>JAFBJQ010000387.1:98329-513290 GCA_016785345.1 Trinectes maculatus | reverse complement strand
GAGACAAAAGACAAAGAGTGAAGAGAGAGAGAGACAAAGAGTGAAGAGAGAGAGAGAGAAAGAGTGAAGAGACAGAGTGAAGAGACAAAGAGTGAAGAGAGAGAGAGACAAAGACAAAGAGTGAAGAGACAAAAGACAAAGAGTGAAGAGAGAGAGACAAAGAGTGAAGAGACAAAGAATGAAGGGAGAGAGAGAGACAAAGAGTGAAGAGAGAGAGAGACAGAAAGACAAAGTCAGAGTTTGTGAAAAATACAAAAGATAGACAGAGACAAAAAACAAACAGACATAAGAGAAATACAGAGAAAGGGACAAACACACAGATAAACAAAAAAAGGGAAAGAAAGAGAAAAAGAGACAAAAAAGACAAGAAGCATCCATCCTAACACAACTACATACCTAACCAGCTACAACTAACAACACTACAGTTACCAGTTAACTACCCACATAAACAGCTAACTCTAAACTCAACATTACAAATAAACTAAGCTCAACAAAACCATACTAAATACCCACAATTCACAAAGACACATTACAAAAGAGATGACTTTTCTAATAATCTTTATTTCAAATATCAAAACAGACAAAAACAACAGTCATAAGCACCTTCAACAGAATCGAACATTCCTCAAACAGCATCTCCAGAGCCTGAAACAAAAAAGATAACATTCTTTAAGCCACACTTCAAAAATCAAGTCAAACTACAAACAAAACAAGCATGCAAACAAAAAACTAGGCATGCTAACTAATTAATACATAGTACCTGAAAAGCCAATAAGGATCTCCCACTTCAGTCTCTTCAATACAACCAAGGACTCCAACACCACCTTCAGACTCAGAAGAAGAAAAGAAAAACACAGCTTTAGAACAGGCTTCTAAATACAAACCAACCAACATCAGGGAAAACTACAAATCACCCAGGTGCACCACTAGTGAAAAAACAAAAATGTCACCATGCAAATCTAAGTGTTACATTCCTTCAAATTGGACTCCTCAAACACCACCTTCAGACTCAGAAGAAGAAAAGAAAGAAAAACACTGCTTTAGGACTGGCTTCAAAATACAAACCAAGAAAACCAACATTACAGGAAAAAAAAAAAGTCACCCATATGCACCACTAGTGAAAAATAAATAAAAAAGTCACCATGCAAATCAAACTGATGCATTCCTTCTACATTAGTAAGGTGTCAATAACATAACAAAAATGATATAGTGCAGGAAGGAGTTCAAAACTTACAAATAACAACATACTATACTAAGTCTTCCAAAATGTACAAACAACAACAACAACATACAGACTATAGCTTTCATGTCCAAAAACTCACCTAAACATTACAGTGTAGTATGTCTTCAAAAATGTCACACATTCCTCACACATATATATTGATTTTTCCCATCTCCATCTCGTCTTCTTTACAGCCACCTTCACCTACCCCCATACCCACACTACGCATTACAACGAATCAGGTGAGGAGGCAGCTAAGAAAGATCAAGACTTGGACGACAGCTGGACCTGATGGTATCAACGCCAGACTTCTCAGATCAGCTCTGTGGGGCTCTCCTGCACATCTTCAACCTGAGCCTCAGCCTACAGAGGGTACCAGCCCTGTGGTAGACTTCCTGCACGGTTCCTACACCAAAGACTATACCGCTGTGTGTCTGCAGCACAGGGGCACCTCCAGGAACAATCCTCTCCCCTTTCCTCCAAACAACATACCTTGGACAGACAGATGCAACAAGTTCTTGGATGACAAATCATATCATATGTGAAATACTTTCCACAAATCTGTGCAATACCTCCATTTAAATGGTGTAAAAGGTGTATACTTATTTCTGTACGGAGACTTTGGACTGAACTCTTGGCTTTACTCTTCGTCATTCTGTACTTGCTGCTGTAACAAGTGCATTTCCCCAGAATGGGATAAATAAAGTTCCATCTTATCTTAAATGCACAATGCATAAAAAACCATAGCAGGGTGTCCCAAAAAGCAAGACAACAATACACCATAGTAAGGCATCAATCAATCAATCAATCAATCAATCAATCAATCAATCAATCAATCAATCAATCAATCAATCAATCAATCAATCAATCAATCAATCAATATTCACTCATTACAGGACTTTAATATAGTAAGGCGTCCAACAATGTGGGGACAATCATAAAAACAAACAAACAAAAAAAAATACACACTAGACACACCAAAAACATACTATGTTAAGGTGTTCAAGGTAACTGCTGCTATCATTGTGTTGCATTGTGAAGGCACACTCTTTCTGATCCCTGTAAACAGGGTGATTACAATCTGTCACAGTCCCCTGCATAGACGAGCCCATTGTTTTGGGGATTAGGGCGGATTGGGGGCAGATGCTGGTGACCAAAGGGGTTGAGCAGTGTGGCCCTCTCACTAGTCGTTATGAGACACAAGCACCCAAGACCTCATTGGATGATCAATTATTCATTGCCAAATGGAGCAGAATCAGTGTCACAGAAAAGATGATGGTGATGTGGGTAGCACTGCACAGAAAGGGCTCGCTGACAGTGTTGTGGACCAGTTGGCACACACATTTGCCACTTTGACTTTCAGTATGGTGTTTTCTGTTGCCAAAACATAAGATTAGTAACCGCAAGGTGCAGTACGCTTCCCAACACCATTACTGCTGTACATAATCTTCATCTCTGTTCCAATTTGCATTTTTTGTTACACTCTATAAATCTTATATACTGCAGCATTTCAATGCAATATTCGACCTCTGAAAACAGGGTTTATACACACACACACACACACACATGTATATAAAGCAAATCTCACAAAGGGAAGTGTGAGTCCACAGGAGGAAATGTTACACATTAAACATTTTATCTATCATTATGTTTTTTTCCACTTAAATTCAAAGGATTCATTTCTCAACATCCAGGCAGACCAAAAAAAAAACAACAACAACAACAACAACAACAACAACAAAGCCATTAGAGAGCTTTAAAATACATCTCCACTGTTCCACAATCATTCTGGAAAAACCCAGTAAATAATGATTTGTCCATTTGGAGTTCAGACTTATCCTGTTTGCTGGAGCAATAAACACAGCAGCTTTTAAATCTCAAGTGGTTTTTTTTAAAAAAGGTTTTTATGTGTTATAGGGGCCAAGAGATGAAGGCGTCACTGAACATTGGCTTAAAAAAAATGCTGGTTCTGCAATGCATTATTGAAAGGATGGCATTATGGCATTAATAGAGTAATTAGAAAACATATAACATGAGACACAAAATATCACTCTTAAGAAAACATTTCATCAAAATATACTGTGAAAATAACTACAAAACAAGATGAGACAGGAACACAGCTGGAATTAAAAAGCCACACTGCAGGTATTTATGGTGCCATCATAACTTCGCCATGCTACTCAACACCTCCTGGTTTGCAGTGTCATTGTCGGCTTCTTTGCAGAGCCACTTCCATCCCGCCTTGCTGTGATTGACACGGCTGTAAAAAAGCATGAAACGAGGAAAGAAACAAACTTGGGAGATATCATTGATATGATATTGATATTTGCCCAGCCTTTTCAAACATAGCATGGCTGAACGCACGTTTCGGATCATCGCTCCTTGGATGCAGCAGTTGCTCTGACTGTTGAGGTAAAATAGATCCCCCTGGTCTAACCAAAACTCCAGTCTCCAGTTCGAGGGCACAGAGTCCTTCAAGAGGCTGTGACTCCACTGGCAGTCATGCTGTCAATTGTGTCGTGCAGGGTGGGGGATGTGGAGGGGTTGGGGTCACGTCCTCCGCCTTCCAGTCTCATGGTCTCTCGGTCTCCCGTCGTCCTCCCTGAGAGAATTCCCCCTCTGACTCGTGTGAAGCTGTTAGTGTGCTAATAGCTTCGGCCCCACTCCATTATCAAGGTGCCGTGTGCCTTCAGTGAGCCCAGTCCCTCACTTCTCTCAGGCTCTTTTGGGAACAGTTTGAATAAGTTGATGAGAGCTGCAGAAAAACGTACAGGAGGCCTGACTGCCATAACACAAAGACGCCAACCTGCTGAATCATCCACACTGACCATATAAACAACAAGTGCCTCGTAATCATTTTAATAGGAAGAATCATATTTGCCTGGCCTCGGTGGAATGGCGGAAGCATTGCAGCAGTTTACTTTCCAGATGGTGTAAAGACATTGATGCACTATATTTTTTGTTATATATAAATATATCTCACTGAAGGAGCAGTTCACTACTGAATGGAAACAAGACAGAGAAACGCACATGGTGTTCCTGATGTGGTCTTCCTGACATGGTGTTCCTGATGTGGTCTTCCTGACATGGTGTTCCTGACAGGTGTTACGAGGATGAAGGAAGGGGAACCGACTGCCTGTCAGAGAGGAACCGGCCGTGTACTGTAAGTCACAATGACGGCCTGTTCTTTTCCATACGCCATTACAAAGACAAAATGCACACATTCACTTTAGCGCAGTGACGATGGAGCGAGGAGATGATGTGAGGATGCGGTGTTAAAGTAATTAGAACATACTGACAATTCTGAAATAGAGCTGTCAAGCTCCTGATCCTATTATGGCTTCCCATTTCTTAACAATCTTTAATCCCTTTTGAAACAGCGAGGAATGACAGTGTGATTTCAAATGCTTTGCCCTTACTCGCAGGGCCTATTGACAGCTGCGGAAACTTACATTTACACACTTGAATTGAAGTAACTTGCATCTTCGCCATGGATCTGCTTTCACCTCTTCCATCCTCACGCTATACCGGTGCATTCTTTCACAGCGTAACACTTAGGCTATCAAAACGCACTACAGTTTGACTGAAACAAAAACACATGTGACGGTGTGATACACTCTCCCACACGATAAGGTTATCTCAAAGAAACAACAGAATCAACAACAGAGGTTGTACGTCGGCGCCGTGATGAGAGTCATGAAAGGCTGTGAGCTAATGAGATCCAGTGAAAACAATACCTAATCAGGTCACCTGTGAAAGTAACTGTCTGTTATCAGATGGCGCTGCCAATGTTAAACAGTGATGTGACTGACGGTGTCACTGCAGCTCCTCGCTTATGTATATTATCCCTGTTCTCCTTCCTGATATTATTGGTGCGTTCAACCACGTCAGCTCCTCGAGTATTAACATTTAATAAAAAACGTGCACAGAAATCGCCTTGGCTAAGTCGTAACAGTAATACAGGACACGTATAAAAATACCCAGTATTAGTAATTAAGGCTAAATAAAATTATGGGCACCGCTGGCTCTAAATCAAATCAAAGACTATTTTGATTTTATCTGCACCAACTGTGAGCTGTAATTATTTGATGTATTGATTGGTGGCTTTTATTGCTCATTATTCACTCAGCTCACCAGGCTCATTTCTGTTTTATTCTTCTATTGTTTCCTTATCCCAATATGTCTTTGTATTGTTGGTGTTTATTTGATGAAAGTCCCGCAATTAGTTTTTGCCTCCCTTTTGCCGAATGGCGAACGTCGCGTTCCCATTTCATATCACTATGTTTCATTGACAAATGGTACAGTCAAAGGAATAAACGCAGAAGCCGCACACAGATTTAATATTGTGTATATTGAAAAGCTGTAGGTGGCTTGACTGAGTTTGAAGTGGTGATAAATCCTGGGCTGCTGCAACTGACAAATGCTGTCTAGGGCCTATAAAAGAATCTATATAAAAGCTTGTACAGCGCTGCAGTTATCAGTAAACAAATAATGTTTGGGGAGTTACAGAACAAATCTATTGTGCCCACCAGAGGAGCTGCCACCGTGACATACAGTCATTCATGACAGAGCGCCCTGCTGGATGTTTTTAAATAACTGGACAACTGAATGACACTAATAACGAAATAAAAAGCTGACTGTTATCATGAGTTATGTTAAAGGATGGGGCTCATGCACCTGCACTATTATGTCTGCACTCCCTGTCATCAATCCTGCCTATAGCACTAAATCCTGGCCGGCCCTATTGGTATTGGATTTCAAGACAGCTATGAAAGCCTCAGTCAAAGCTTTAAAACATCATCTTTGTCTTAATCCACTGATCGATTGGGCTGACAGGTTGAAATAACACAATAAAGCAGATTTAGTGGCCCAGTGCTGTGGGGACATTTCACACTTCAGATTAAAGACTGGTGTTTTGTGCTCCTGAGAGAGGCGTGTAACACTCGCCGCAATACAAAGCATCCCGATTAAGTCCACAATCTCTTGACAGGCTCACACATCTGCCCTAAACAAAAAATGGTATCAAAAACAAGACATTCTAAGACATTGATAGTCGTATTATTATGATATATTGATATATATCTTGAAGTAAATGTATAAAGTTAGGAGTGTTAAAGTTAAGGGTAGAAAAATCACCACTCGTTTCTCCCTGAACAGCTGCAGAACAATGTGACACGGTGAGGAAGGGATTGCAACAATGTTTCCCCATTTGTCCTGCGCAGGTGACTGTAAATACAGCTCCTCTGACCACATGGTATATTTACATTACAAATGTGTCTTGCAGCATGATTTTCAAAGGGACAATGGTAACGAATGAACCTGCAAAAGGCTTACTTCATATACTGTAGTTTAGAATTCTGTACTCATTCTGATGAATGAAAGCACATTTCATTTCGTATAAGATGCCGAGTAACAAGCACGTTTAACTATATTAGCAATGGAAGGAATGATCATGTACATTCTTTGTCTGCTACAGGCTAACAAATGCTAATGATAATTTGACTTCTGCAGCGATTGCACCAAATCTATACAGGCAAGCTGAATGGACCTGCGAGAGGTTCCCTCAAGATGACAAGTTCATGAGTCGTTATTTCAAGAGAACAAAAAAAAAAGACAGATTAACACCGATCAAGTTGGACCCGTTGTCGAGGTTTTATCAAACAAAGACCCACAATTTGAAATCAGATGAGATCAATGAAGCAGACGTTCATTACCAAGCTCTCAAACGTTATTCCTCTGATCACAAGAAAACATGATCAATTGTGTCATAATCCCAATGAATCAGCTTTTTGTTTTCTCGAAATAATGAGATAAATCAACATGTCATTATGGGATAAAAAAATAGGCCGTTCTCATATTCTGTAAATGTCAGTCCACAGTTTTATAATTGAGAACAAGTCCTGTTTTCTGTTGTCAACAAACCACTCATTGTATAAGCTGCAACATTTATGGTGAATATGGTGAAGAAGCTAAATGTAGCATTGTTACTTAAATGTCCTCAAAGCACGTTGGATCTGCCCTGAGACTTTTAAACTGATATTCTGTCTCAATCCCACAAACAATATCTCGGGTGTCACACTCAACAAAGACCTTTGCTCAACGGCACGAAGCCAAAGAGATTTCCACTGGAGGAAATCCACCGCTGTTCATAACAAGCTGTCTGTCATCCGTGTCTGTCCAGGTGACATTAGTTTGACACATAATTTCACATAGACGCAAGAGCCGCTCAATAAAACCGATGGAGACTGCAACACCTGACCGATTTTTTTCCTATAAGTCACACTGCGTGATAAGCTGCCGCCGCCGCTGATAAAGACCCATTTAAATGTATAGAGGGGCGTCGTGGTAAAAGTTGACACAGGGAGGTTAGAGAACTTACTCCATCGGGAGGGTTCCCCTGGGGCTCGTAAGAAGCCGAAGCACAGAGAGCTCACCCCGTGAAGCCTATTGTTAGTCTAATGAACAGACAGGATTTGATTAAAACATTTCAAACATCATTTGGCCCGCGATGCGGCGCCGAGAGGCCCCCCCGCCAAGCGCACATAACGCCCTGATGATCTGAGGCGGGAGGCCGCTCGCTCCCGCTCAAAGGTGAGCCCGCAAATCACTGTAATGTGTTCAGCAGGGGTCTCTCCCCGCCTCTGTCGCCGCTCACAATGCTCGTCGTTAAAAATTCATTAGAAGCTGTTTGATTCGCCTTCTCGAGGATGTCGCCCTCGATGGCCGACTGTGTAGGGAGACGCTGCTTCCTGAGGGCCGGAGGGGATTGATGGAGCTCAGTGTGTGTGCTGAGTGACTCCTCGTGACTTTGATGTATGCATCAAATCACAGCATTATGTCACACAAGCGTTTTTAACGCACAGCACACAGCCTGTATTTAACTGCTGTTAGAGCATCGCCACCGAGTCTGGCCACAATAAACAACAGATAAAAAATACATAATGAGCTACTTTGAACTTCTTCAAACTTCTTCGAATGCGTCATTGTCCAACAGCAAACTAACACACGTTTGTGTGTGTTTGCTTTATATTATCTTCGGAATCGATGGAGTAGCTGCTCTGCGGCCTTCTAATAATCTAATAATATGATCCTCGTGGGCTGATGCCGTTGTTTCGTTATCATTAGAAGTTTTGTTGAAGCCTTCATGACTTTTCATTCTTGCTGCCTCCAAAAATTACAGACAGACTACTATTGATTTTAAGAGTGAATATCAATCTGGGATGCCACTAAAAGGTCCCGAGCAGCTCTCAGGCCGACTGCTGCTTCCAAAGGTCAAGAGAAAACATCTGTGGCAATATCTATTGGTTTCTAATTAAAAAAGTTGATCAATTTGAAAGTTGGAATTTTACAACATGTTCACAATATTCTCCATCCCCTATTCGAACACGTCAGTTGTTCCCGCGCAGCTCTCGCTTCACGACCCTTGATTCTAACGCTTTTCTTTCAGTCACATGGAGCCATTGATTTGAGTTGACATATGATGGATGTGAAACGCTGTCCCATCTGAGTTGCAGCAGTGTGAGAAATGTGCCACACGTCTCACACTGTTGCAACCCTGACTAATGAGAGTTTTTCTTCCCCCCCACAATTCAGCCTTTAAAGCAGCATGGTATCATGGTATTTATCTTCCCACTGTGTTGATGTTGGTATGACTACACACCACAATATATGATTACAATTGTTACTGCCATATACAAATCTTGAGGATGAAGGAGTCATTTTATTCAGAGAAGCAGATTTTTACTTTAATTTCCACTCTCTCCCTTTTGCTTTTAATGCCCCCCCCTCCCCCCCCAGCATATAATTTATTCAAGACTCAGCATTTAACAGGCCTAATCCTCTCTGCTGATGCTTTCAGGTGCACATACTGTACAGTCATTGTACAAGAGAGTCAAAGTGGACTTTCAGGGCCTCTGATAATCACCTGCTATTTGCCAGGAGCACACCAAAGCTACAGTGGAGAAAGGAGGAGAGAGGAAATAGAGGGATAGAAGCCAAAAAAACCTTGACACAGGAGAATCAGCTGTCCGCTGCACTGCTGAACCGGGTCAGGCTGATAGGATTTTGGCCGCCACGGTTGCTGCTCTCCGGCTCAGGCCCGTCCTGCAGCTCTGCTGCTGGTCACCGGCCATAATGGGATCTGACAGGATGTAAATTAGCTTTTAAAAGAGCTGCTGAAAGCTGGTCATTTTTCTCATTTACTGTTCCAGTGTATCTGCGAGCTCCGCAGCTGTCACCCTACGTCCCGGCCTTTTCACACATACAGTAGCAAACCTTGATTACTAATGCCATATGGGCTAGAGGATGCATTTCAACTTCCTCACTGAGCACATTTCTCATTGAGCACACACCATATATGTTTGAGCTACATGAGTTCTACTATTTCTGGTCTCACTCGTGTCCAGGAGAAGCCCTGTAACACTGGGATGCACTGCACCAGCATAGACGACAATGTCGTGCAGCTTCTGAGATTTCTTCCAGCCTCATTAGCCCTGAAGCTCACATGCAGGTGACTGACTTTTAATGAGGCTTTATTTTAGCTGATGCCCTCAGTATAGCATGCTGTTAGGCTTCTGATTATGCCATTACATGTGCTACAATAATAACATCAGAAGCAAACACACTCCTGTATGGGCCTAACAGTCGTACACGGTGCAGTCACCTCACTCTGATGCTCTCAGGGCTGCTGGGCAGCACCGGCGCAGCATTAACGAGCAGTGATAATGACTAAAGGCAGTTAGTTGGAGTTAAATGGAGCTTGAACACCCAGCTGACAATGAACCGTCTACCACAGAGAGGTGGATCACGGGGAGCAGACACAGAGCCCGCCACTTTAACCACACACCTCATGTGTCGAACTTCACACAGTAGTAAGATGCTGAGTGGCGTGAGGGGTGGGCAGAGCAGCACTGCTGCTTCAATACAATGATTCGAGGTCTGATGCACAGGGGTTCACAGACTATAATACTAATCTATTATATACAGTATACTGTATATCCAAAACACCAGATCACAGACTAAACTACACATAATCACAAGGCTCTGCAACAGGAATATGATGTGGATATGATTCCCCATATACCTATAAATAGTATACATAACCATTTATTTCATATGTTTTCAATTGCTTGGAATTTTTTTTTTCAGTTGCTGGGAACACTGTCTCCAATAGGAAAATATCTGGGTTTGAATCTCATCACATTTGACCACTTTTAATTGACTCACCCAATGCGACACTTAAAAAGGTGAAAGAAACGACGTTTTTCAGCAATTGTCAGAATGTTGTTGGTTTGAATCAAGGACAGAGAATTCGACTGCTTTCCCATCATCTCTTTCAATGCATGACTTTTTTGACACTTCACAATTAACAGAGGAAAAGGAGGAATACATCTTGTTTGGAGAGCACACAGTTTTGCCACTGAGGTAATGTTTTGTCTCGAGTTGCCTAACTTTGACAGATGATTGGCCACACTGAGAAACCCTGAACCATTTATGGGATGATAATATTGGCAGGGGACGGCATCTTCGTGAGGTACGACGCTGAGCTGGCTCTATAGCGCATCGATCCACCTTGGACTGTGATGGCAGCACGTAATTAGATTTATATTGTAAACAAAGACCCGGAGTATGAAATTTGAATTAGCAGGTAAGTGTTATCCATCAAAGCAAATAATAATATTTTGTGCCGTGTGGTGCAGTATTGGTATTTCACAGATTTATCTGGCTATAAATGGAGGGGGAATCTGTTACCCTCAGGGCTGACTGCAGGCTGTAGAGTGGCTTGCAGGCTGTCTCCTCTCCCCCTTGTCTCCGCTCTGCAGGCGTCGCTCAGTGACAGAAAAAGTGACTGACAAATACACAGGTGCACCCATGAATGCAAACAGGCAGACACGCTCTTCCGTTTCTGAAGAGCGAAAAGTGCAGATGCATGAAGCTGTGAAGCTCGCCCACCTGAGGAACCGGTCTACTCACTCTATAATAGATGCCCCGATTGTGTCGTCGTACTCGGCGGGGCTCCTTTCTGACCGTGTACCTGCTTATCATTGTAGCTCCAGGGAACCTCACCCTGTCCTAATCAAATGAAAACATGTAGAGACATGACTCCAAACACTGTCAGAAAAAAGCTTAAGGACAGGGAGCAGATGACTGGAATTCAATTCCAATTATGTCATTAACTACATCCACTCTGCCTGACAATCAGTCTCTTAATGGAGTAAGGGGGAAAGTGAGGTCCATCTCCCGGTTTCATCCTCTGCTCCAGACAGTCCTCTGCAAACTGTCACAGAGGAAGTGATGGCACCAGGAGTAAAAGTGGAGCATAACGGTTCAAACCAGGATTTAGTGATTCCGAAGCAAAGGCTGGGATTCAGACCTTTGCTTCTCAGTGTTTATCTTGGGATCACGACACTGTTTCCTGCTTGAAGCCAGAGGGGATTTAGTTGGATTTCTGCTGCCCCTTTTAGAAGATTCACACACATTCCCATAGGTGTTATGTAAAATATAAGGAAACACTTCCAACAAATACTCCCAAACACCCAAACGTGCCTAAAGTCACCCCTTTCCAGTGTGCACTGAGTGTAGTTACTGCCCAGTAACCACAGATGTGCACGGCTGAATCAACGTTGAATCTCAAGAGTCTGTGAATTTATGTCATTTGTAATGTCTGAGAGACAGAGAACAGGCAACGTCTCTCTCTCACACACACACACACACACACACACACACTGGTTTCACTCTATAAATGCAGTTTTTCAAACTGACCCCCTTAAAAATTATATGAATAAAAATAATTGATTGAGGTAAATTACAGTATAAATTCAATGATTTTAATTTTCTGACACACATTCATCATTTAGATGCCCACTATGTAATTTTTTGTTATCAGTTCTATATATCTGATTCTAAATCTTTTAAAACATTGCAGGGGGAAACGTCCTTTATACTATTCCATCTATCTGACTTTGATATCTTTAAAAAAAAAAATCTCCCCGTGAGGTGGAAGTAAAAATATTTTTTTCTACATTCATCTTTAAATGTATACTGTATGTATAATGTTTAATTGTTCTTGTTAGTGTCACTGAAAACAACGCTATTATGAGCCCTACTTAGCTACTGAGCCTGTAGCAGTACAATAATTATTATTTCAAGTGTCATCCAGTGAAGTCAGCTCTATAGCCCTGCAGAACTGTAAAGAAAAACCACATGGCATCATTCTTCACTGCACAAAAGAGTTGTGTGTAACTGCACGCTTAATGCTTCCTTCTTTCACATCACCTTATACTGCACACAAATCACTGTCACCCTGTCAGAGGAAATGCCAGTTTGTTGTTTAAGCAACGATAACACGTTTAGGAATCTGTACTTTAAACATCAGTTCTGACTTTGTCTCTTTTTGAATGTCCTACATTTTCCGACAGGAGTTCACAAGACCTCATCAGGTGACTTCCATCATTTCACCTGTTTATAATTCTGTGTTATCAACAGAACTATGGTTTAGAATTTTGTTTCTATAAACATGCTTGACCACTTGGTTGAGATGTCAATCAAAGTAAAAATAATATTGCTAAATATTTGTAGCAGGGACTTTGACTATTTTATCAAAACTGCTAATTCACTGTTATTCCACAATACCACTAACTGTAGAGGCTTGATGAAGGGTAAGGGGTCTACAGAGAGTGTTGAATTATGAATTCCTGGCGTCTCCTGCAGTTTTTAATGCACAAATGAACCAGGGAGAAGATCTATCAAGGAGCCAAGAATGTCCGACTGGCTCAGATGATGAGTCTGTGCATGTGCAAACTGACAGCTTGTCGTCTGTAACTGGCAGACAGGATACAAAAATGTGGATTTTTAAAATACTTTTTTTTACTGTATTTCATGAGTTATGAACTCTCTTCTTACACTGATAGTCATCGGGAACCAATTTCCCAACTTTTGCGTCGAGAGATTTATTCAACACGTGCATTTTGCTTTAACATTGACATCTCAACCATTTGGTACAGGAGCTGCAAAAAAATGGTCGTGATGTTAAAAAAAACTGAAGAAATACATTTTTCATTGCTTTTTGTCCAGGTCATGGAAGATATTAAGGGTTTAAAAATCAGATACATGTATTATTATATCCCAGCAACCTTATGCACTTACTGACACCTGGCGTCCTCCCGGGGCGACCACCTGTTAGACACTGGAACGCGTAAAGAATAACCTTGATTAAATGGATCTCGGGAATGATTGAAGGGCCTTGTTGCCTTTTCTCACATACGTTTTCCCACTGGTCATAAATCCAGCTGATCACCTGGGAAAGAAAATATACCTTCCATTTATAGTCCCTTTTTTTTTCCAGTCACCACAAATATTACATTCACCAGAAGTAAGACTAGAATAAGTGAAATTCTCTCTGATGACCTTGAGCGCCAAGACCATCTACATTTGCAGTGGACATTTCTTTTCATGTATTAATTTATTCTTAAAATATTTCATGATTAAAAAAAATGTATGGAAATGACTCTAATACTTCTGTTCCTCTGTTCCTTCCTTCTTCTCTTTCTCGCTCTCGCTCCTCGCTGTGCTCCTCGCCGCGGGAGAGAGGCCGGATTTGTGTGAACAAACACAAGCACGGAAAATAAATTAAGAGATCAAAACCCATAGAGAGGAAATGAGTCAGTATTCCACACTGTGTACAATACAATATCATAGCAAATTAGCAGGTTTCAATGGCTTTCACTGACTACCATAGATTTACAACGTTCAGTTGGCTGCAGATCAGTCCTCAATAAATTGTGTCGCTTTCCTTTTTTTTTTTTTCCCACGAATGCTTCCGATAGACAGTGACTTGTCGATGGACGTGAAAAGAAAGCGGCTACTGAGGTGGGAACAGAAAACCAGGGACTACGAGTCAGCAGTAATGGGAACAACAGCATTTTGTTCACATTCTACTAAACTGCCATTGTGACCACATTTTAAGTCCAATAAGCTTCTCTACAAAGGTACAACATATAAAACTGTTAAATATATAACTTTTTAGGGCCTTTCAAAATACATTTAATGACACTTCTGTTCTCCTTTTCAGACTCGACAGCTTTCATACTCTCTGTATATATTCATCATTTCTTCCATATGATTTGCACTTCTTCTGCATGACCATCCCGACACTTCCTCCTGCAAGTTGTCCCAACATAGCTACTGAAAAATGCAAATCAGATTTTTTTTTGTTGTTGTTTTTTTTTGGATACACAGTTATACGTATGTAGTACCTATATCTCCAGTTCCAAAATACAGTGGTTAGCTTAGTCTGAGAAAAAAAAAAAAACGTCGGTTTTAAAAGTACTCCTGTCATGACGGGACATGTACCACGGGACCCGGGACTTGTCCACCATGTCTCGGGGGGGCAGTCACTGGTCAGTGGCGACACAAGCAGCGAGTTCACAATGTCTCTGCGTGTCTTTGTTGAACGGTCCACTCTGTCATGATGATCGTATTTGTTGTTTTGTTCTTTGGTCTATAAAAATATGAGAGGGCTACTCCAGCAGAAGGCCTACTTACAGCAGAGAGCGCTCAGTGGGCTTTTTACGGCCTCGTAAGCTGGTCTGCAAAGCAACAGGGTCTGGTCTGTGATGATCCTGTCTTTGCTCTGGAGATTCAAAGCAGTTAGTAGCTCCAAACAGAAAAAAAAAACCCCAGTGGATTTCAAGGCGTCCGATCCTCCGGGGCTCGAGCAGTCGCTGCTATTTTCTCAGAGCAGGCAGATAAGGTGGAGAGGTGGATGCGACATTTCGACCCGACAACAGATAGCAGGAGGGAGCGGTCACAAACCCAAAGGAGCTGGGGTCACAGGTCAATTAGGATCTGTCTTACAGCGAGAAGTGTGTCCAGTGTCCAGGGAAGGGCGTGCTCCCCCAAACAGCCCACCCTGGTTTTCCTGTCTCTGGCTGTGTTATGAGACCTGTGAATCAACAAGAGAAGAGCAAACATGAGATTACTGTTTCAGAAATGTTAAATGATGCTAACGGGCTATTAGTCACAGTTATGATCTTACTTATCTTGTGTTGCGATAACATATGTTGTGGTGAGACACAAACAAAAAGTAATGATCCACGACAGAGGGAAGAAAAAGGAGAACTCTGAACCCAGCGCTCTCAGGAGGTGTTAATTGCATTATGGTGGCAATGGTGGCGTTGTCAGAAAAAACAAACATTTCAACTGCTTACTCTGTCAAACCAAAGTGTTTTGCCATTGAAATATTTAGGATTCGCCAGTGGGCGCAGCGCGGTAACAAAGTGAGCCTCACAGTGCACAGACTGAGAAACAATTAATCTGCGGCAGAAAGACGTACCTGGAAGCATCTTCGCCAGCTGGCCCCCGCCAGTACCCAGCCAACATGACAGAGGCAGCGATGCTTTCCAAGAACTCTGCATTAATTCAAAGTAATGAACTTCTGATGATTTCACGGGGTGCAAATTGCCATGAAAGGGGCAGGTGTCGGATAAAGTCGTTGCATGTTTCACACTATGACACTGTCTGACGTTTTGGGAGTAATAAACATCTTGAGGACGGTGGGATCAAACGGACTTAATGTCCTGGTTTTTGTTGGAGCCGGCCATGAAATGAGTCACAGGTGAAAGTGCTTAAAGACGCCAAAACGGGATTTGGAATCCCACTGTTTCCCTCGCTCACTGCCCCCTTGTGGAAAGACTGATATTACCGTGGTAGTGAATGGTGCAGGTGTAAAACACAGAACCAGTGTTTTGAATTACTGTCTAAAGAGGAGTTGATTGCAAATGGATTGAAACTGACGCCACGCGTGGACGGTTTGTTTTATGTAAGCTGCGTCAACCGTGGCAATTTTGTTATAGTCACTTTATATTCCTCTATCATCTTGTAACACCCACACTGTGGCAAATGGTCCCACATAAATCTCACACACAGATCTAATCTCTTGGAAATGCTTCTATTTAAAAAAGGAATGAATGTTGGATGATTATTAGTTGAATTTACCCTATGAATAAAATTCACTGGCCCTATGTGATTATTACCTCGGGTTTATCAGGTAACAACTATATGACTACTCTATTTCATATCTTATAACGGTGATGGGATATTTTTCGTTCTGCTGCTGGAGGAAAATAGGGCTATAGGAAAAGGCTACTGAACATATGGACTCACTTTAAGTACTGTGGTTCTGGCTGTTTAAACAGGACCAGAGGAAAAAAAGACTTTGGAGGTGTCATAGTAGCAGATTGGAAAGTCATGGACAGAACCATCAGGGTAAATTGCTAATTTGTGCAGTCCTCCATTGTTATGGTGCAGCCAGCGTTCTGGTCAATACATATCAATATGTACCCAGCAGAAGTCAATTGAGAACAAGGGAAAACATTTGTTCTGGTGGATGTTACATCACGCTTTCTGGGCAAAGCTGAACCACATCCATGTGAAAAAGAGAACGCATGTGTGTTTCTGCTGGCGCACATGGCTGTTTTGCATGTGCATTCGAGTGGAGCTGCATGCAACCACATCTGCTGGGCTTAAAGAAAACTATATTCACAATACATATGAGGTTGCTCTCCAGCTGGGAGTTAGAGGTTTGAAAGCAAACGCACCCAAGCATATGGCCCCAGCTTGACATTTCCTCTCTGTGTGAACTCTTGCTGACTCCCATCAAAATGTCAGTGTGTGGACCCTGTGCATGGTAAACGTGTGAATGAGCACACACAAAGTTCCCTTTCCTCTGTTTCTCCAACCTCTTTATCCAGATCGATGTGACAAATGTCAAATTATGACGTTTGTGCAACTGATTCATCATTGTGTAATTACTGAGAGATGTGAACGTTTTTCTCCTCTCAAGGTTTTGCCAAGACACCAAAAAAAAAACCAAACCAAACAAATCCTGCTTTTTGTATCAAGCTACCCGACCTGTCTCGAATACCTGTTCCTTCAATTCGCTGTCAAATGCTCAGCCGTGTGCAGTGGAGCACGTTTCCTATTGGATCACCAGCGCACAAGCTACCAAAGGCAACCAGATGAATATTCATCGGTGAACTTGTGGGTTAGGAACGATCCACAGGTTAATAAGGGAAAGGAAATCACTCATTACATGCTGTGAAGTCGGATAACGCCTAAAGCAGATACTGAGATCAAAATACACGAACATGTATGCGCAGGCCTCCTGACGCTAGGCCCCATTCCACATGAATAGAAAGTTCAAAGCTATGCGGAGTGTTATGTCATTATCAATTCTTTCATACCACATTTCTTCAAAACATCAAAGATAACACTCTTTGCTATCTGTGTTCTACGATATGATCAGAAATTTCAAACTCAGGAGGAAACATTGGAACACATCAACCACGAAGGGTCACAGAGGAATGACAAAATGGCAGTTATTTGTTTTAGATGCCGGAAATGTTGCCCTTAATTCACTGTTATGTAAAGATTGCATGCTTTCATACGAGAAGCGTTTGTGTTGCAAGGCAGCGATTGAGCTCAGATAATTGCAGGTGAGATGGTGGTCATCTTTTATACTGCGTATGTCTCTCTGCGAGTAAACGGACAGTAATCTTCTGCATGATGCACTCTGAGAGGGACTGAAAAGCAGCAGGATTCAATCTTTTTCTTCAAAGTGAATCATAACACGCGCCATGAATGCTAACAATATTGACCGGCAGAATAGAAATGGTTTTTCGGAAACTTTATTGGACTATGAGTCTGGGCATTTTTATGACCCCGGCTTCATCCTTTTTATTGCACCATACGCTAAATTTACTACATGGCTACTCTCTATTTCCCAATCACATGCATTAATATCAGTCTCTGTCTGGCGCCTTTTTTTTATGAGAGCAGACAGGCTGCATGCAGCGCAATACTTTAAAGACAATATTAAGGCACGCCAATACAACAGGGCAAAAAAAAAAAAGCTGCAAATAAACCAATGGGTTTACTGATATTACTGCACACATGGATTTCTTGTGGTTAAACACACACTGGGGAATTTGTGAGCTCGTGAAAAAAATGAGTGAGGCAAATAAAGACATGAAACAAGCAGACAGTTGTCTAAAATGTGTATGTACATGTGTATACATGCTACAATTTGCATGCTCGAGTATGATGTTTTGAAGAAATTATTTTACTCAAATTCAAAACTAATACACTGTCAGACTAACAGTTAAGAGATGTGTGACATTGGGAATTTTGGGAATGTAGAGCTTTTTTGTTCTTTTTTTAATCCAAAACATTTATTCTTTCATGTTTAGCTTAACAGACAAAACTCCCCATTGTAAAAAAAAAAAGGGTTAACTGAAAGAACTCAGTGAGAGAATCAGGGACGTTGTTTTGTACCTTGCTGCCTCTGAGAGGCCGCCGGTGCTCTTGTGTTGACTCCTGCCTTTACGGGACCAGGGTTTGGGTGGAGTTGTTGTGATGGTGGTGGTGGTGTTGGTGATAGTAGATGGTGTTTGGCTGTCTGTCAAGGGGTCATCAGTGCTCTTCATTGTGCAAGAGTGTCGAGGGAGACTCTTGTCGCGTCATAGAGCCTGGGGGAGAGAGGCAGTGGAGACGGGGAGGAGGAGAGGGAGGGAGGGAGGGGGAGGTGGTATGATTATCAAACTCAAAGTGAGGATGCAGAGTTTTGTTGTGGATGTTTTTTGTTCTTCCAGATTCAGACACAGTCACAACACCAACATCATCACCACCACCACCACTGTAATCGGTTTGTCACCTCACACTGTTGTGAAAATGTGCAAAGTGTTTTTGAATGTTTCTTTTTACTGCCATACTATCAAGTAATCAGTAATGCAACATATATTATTTTAAAGTCATTTATGCTAAACCACAGTATTAAATGTTATGGACCCATGGACCATTTTCTGTGATCATACTAGTCGCCTGGCTTTAAGAAAAGAAAGTGGTCCAGACTAAAATATCTCAACTTCCATCTATTAGTTGGACTGACTGATATTCATAATCCCAGCCAGTGGCCAATTAACTTTTTCTTTAGTGTCATCTACGGTCAAAATATTAATATGTCTGAATTAATTAATGTTTTTGGATTGCAATTCTATATTTGTTTTTGTGTTTTCCCTGTTTCTAATTTAATAAAGTAAAATTCCTTCATAAACCACTGAAAACACTTGGGACTGTATGAAAAATGCATCATCACACATGTGAACCACTGCAGTGTGTTCACACTGTATGTTGCTGTTTTTTTAAAAAAAATCAACAATAGTTACTTTAAAGAGCGCACACAATCCAGCCAGCGTTCACTCCCCTCTTCATGAAGTCAGCTTGCAGAGAATTTTGGTTAAAACACGGTTTACTTAGCAGATGAATCCTAAAAGCTCTGAGGCTAGAGATAAGAATCTAAAAGGACGGCCTTTCTCACTCCTGCCCTTTTTCTTCTCCCAACATCTGTCCCAGCTTCTCACAATATGAGATCTGGTATCTCCCAAGTCGAAACAATGTGCTGACTTGGCTTCCTCTCGAAGGAAGCTGGCAGACGGAGCTCGTAGTTAGCAGCAACAGTGTCTTTCTCTATTCCCTCTCTCTGGGCCCGTCTACGGTGGCCAGGCAGCTGTCTCCTTAGTGGTGATTCTGTTCAACCTACAGTTGGATATGCCTAGAGGGCCCAGAGGGATCAATTACCGAGGCCAGTACCGACCCAGAACCAGTGGGGGGGTGAGGGGTGGGTGGGGAGGGAGAGCCTGGTGACGGTGGTGTTGGGGGTCCCATCAGGCCCAGGCTGAGCTGGCTCCACAGAGAGACTGAGAAGATGAGATGGAGGGGGCTGGTGGGATGGGATGTGGGGGAGGCCCTCAGCACTTGGTTACAAACCCAGGTCGAAAGAGCTTTTTCATACTCGGCCGAACCCGTTGTCGCTGGCAGATGTCTAAATGCGTAAACACTGCAGAAGCTTACAGGAAGACAGAGGCTAGGCCCAGGGATTGTCTTGTGTAAACTGTACCCTTTGTTTGTTTGAGAATGAAAACAATCTTTAGCTTCATGCATCCATGTAAGTGTGCATACAGCTTATAGACACATGCGCATATCAAAGCCTATCAAATATGCACATGCTGGAATTTATACTACGAGTAATATATTAAAGTTATTAGCAAACATGTTTCCTTTTTGACTTGTACGGAACGTAATCTACATTATCCCCAACTCAAACTCTCCTCTTTCCAACCAAATCCTACCCTTAATTTCCTTTCTTCCATCCTTTCTCTCCATGTACTAATCTAATCTACTCTCCTCAGTGAAAAAGTCTTGATTACAGTAATCACAGTCTTTCTCGCAGTAGGTGCCACTTCTGCTCATAGCCAATCTTTTCACAGCATAAATGCACCAATCAGGACCAACCTACTGGAACATATGATTAAGTACTTTTTCGAAATTTCTTTTCAGTTGTGTCATAAGTGAAATGCTTCTGCTGTGTCTGATAATGATGGTGTACTGCGCTGTTCTTTCTGAAAATCAGAGTACTCAGCCAGACGAGTAGATGCATTTGGGTGCACATCAGGAAAACAAATGCTCCTTTTTAGTGACTTGCTTCGCTATGGGCACTTGAAAACTGGCTAGAGCTTGTGCACGCTTTAGGGTGGTTATGTAAACAACATGGCCGCTGTCAAACAAACGGGAAAACAGGCAGCGAAAGGCTTCGCAAGAAAAGCCACCATTTGACGTGCACCAGCTGAAAGTGACTTAATGTTTTACAATTCCCGAACATCTGACTGGCTCAAATCCCTCTCTGTCTTTTAGTCACATTGGTCTTTACTTCTCTCGCGCTGCTTTTCTGACTCTGTTTTGAACTGTTCATCTTATTGGGCTGTCAGAGGAGCTGTGAGATAACCTGGGGTGATTTCGCTTCTCTTCCTCTAATGGCGCACTCACTCTGCTTCTGTCTCACTGCGCTCCCCGCGTCGGCTCATGCAGAGAAATAGCTGCTTGTGCCGTTTCATCTGCCAGTCTAAAATGGTGGAGGGCACAACGCAGAGCATCCTCCTCTCTCGAGAGACGGCACTAAGCCTTTCACTGAGAGGAGGAGGTATGGGAGATGACTGCTGAGACGACATATCGCTTCACCAAAGAAAGCGTGACTGTAGTAACTGAATGTTTAAATGTACCATCATATCATTTAACATCATGGAGAGAGGAAAGTACCATGGCCATGAGAACGCAATCCCGAGTTACTCCATATCAGCTTTACTACTATTGTAAAGGGTCCTTAAATATTTATGGTGATGGCTACATACATTAACATACAGTATATGAAGTAATAAACGAAAGCTTCATACAGAGAAACATGTTTGAACAAACAACACAATATTTAGCTTGATGTTTTGATGTTTTGAAGCAATAACCAAACCTCATTACCAATAACTGTTGGTCAGTAAGGGACCTTGCAACTTTTATATTAAGTACTTATGCGACATGTTTAGTACTACTAAGGAATTAATAAAATAGTACAGTTTCCAAATACACAGCAGCGTTGCAGTATATAGTAGTGTATAATAATATAGATTTAAAAGGCGAATTGAAACCATGTTTACAGGGTTCAGTGGCTGCTGTATGTACAGTATATGTCGATGTGTTTCTGTAGTAAATGTCAGCAGTTCGGTAGCCTGTTGGCTTAGGGGTAAAAGCTGCCTCTGAACCTGCTGGTTCGGGTCCGGATGCTGCTGTACCTCCTGCCAGATAGCAGGTGTGTGGAAAGTCTGTGGCTGTGGTCAGAGGAGGATCTGCTGAGCTTTCCTCCTGCAGTGAGGCCTACAGACGTCCAGGACGGCTGGCTAAATACCACGAGGCTACTACAAAACAACACACTAAGCTATCAGTAAGCTTGACATAACCAGACAGGCCAACATTTGCTACTTATGTCAGAGTCAATACAAATACAATTTTATCCATTCCTAAAAACACTAATCCTGTTTTTATTTTTTTATAAAAGCTTTAAAAAAAAGGCACCAACCTCCAATATCTCTGTACCCAGAGTGTCATGTAAACTACAGCCCCATATATACAGCCTGCAAAGCCAGGATACTTCAACAACAGCTATGATCACATCAGCTACTGTACTGTATGTTTAAGCTTGGGGCATTATTTACTTCCTGTATGTCCTTATGCTTTGCCGTAACCCGTAGTCAGGTGCAGGAAACAGAAAACCAAGCTGAGACTGACTGACAGTGTCTATATATATGTATTTAAATAAACCGATTTAAAGTCTTTTTAAAGACCCTTGATAGTAAACAAATACGAGCCACAGCTTAACAACTGAGCCGGCATGTCCTTACAAGCTGCAGCTGGTTTGCACTGGTAATAACAGTGAGTAACCTCACTCAAAATGTCACTGTCAGCTATCGGCAATGTATATATCAATCTTCATAGGTTTTTGCCCGAGTCGGCTTCAAAAACAATCTATATTCAGTTTCGTTATTGACCGGAACAATGTGTACTCTTCCAAGCAGGGTCAGACTAAGATAAATGCATAGTGTGAGATGGACAGAGAGGAGGAGGGGGGAAAAGTGAAAGAGGGTTAGGGTTAGAAAATGTAAAAATAAATAAATAGACTAGTGAATGTGAAAATAAGGAGAGAGAAAACAAGTGAGGAAGCTATTATTTAAACAAAGACGCCTGTCAAGCTGTGCCTGCTGAGCTGAGTGACATTCTGTAGGCGGATGGAGGCAGGATGTGCAGCATACATCCAGTCCGCCTTGCTACTCAAACTGAGTTGTGTTGCTGACTAAAGGTAGAGAAGAGGTCAGCGGTGTCATCCTGAACAACAGTCTTCTTCTGTGTGACAGAGAAAACAAACTCTGAAACATTTGACCAACACACGCAAACCACCTCCTGACATTTTGTCCAAAATAGCCCTTTATGGGGCTGTGGGGCTGAGTCAGATTGACTTGGCTTAGTCCAAAGCCCCAAGGGAAATGTCTGTTTGTCTGCAGTGATGCGTCTGCACAAACACCTGACAGACAGGACGGACATGCTCACTGGACTGTGCCCTACCAGCAGTCATCGCTAAGCAATATTGGGATGGCTGCAGTTTGGGTTTAACCTTGAAGAGCCTCAGGGAAAAGGCCATTTGTTCAATGTTAAACAGAGGGAGGCTGAGGAGTAAATCGTTTGTTTGTTTTTGCCCCCGATTGTCCCTCGGGTCTGCAGATAACAAGAGGCTTATGTAATCTCGGCTTTTGGAGATTCAGCCTTAACCTTTATGCATTAAAGAGATATTTTGGGGGATGTGCATGGTTGCAAAGCAACGTCCTGAATCATCATGACCTGTTTTAATGTGAGATTAAAGAGAGTGTCCACATCAGGCCTTTTCATCCATCACATGTCGGAATATTTTTAGTCAAAATCCGAACAATGACCCCAGTCTGCTTGTTGCCGGCTATTAGAATTCTTGACAGTGAAAGCTGCTTAAACACACACGGACTGGCACAGATGAGTGCACATAGCTGTCCAGCCATTTGACTTGCTGTCACCGAGCCTAAAGTGGCCAATGAAGCAAGCAAGAAATACCTGTCACTTCCCGCACATTGTCAGCATACGCTGGCGGAGAGCTACGCTGACTGACATCCTAAGACGGATGTGAAATGTACAAGTGGGCCAAGCAGGGGTACGTTCAAACTCAAACAGCATACACGCACAATCGATCTATTAGCCTACAAACACACGGTGACCACTTTATTTGCATACTCAACCCCCTCCAACAGACACACACTAGGTCTTATATCTGTCAAATATAATAAATGAATCAAGGTCCATATTACCTATATGTTATTATGTGTGTGTGTGCGTATGTGTGGGCTATCTGCCTGCCAAGATAACAAATTGCAGTGGAGGTGAGACATGTAACTGCTGTCACCTTAGTCACCACAAACAGGTATATTCAGGTTGGTGTCAGGGCGCTGACAGTCAGTCAGAGCACAGGAGCAGCAGCTGACTGATAACACGCCATATCATTGGACTTATGCATTCAGTGTGTTTATCGACTATTCATGTGTTTATCCCTGTCTTTCAGCAGGGAGGCATAAACAAGTTAGTCCCCTGATGACTAAACCATGACAGATGCATTAATGATGCCCCACAGGTCCGCGGTCTTAACCCACTGACATTCAAATACAGGGCAGCTGTGTTGTGTTGTTGTGTTGTGACAGTTGGGTAACATGGTACTCAGACCTCTTTAATTGCTACAGTATAGACTCTGCATACATATGGGGAGGGCAACAGTGTTTACGTCTCCTGTAAAGCAGCTTCTTTGGTGTGTGTGTGTGTGTGTGTGTGTGTGTGTGTGTGTGTGTGCGTGCGTGTGTGTGTGTTCGAGGTGGGGGTGAAGTGGAGAGCAGGGGCCTGTGAGCACAGAAGGCAGGTATGGACAACAAGCAGGTGAATGAATGGGCAGCATGTTAGCAAATGCAAGCAGCGGCTCCCCATCTGCTGCCATCATTAACATTAAGAGCGTCCCTAATTCATGCTAATTGCTGGCGACAAGGAAGTAAACAAAGCGAGTACAGTGTGTAGAGACGAGCTGAAGACAAGGAGGCTGATTTCAGGGGACGGTGTAGTGAATGCTGAACTGGGAGCTGCTTGCGGCCGACACTGATTCAAGCTGGCCCAGGTTTAAGATGATGCTTAAAGGCCCAATCAGGAACTTGAATGGCTGAGTAAACGTTCTATATTTCACTATAGTGTAATTTATTAAAGCACGAAACAGCAACCACTGGGGCCAGAAGCAGCAATTATGGTGCATTAAATTTTCTTGCAATACCCACGATTCTCCTGATTAGGGTGTGTAAAGCTCCACTAACGTCTAATTTTCATATTATCATTGGGTCAAATGAATAGAGGTCTTTATGCACTGGGACCGTCTTTTTCTGCAATTCATTTTGCACATCGATATGTAGAACTCCTAAGTGTATGGAATATAACAAAGGTGCATTTCATTACTTACAACCTTATGTGTCTTCTTGTTTCTATCCTCCATCGAAATGTGCATGATGTATGAATAGATAAACCTTATTTGAATGCATAGATTTGATTTAATTTAAATTAAAGTTGATTCATTCACCAAGTTTGATTTTTTGCAATCTCCAAATAGACATGGCCAAATACTACAGCTCAACAGAATATACATATTTTATTTTATACCAAATTGGAAACTAGTACTTCACATCTGTCTTTCTTGCTCTACATTGATGGTGGGACAATACACAAGCATATTTTATCATACAGAATAATAACAGTCATGAGAGTCCCGTGCAATAATATTATGAAATTTATGAAAATAATCTTTTCATAAAATGTATCATTATTTAGGATTAAAATAGGTTTTGGCACACACTTCATTTTCAGCTCTTACAGTCATGTTGTTGTCAGTGCCACCAGTGCAGAAGGTTCACACACTTTGCACACATATAATGGTTTGTGAGTGGATTGAGTTACCCAAGAGGCTAAAAGAACTCACCGTGGTGGTTTTAACTCGGCCTCCGGGCTGTGTACAGGTCCAGCCAGATTTATTGACTAACAGGTCACAGCCTTCGTCCTCCAAACATGGCACCATCTCACACCACTGCTTTTTCCGAACAATACCAGCTGCAGAGACAGAACGGCAGAATCATCAGAAAGGTGAGGAAAAAGGCAGCTGAAGATAAATGATAGCGAGGAGGATACAGAGACGTATACAGATATAGATATACAGATATGTATATATATATCATGTTGAAAAAGATGACAGAAAATGAAAATATAGGAATATGTAGGAAAGATGGCAAAATGCAGCAGCGGGATAGATTGGAAGAGAAATGAGATGTGCAGGTAGATGAAGAGCAATGAAGTAAAGAGACAAGTGAGCGGGGGATGACAGTGAGGGATGAGTGGGAGAAGGAGAGAATCAGACAGATGGCAAGAAATGGAGGGAGATGTGACCAGCCAGGTAAATGGAATTAAAACATCACAAATGCTGTTTAGCAGCTTTATAGTCAGTCTTGCAATCTGCAGCATTTCAAACACAGTGAAATATTCCTTCTCACCGCGCGTGAGCAACCAGCGGCACGAAAAAAAATGTTAGATGGCGTTTTCACAATCTGTAATATGTAATGGATTCTAAATACAAAGCTTTGTCACAACAAAATGTTCTAATGTGTACTTTAGTAAGGATAAACCTCGTCTCAATCTGTTCTGCTTTATTTAAGTTCCAGACTTCAGTTAAAAACTTTCTGCATTTCCCAGACAAGCCTGAGGCTACAGCCAACTACGCTCACTTGTACGCTTCACTTAAACACCAGGCCATAATGATAACGATGATATATACATGTAGAGGCAATTAAATCTGAGTTTGGAGAAACCGATGTTCCATTTGCGATGCGATCTTTCGTTACTGATGTTGTAAGGGAGGAAACAAAACACATACTGAATCCTCCAGGAACCCGAAAACATGTTCAGCCAATAGCGATGCTGCACTGATGCAGTTAAGGCTTCGACTGGTCCAGCTTACGGGTGGAAGGATCTTGTAGAAGGATCTCGTCACGTGTATCAAAACAACACGGCTACACTTGATAATACAAGTTAGTCTATAAAATTACAGTTTTTAATGTCAGTGGCCAGTTAAAGTGAAACTGTGCCTCTCTCCCTCATTTATACAGGGGGCAGATCTCGTTAGCCCAAAACAGGACATTGACAATTTAGGGACCGCTTTCTCTTGTGAATGCTACTGCTTGTTTTTGCTATATTTGGCCAAGTTCAATAGCTGGCTTTCACATATTTATGACACCTACGACAGTGAAAACTATACAGAGACGCCTGTATTCCAGGATATAGATGTTATATGACAGAGAAAGCTGACAGTGCGTCACAGCTGACAGTGACCCTCGCCTTTGACCGAAAAAATCAATAGAGAGGAATTACGCTCTTGAGAGTGGGGGAAAAAAGAACTGAAACCATACTGCTGCTGGCTACAGCTGTTGCCAGCACAGAGGCATAAAATATGTAAAAGAGCAGCTAGATTTATGGGTCATTATGTGGTGCGTTTAGGTGCTACTGAGTCTCACTGCATCAAAAAAAAAAAAAAGAAAAAGAAAACTAAGCCTCACTAATGTGTAAATCAGTGACAGAAAAGATGAAGAGATTCGGTGAAATTGCAGGAGAGAGGATGAAGACAAAGTGGGTGATAAGCATATCTCGATAACATTCTTGACCAGTACAGGAAGCAGGGACGATAAAGTAAGAGGCGTGCATACATTTATAGTCATACTTGGATATATTTACTGATGGTCTCTGAACATGTAATTCTGTACTGTAGAGTGAAAACCAGTCATGCATACACCACATTATTTCATCATGGCTTCAATGGTATATTGGTCCTCTTATAAAATGTGGGATTTTTGCTTCTTTCTATATATTGTCTATACGTTTGCTCTAGGGGCACTTTAAGTTTTATGTTGTTTATCGGTGAGGATTTACAGTATATATGTCTAACAATAATACCTTTTCAACCATGATACTACATGGCAATATAATGAAAATATAATGAGCACTGTGTCAGCACAGTGAAGCGTGAGCTGGGAATTGATGTTATTGTAAAGAATTATTATTGCTGAGTACATTTTGCTGACATACTACTTGATCTTGAACTGTGTAGCACTGCTGTAGTTTGCCTCAAGGCTAGCTGCACTTCAAGAAATACTGCCTGTGTGGAATAGTTTCACTTCAGGGATGAAGTTACATATGGAATATGTATGAATGCAATTTTCACATCAATCACGTTCAGCTCAAAAATGTAAAACTTAGTTAGTTTTGTCAGCACTGATTTCCTATAAAACCCAAACAAGTTACCAGTCATGTCAGTTGTTGGCTGTCCATTTCTGGATATTCCGAAATAGTAAACACAAGTCTGTCCGGAATTTTGGCCGATTACTATCTGGTCCTCTGTGCCTTTGAGTCTTCTTGAGGATACAGTATGCTTCTAAATGAACAGTGCCTCACCCTTCTGATTTCAAAAATGTAACTATCTCAAAGGCAAAATAATTACTGTCAAACCTTTTTTTCCATTCTTCACACAACTATATTTGGCACTTTTGAAGTACGCAGTCAGTTGTAACACCATGAAGGTCTCAGATTAAAGACTGCGTAAAAATGTGCACTTTTATCTCCATTTGAACAATAATACAGTCACATCTCTTTTTCATGGCTCTTCAGCTTTTCGTGTAGCCTTTCTAAAGAGGCATTTCATCCTGTGGACACCTATATAATCCTGTGCTTGCCAAATTTGTCATTAGATTCTTACAGCTTGCTTAAAATAAGCAGAAACATAGACTGTCCATACAGGTGTTGCCCAATGTCAGGTTAAGGAACTTTTGTTCCTTAACCCTTTAAAATCATTTGTATCATCTTTGCTGCTGGAGTTACAAAGAGAAAACTATCTGAAATGTTCTATATTTTCAAAATGATATAGGCATATTTGGTTTTTGTATCTAATATTAACATTGTGGTGAGAAAAAAGTTGCAAAAAAACACCCAACGTATTAAATGTGATCCAAAAATTATATAATAAACATATAATAAACAAATTATGTGGCCAAAGAGTTTTTGGATGGATTTTGTCAAAATGATTAATAAACATCTCAGTTCCAAAATAAATGAATTTTTCTGGGTGTTTGTCGATGTGTCAAGCTTCTTAGTTCAAGTTCTTAAATATGAAGTCATAGAAGCAGTCACTTAGTGCAAGAGCTAAGATCTATCCACCAATAATAACAATGCCCACAGCTAGGTAACTAAGCAACCATAAATAATTATCAATTCAAATAATTCAATCACAGGCTTTGTTTGACTTGTGACTTACAACTCAATTGAATGACCCTCAGCGACTAAAGATGTATAGCACCATTGGGTAAATAATAGTAACAAGTGAATTCATGCTGTATGTGTGTAGACAAATGTTCTCTGTGAGTAAAAAAACATAAAACAGCTTCACTGATGATGACAGCGGAGCCTTGGCTTGTGTCAGATGACATATGATTAATTAACAATGTTTCCGTTTAACGGTTTGTTTGAAATTCTGTTTTATGGCTCCGCTGTCCCTAACCAAGCCAAAAATAACTAATTTTTAAGCACAATACACCTGTCCATTGGTTTGCTCAATATGTCTCCAAGATTCACATTGCCACCAAACTGTGGATAATTTACAATTACTAATCCAAATCAGAATTTCAAACAGTTTTGTTCCACATACCAGAGTGAAAATAAATTGTTGGACCTGATTCAACAGATAAAGTCACAGTCTGTTGTACCTTCTACAGTATTCCTGCCAACCAAATTTTAAAGCGTATGATTTTCTGAAAGTATGATTTCTTTATACTACAATAGAGCCAGATAATGTGATTAAACAAACAGTCCTATCACTATAATTTATCTTCAGAGCAGTTACAAACTTTTGGGAGATGGTAAAAAGCTTATTTTTTCATGTTAGGACAAACATCTTGATTGACAGCGATAGTATCTATTAGCATTTGACCATATCACAGCAGCACTGGTGTGAGAGCAGTAGCCTATTTCTTGCTTTCAAACTTTTATCACTCAAGATATAAAAACATCCCTTTACCATTTCCTACAAATGCACGCACACACACACACACACACACACACAGAGGGCACTATGTGTAAAGGAAGGTATCATCCACACTTTCAGCAGTAGGAGATAAGGTGTACAGAGGGAGAGAAGATGATTACACCCTACATGGGACACTTATCTTCACACCAAATGGTAGATCACACTCGTGTCAACAGTCTGCATCTTGCCCTAATAAATTCTGTCTAATGCCATACCGAGCCTGACATGGCAGGAGAAAGATAGGCTTGTGCATGTGTGCGTGTGTGTGTGAGTGTGTGCGTGCGTGTGCTTCAGAGGAAATGTTCACAAGGGAAAGCGAGTAAGCAAACAGGAAAAAAAGAAAATAGACCTAAAGACAGATCAGATCTGGTGTAATAAATGCAGTACAGCACACCCCAGAAGATGCTGCTAAGACAAGAGGATGTGCTCAGACAATTACAAACTGTACAAACTGCATGGATCAGATATGGCCTTAGCAGGTAGCTGAATCAGCTTTTAGAAACTTACTTAGAAACTTACTGTTTATTTCACATTTTCCAAATATTTCAACACATAAATAAAAACATGGATTCACATACTGTCACTGTATCGAATCAAATAACACAAAAATGCCCACAACACCGGGTGCATGTTATATGTAATTAAAAATTTGCAAAGTAACATTAGAAACAGCACTGACGAGTTATCTTTGCATGAAATTGGTCCACACTTTCTTATGCTTGTTTCCTTTCTCGCTCATGACTTCATTCATTTTTTTTAGTCAACATCCTTTACTTTTTTTCTTCAAAGTTCACCAAAAGTCTACAGGATTAGCATTTTATTCATCTAAGAGCAATAACGACATATTATGCCAATAACATGGTGTAACTTTTGAAAAATGCAGATAACAGCAAAGTTTTAATTTCAAGCTTTTTTGGGGCCATGGTTAGTTAGTTCCAGTATTTGTTTCACCACTCACCCCTGACCGCATCAAAAGTAATGAGCATATGCACATATACACAACTGCTAACCCAGTGCACTCAGTGACGAGAACAAATCCTGTTACTCTCACATTTGCTTATTTCAGCCACATATTGATCCTACAGGACTGAGTTTTTCACATTAGCTTAGCATAGTGGTGCATGACACTGCATGCCTGTGTGGCTCTGCAGAAACAACGGGATGCTGTTTGATGCATTTTTTGCAAAACAAAGCTCACACACAGACACAAAAACATCATACACAATTATTCACATACACTACAATTTACGCTGGTCTTTGTCACCGCAACACATGCAATCACAAAGAAAGCATTTTGTCTGATATTTGTTCCTGTTAGTGTTAAGCTCTGTCCTACATTGCACTTAATGCACGTTTCTGACAAAAAAAAGGATCTCAGCAAAGTAATCTTAAAGCTACAACACACCCATTCGCACTGGTGTGCAATCAGCGTTTAGAAGTAATGTCTTTGCAGACATGTAAGGCAACAAAATCAAGCAAGAGAGAGCTTGGAAAAGCCCATATGAGCACACGTTAAGACTCCAGGATTTGCTTTCATCATTGATATCCCCACCCATGTCTCTTTTTTTTTTTTACAGCGGAGCCACCATCTGGATTATTATGCATCACCTGACCTGTCGTGGAGGGGAGACATTTCTTGCCTAAAACATGTCGAGCAGGAATTAAGAGGAGAAAAAGCTAATGGAAAGAAATAAATCGGAATTAGCCACCAGCTCCCGATCCGTTCTCTTCTGCTCGCAGCTCATACCCGCATGGCTAATTTTCTCTCGTCTTGTTTTCCCCTCATCTCTCCCTTCCACACATATGCTGTTTACTCTTTCTGTCCTCTTGTGTCTGCCCTCTATTTCTGCACTTTCTCCATCTCATCTCCGCATCTCTTCACCTCCTTTTCCTTCCTACACGTGTTTCTTTTTAGTCTGTTGCCTTGCCTGATTTTCATGTGATTATTCCATCCGCCCGGTGGCCTTGATGAATGTCTGTGAACTAAAAGCTGTCAAAACCCTTAAAAAAAAGTGGAGTCAAATTGTGGCCCAAATAGCTCCAATACACTCATGAAAATTCAAAAGGCAGAAATAATGAGATAGCAAACTGACTGACATTTCCAGATCTCTACATTGTATCTGATTGTGTGACCATCTTGAATGTTATGTGTATGTGTTACCTATACATGAGATTACCTATACATCTGATTTAACAATATGTGCTATATACTTCCTATTTTAAACGGTGGCGGGTCCAGGGCCTGAAAAAAAAAAAACTAGGTGAGACTATTTTTACAGGCTAGATATGTAAATATCTAAAATTATAATAAACTGTTTGTAAATAAGTAGTGAATTGTACTATTGTACTAATATTTCCTCCCCTCTGACAACCTTTCTTCCTTTTGTCCAAAAGTGTCCTCTAAGGTCCAGTTGCCACAATGCTGCTACTTCCTCCTTTTTCTCTGCAGACTATTTATGTTACATGTTATTGTGGTGCATAACCGGCAGGATGCATGCTGGACCACAGCTGTCGGGTTGTTTTTGTTTGTTTTTCTCTTTTTTTTGGTCTGTACGAGTGTGTCTGTGTGTGTGTGTGTGTGTGTGTGTGTGTGTGTGTGTGCGCATGTGCTGGCAACCAGGTACTGGTGATATCGTTCATTCGCAGATGTGCTCTGACATTTCCTCACAGCTCAACGCCAACAGCAGCCCCACATTTTGTGGATGTACACACATGCAGTGTGCGTCCACCAGACACACGTGTACAAAGGAGCGCCCAAAGGCACCGCGAGCCACAGGAGGAAATGTCAGCATGAGCAGGAGTCTGTGGGAAAGAGATCATTTAACACCAGTGTCTACAGAGACACCACTACGTCAGCTGCGAATGGAAAAAGCTGACATACACACCTGGAAGCAGCTGCTCAACACAAGAATACCCTCACAGAAAGACAACACAACTATCTGATGACAAAACATGTAGTCTAGGTTCAATTAAATTACAGGTTGAATTTAAAACTTAAATAGAAATGAATGGCGGATGTGTAAATAAAGACAGTAAAGTAAATTTAACGTAAGCGGGAAAATGTCAAAATTCATCCTGAACAGGAACCGGAGCAAACAAAGTACACAGCAGGCAAGCGAATTACGTGAAAAAAACCCCCAAAAAACATTACTGTCAGTGTTTTCCTGTTTTCCCGTTGTACTATGTCAGCCTGCAGGCTGAAGGGACTGTCCTCACTCAGTTTGCGTGATGTGCCAAGACTGCACTGCTGTTTGACAGAGACAACTAATAATAAGGGGGGAAAGAAGCTGTTTGCTCATGCTGCCATTATCAGCAGCTGAGTGAACAAGTCATAAGCAACGCAAAGAGCAAGGAATGTGACAAATGGACACGCACGGCAGCAGACTAGTGTGGAGCTGTAATGATGGCTCGCGATGACAGCCTGTGATCATGATGTGGACGACCGTAATGAAGGTGACTACCTTGAAGCTGATGATAAATGACACGGTCAGACTAAAGTAGAACAAAACCCCGAGGCCGCCAACTGAAAATAAACACATGTAATTAGTCTACGCACATCTTACATTCCTTCTGTTAGCTGCTCATATACGTGCAAGGTGTGTGCATGGAGTGTGTTAATGTGAGCAAATGGGTGCTACTGGATGTGTGTGAGCACCCATAGCGTCTGTTAATAAAGCTTGTGAGAGAGAGCCGGTGCAGGTCCAGGCCCCTGAAGACACCCCTTCTCCTTCCTGGATGTTGATGATTCTTGTCTTTTTAGCCTTATTGACCTCTACATCCAAACTAATCCGCCTTAAATTATGCATAACCTTTTACTTGGCAGAGCTCCCTATAAATCTGTTTATTCCCCTGTTTGCTTCCTTACAAAGCCCGCTAAACAAATTCCAATTAAGCAAAACAGCAATACAGCGTGAATGATAATTCAACTCGGTACAGTCCCCAAAGCAGATAAGAGCATAATCATGGCTGTTATGTGTAAGGCAGCTTATAAAAGACTGTTTGGATTCCTTTGAATCTGGTTCGTGCTTATTATTTTCAGGTCATTTGCTCTTTATGAGGATGAAGCATTGCTTGTGCGTTCGCCATGTTGGTTAATATACATGAGCATGTTTGAAGGTTTTTGGAGCACACACACCTCTACGTTAATCTCACCGCTACAGTTACAATTACTTTGTAGATTAGGAATTTAAATGTTTTGTTGATAGATTATGATATATTTAAAGTAATAATAATAATAATAATAATGACTGCAGCTCATGTTGTAAGAAAATTGCATTCTCGCTTTGATAGCCCACTACCATTGCAATGAGTTGGTACAACTCGCTTCACCATTAATGAAATGCAGAAAGAATTGAAAATGGAAAAAAATAAAAACTAATTAAAACCTTATGCATTTATAGAAAATAATTGTATAATGGCCACCAGTGCATTAGAAAAGGACTCAGCAATTTCCAATTAATGGAAGACATGACATTAAATTCAAACAGTGTACATAACCCTTTTGCTTTTTCCAATTCTGCTCTGAGCAATCACCGCAAATTATTCTCATTAAAAGTTTTAGCTAAATGCCTAAAATGACTTGTAAAATATTTATAGAACATGGTATTCATACAAAATGTTAAAGCTCCACACTTCCCCTGAAGCTTGTGGTGTGCTTTTCTTTTTTGGCTGGGAGCTGGGCGATGTGTGGGGATGTGCTGCAGACTGGCTCTGCAAAGTTCCTCTTTTTTTTGCCACCGGCTATGAACTCATTAACTATTCAGATGCTATAGTGTATTATAATGTAATAATTACAGCAAGAAAGCAAAATGAAACCCGAATTGAATATGTGAAGTTTGGAACCTGGACACTTACCTCAGACAACTACCCCCTTGAAATAAAAAAAGCCTTTTAAAGTGTCCGCTACAGCCTGATGCTTAGCTTTGACTTGATAGATTAAATGGTGTTACAACAGTAACGCCATTTAATCTGTCTGTTATTTGGAAAAATTAAGGATGGATGAACAGAAGCTCATCATGCACTAGGTAACACAGTGAATAAAAATACTCTAAAAAAAATACGTCTGCAGCAGCTTTATTAGTGTCTGATTTGAAACGATAAATCTCTTTGATATTTTCATGTTTACGACCAAAATTTCCATCTACATCTGCGCAAGAGCACAATTTAACACGCGACATCGTAACCGATCTCAGAACAATTCGAGATTTCACGATGCAATATTTCGGAAAGTTCAAAAACTCAACTTCATCAGTCCAAGCCTTCATCAGTTTTTGGAGAACACACAAAACATTTCAGAAAGCAGCAGTCTGGGAGTATCATTATATTGCCATACAATTAAACTGTCTGTTATCGGGTTGCTAAGTAGCAATTTCAGAGACTTTTATAATGCAATAACCTCAAATAGAGGATATTGACTTCAGCACATCCAGTGTGAGCCAGGTGTCCTTCACTCAGCCGCATGTGTGGATTTCAAAGGATAAATGGTCCAAATATATCTGTCCTGCTACTCTGAATTTCCAAGACCACTCTCCATTAAGTGTGAGTGATAACAGGGCCCCAGCTGTGCTTTCTGCCACCGCCACTGCTCCAGAGACTGAGAGGCTGAACTGATCCACCGTCACCCCACCACCCCCACCTCAGTGGTCTTGACCCAGTTAAGACGGTTCTATGACTGATAACCGATGCAGAGGCTGTCAGACAGGCTCTATTGAGACAATAAATGAACCGGGACTCGAGTTGCACTGCGAGGAAGGTTAGTTATGTATTTAGAGTATTGCTTGGCAGAGCTGTGTATCCATCCTCCACCTCTTGCCCTTCGTGTTCCCCTCATCTTTCCCTCTCTGCTGACGCCTGATGTCATTTCCTCCCAACCTGGCGTGGCAGCTGAATCAGGAAGCAATCTTATTCTCACGTCTAGCAACTCACCCTCACTCACTCCGTGGCAGAAAAGTGCTCAGATCAAAACCTGGCCAATCTGCCTCTCCTCTTGATTCTGTCTTTTTTTTCTTCTTCCCCATCAAACTGCTAAGACACGATTCAATCCAGAACTTTCTCTGTCCAGTGTTCGGTGTGTTTTTAGCTCACAACACCCCTGTGAAAAAGGTGACGCATAATCGCAGAGGTGAAATTGCGTTTTCTTAAGTGGTGTACTTAAGTATGATTATGAATCATTTGAATTTCTCAGCTACTTCACACTTCTCCACTTCAATTTAGAGGGGAATAATGCACTTTATTTGCACAGTAGGCTTTTGTGTTACTTTTCTGATTAAAACTCTGATTAAAACTATTAAATATAATATAAAATTCTTCAAACTAATGCTAACACTACACTAGTGGCTCCATCTGGTTTATGACCTTTGACACAAAAGACTGCAGAAAGCTTTACTACTTGGCTAAGACGGAACATTTAGTTCATAAATGCAACAAATGCAGCACAAAGAGCCATACACTTGCGATCTATCTTAAATGTCCACTCCACTGAACGGTGTAAAAATAGATGTGATTTTTTTAAACATTGCCCCCTCTTGCTGCTGAGGTTGGAGAATTAGCCCCACTCACATCTCAAAGAGACAATTACTCATACTGACATAAGAGTATGTAATGAAATAAACACACAATGTTGTTTTACAGGATGTTCTTTTAAAATGTACATTAGATTTGATTACGGAACTATTACCCTCCAGTGATGACACAGTGTGATGACGCAGTGTTCTTCAGTATTCAACGCTGAATAGCACAGAACGCTATACTCCATATAAATTCCCTGCTGAAAGAACCAAATGCAAATGAGGCAGCATTGGATGTGTGTGTGTGTGTGTGTGTGCGTGTGTGTGTGTTTGTGTGGGCGGAATAGAATGAGACAATTTTTTTCATTCTTGTGTAAACTGGCTAATAAGTAATCTCCCTTGCAAAAGCCCTTTGATGGTGCTGAACGGGGTTATCAAGACAGAAGAATAGACTGATGATTACAGGGTTTGGGCATTATTTTTCGCTCATCTTTTCAACAACTACAAGAATTAGATGTGCTTGGAACACAACACTGTTGCCTAATGATCACAATGAAATTAGGTCGCCTATGGTTTCAACTATGCGTGCGTAGCGTGTTTGCATGTTTAGTAAGTGTGGTGTGGCAGAAGCTCGTGGAGTTTTCAGCTTGACGGTGAGGTGACGATGAGGTGGGATGAATAACAAAGGTCCGTAACCACCAGGTTGTTGTAAGGTCACAAACAGGAAGTCGGGTCTGCAGCTGCAGTATATTCTCCATCTGTGACGATAAATGCACCGTTTGGTGGATGTGTTAAATTCCTGACGTCTTCCTTGTACAGACAAATGGTGAAGCTTTTCCAGGTTTACTTTGCTTTTCTTTTCTGACCACAAGTAGACTAGCCATAACAACAGGGTTCCACCTGCAGTGCCATGGTGGAAAGCTGTCAGTGAGCTGCTAGTGGCGGCGTTAAACCTTCGAGACCCCGAACCATTATGAGGTCCATCATGCGCGCTGCGTGGGCATTGCGCACCCTGGATTGTAAACAACAAATCGATAGCTCATTTGTCATTCGGTTTGGAAGGAAACAAGTTTTTTGGTGGGAGAGATCCACTTTTCCAATCCAAATGAACAGATCAATCTTGGCCCTCTCCTGGGGCCTCCTCGCCAGTGAGCGGGGTGAGGAAGCAGTGGAGAAAGTGCTTTGTCTCCCTTCCCTCACTCATTTCTTTCCCTGCGTCTTATCTCCTTTATTTGCTCATCTCTTTTTCCACTCTTGCTAATACGTACTCTCCCTCTATAATACCCTGTCTGTTTTGTTTTTTTCATCTCTGTCTGTTTTTCTTGTACTTCTACAACAGGACCCCTGTCACTTTCCTGGGGAAGAGGAGGAGGAAGAAGAAGAGCAAAGAGGAGAATAGGTTCTACTGTTTCGCACTGATGGCATTCTGTGTTTAACTGGGGAGCAGAATGTTCCTGCCACAGTGCTGCTGATGCTGAACGGGACTGGCAGGTGGATTATACCCTGCGCCGCTTTGTCCCTGGACAAATTTAAAGGCAGCCCAACATCTAGGCACCATGGGAAAATGTAGGTACGAGGCAGCTTTGGTCTGTCTGTTCTTTCTCCTGTGGCTCTGCAAGTTTTACCTTAGGTGCTGCTGTCCTTTCTCTTTTCACCTTACATTGCGCCCATCAACACAAACAACAATTCTTACACAATTCAAGCACTAAACATTCACTTCTGCTGAGCTTGGAAAACTACACAAACATCTGCTTGGCTGCCTGCGTGAAAGCTTTCAGGGGCTGAGATCAAGTAGGAATGCATGAACATGATTGCAATGAGAAAAAAGACAAGCGGAAGCACTTTTAGTGCTCTCCAGACACGACAAATACCGCACATTAAGTGTTAATCATCAATGAAAGAAACTCAGGCCTGTATGGTACGACAACAAGCTCAATTAGATTAACAGGCCCTTCTTCTAATTCTTAATAGTTCATATTTGTATTTATTCATCAAACCCCATTTTTTTAATTGTTCATGGTTGACATTTCTGAGCAACAGTCATTGTGTTTATGTTCTGTAATTACCCTCAGCAATTAGTGGCGGGCCCCACTGTTACCACCTGGGATTGAAATTGCCAATAGCAGCAACCTTCACTATTTACTGTTGTCATTCATACTGATTGATTTCTTTATTAAAACTACTGCTATGCTGTAAACACATACAGCAGTTGCTCTTCTGTTATATTTCTGTACAATTGCGCAATTGATGTTATTTATATTCCCTTGGATATGTTTTAGAGAGAACACTTTGTCCTCCTGACCAATCAGACAAGGCCTAACTCAGACATGGGTGCCAACAGTCATCAATCAATATCATCATGCACTTTGTCAGTGTTAGAAATGGAAAAATAGAAATTGCAACAAACAAAACTTTAAGATAATGTGTGACTGAATTTTCCAAAAAATATGATCTCAATCTGGAGGATGGAGCAGAAAATGGGATTTATAGATGGTAACAGGCCGGAAGGGGAAGGGGAAGGGTAAAATGCCACCTGAATTTGGCGCCCACAGTGTATATATATCCAGTGAGTCAGACTAAAAGTCGTCTGACTCATCTGACAGATAGTTCAAGAAATAATATACATAATCAGGATGTAGGAGTGAAAAGCAGCGTAGATTGCTTGTGAGTCGCTTGCAAGTTGTCGAGTAGCTTGATTTCCAGACATTAAATATTACTACTTTCAGGGTCACATATACCATTTGCAACTATCATCATAAATTAACCACAAAAATCATTAAAAATCAAAGCTCAAAAAATCTCACTTTGGATATCTTGACTCCCTGCTTTATGTGTCAGTTAATGTGGCCTCTGAAATATGTTACCTGTGCCGGGGGGCAGAGGTACATGGCCTTGGACAACAGCAAATGAAGTTTATTATAGCACTGCAGATGAATCACAAATAATGAGCTCCTCATAGTGAGTCATCTTAACAAGAGTATTTTGATTGGCAAAGCACTGAGCTGTTATGGCAAAAAATAAATGCCCAGCAAATAAGAAAACAACAACAACCCTGTGACACACAGAGTTGGCTCGGCAGGAGCGCTGAGTGACTGACAGATTAAATTAACCTTATATATGTGCAAAGGCATCGAAAAATGTATTAGAAATGAAAAATATTCCCATTAACTACCTACATTACTTAATGTCAGTGTTAGACTACACTTTGACAGCTGATTGATTTAGCGTGGTTAACTGCATATTAAACTCATATTTAAAAATTGCTCTATGTTACATTAACAAGACTAAAGTATGTTTACAATTGCAATGAATCAGACAATTGAAAAGATGGTAAAAAAATACACAGGATCCTATTTCTATTGAGCACTACTTATTAGTTTTCTAATGAATGAATGAATGAGATGAATTTTTAAAAAATTCCAAAGCCTGAAACCAATCATTGTTGGCTTTGTAAGGTACAGAACAGATCCGCAGATCCGCAGTTAACTAATAGGTCACAGGGCATACATGACAACTAACATACACTTTCTGATGTCAGTATTTTGGAGTGATTAAAAAATAATTTCACAATCTGGCTTCTGAACTTAAATACATGTAAAAACTTTGATTTATTTTTTGTTGTTTTTTTCCTTCTACTACTCTTGATCAGACTGCAATACGTGCTCACACAGTGTAATTATATTTTTTCCCAAAAAGCCAGGTGAACAAATAACAAAGAGTTTTGGGAACGAGATGACTTCAAATTCTTGATTAAATACACAACAAAAGCTAAAGAAGAAAAAGAAAAAAAATCTGTCACCTCTTTACTTGGGTTGTACGCAAACCAACCACTAAGTGCAGATCACAAAAACAATGCCTGCCTTCCCTCTTTCCTTGCCCTTGCTTTTGCACTGTAACATTCTCTCTCTCTCCCCTCCCTTCTGTCTTTATATGTCAGTTAAAGTCTGGCCTCTGGTGGCCTGCTCCCTGTGGGCTCTGTAACTCTCCCTATTGACTTTTCCTGTCTCAGGAGATGATCTCGTCTCCCACAGGAATCCCACTTTTTATACACATGCACCCGTGCTCATATCACATGAAAGAGACACACACAACCACGTGCCCACAAATGAAAGGGCACTGTAAGCTGAAGAGCTGAAATTGTAAATTCACGACAAAACCAGCTGTAGTATTTGCATGTTGCATTATAATCCTTCTGTTTAAACTAGTTTTCCATTATATAGTTTTTCATTATATATATATTATTGTATATGTTAAAAAACAGCATTATCACTGGACACGTGATTACGATATGATGAAAAATAAATTCTCCAAAGACAAATTTTTGTTTTTAAAAAAACCCTGCAATTCTCTAACATGATTGCTAGTAAACTATGGTGATGACTATAATGAGTAAAAGATAATTTAGAAGTTATTCCTCTTTTTAAAAATACATTTGCCAACAGTATTTTGTTACCATGCACTATACTATTTTTGTGCATATCAGAAAATGCTGTTCTAAGTTCTGTTTTAAGGACATAACGAACATGATTTGTTTATTTCATTACACTAAACAAGGAGGTGGATATTATGCATAAATATTCCCCCAACTCACAGCTCATAAACTAAACACACAATGTTGTCCTGTAAATTAGCTCGTTAATATTCATGTGTGTAATTAGAACCAGTGATGAGGGGGTGGGGCCACTAGCACAATCATTAACTCTATCCTCTGTGTGCTTTGGTGTATAGTGACTGCATTCCTGTACATTTTCTCTAAGTTTCCAACCCTAAACTGAAGATTAACTTGTCTTTTAAGACTATTTTGAGTGTATACATCCACGCTTGCTTTTTCTGATATCAAAATAGGTTGAATTAGATGATAAGACATCCGTTGTTGGCTGGAAAAGCGCTGTAGTCAGTCCTATTCAGAGAGTTTGAACGGAGTAGTGCCATAATAAGCTACTGGAGTACAGATTATGAAAAACTACTGCCCACTGTTACGTTTTGGTCAAACATATTTGTTGCAGAATATAAATTACTGTCGATATGGATGCTTGAAATGATAAGAGCGCAAGAATAAAAAAAAAAGAAATATAAGAGTTATTGATCCGTTTTCTAATTGCACCGGGCTCAGTGAATACCTTGTCCACGCCGTCTAAGAGCTGTTGAAGTTGAAAGGTGTTTTGCAGAGTGTGATTCACTTTCCCACCATTAACAGACTGAAGACCTTTAAAATGATGTTCCTTTTTCAGAGCCTACCGGAATGCTGGTGCTGCTATTCACGTTCACAAGTGAAGCAGTACAAAAAAAAAGGGGGGGCAGTTTCAGTGACTAGAAAGTTGTTACCTTGGTATATCTGCTCAACTCATAGCGGGAACAAAAGACACGTTGGCCTTCTTCATAATGAGACTCAGAAGTTATTCTCTGCAGTGATTTGTTCTGTTAACCCTTACTCTTAGCAGCTGACATCAATCTATCAGTACAACATAAATTTTACCAACTAGTATGATGAAAGGCCGTTGCCTGTTTTACATTTCGTGGCACGAGCTTCAGTTTCAGGGGGAATCTTTTCACTTTGTGGCAGTTATTGCTTTCAGTTTTGGCCTTGAGGACTCAGAGTACTGCTGATTTTCTAGCGTGTAGTGGCTAATTGCGTTCACCTGACGTCCCAGGTGAAAGATAATGCCTGATAGAATGGCTAGAATTAAAACCAGCAGGACCCCGTGTCCAGGGGCCTTCAACTTTGGATGACTGCTCTTCCTCCAAATTGGCTTGTTTTCTTTGAGCACCTACCACAGCTTTCAATTTTCTTGAGAATGGCTGCAGTCAAAGACATAAAAAGATTCTTTTCAAGAATAAACTCAATTTAAAATTTCATGTTCAGCATTGCCATTCAAGGACAAAGTTGCATGTGAGGCCCGAAATTCTAAACCATGGGCCTGTACATTTTTGTCAGTTATATTTAATATAAATAATTACAAACAATAAAAAAAGAGATGTATAAATATACATTAAATGCAAGTTCTTAAACTCTGCTTGATGAAATGAAAGCATAACTATATTATTTTTTTGTCTTAACGGTGACACATCAAATCTAAGCATTTGGCAAAAGCCCATTTCGGTGCACAACACATTACTATAGTCGTGGCCTTTAAAAGTGCTATATCCACATTAAGTGCCCATACAAAGTGTTGTTCCCCTCGGGACTGAACCTCTGGCCTCGGTTTAGACTCATAGATTTGCGGGGAGCAAGGTTCGCTTGCCTTCGGGTGTGCACACAACACACAATCACCTGATGTGAGGCTTTACCTCTTCCTCCTCCATCCGTCAATCGGGACGTGCCCTCTGCACCTTCAAATCAGTCTAGCCTGGTCCCATTACACCACAGTTTATCCATTTTTCAGGGAGGAAAATTGTGGCAGTTGTACCATTTTTTAGAGAGGAAATGTTTCAAAAGTTTACCCCACAATCTGCAACCCTGGAAATGATGACTATTTCTGAAAGATTACAGTGTAGTCATATGTGCCAACCTGTTGATGTATCATGGTTATATTCATCAGCTCCTCTTTCTGTGGGGACTGTACAGGACTCAGAGGACATTTCTATCTAAATCAATTATGGATTAATTAATAATATGGAGCCTGAGCCGAAATGGTCAATTTTCCCAAATCTCAAAATATGCATTAAATACTTTGACTGCCAGCTAAAACTGCACATTTCTACAATGGTCAAAGCTTTATGATGCAAATAGACATCAAAAAGTATCTGTCCACTTTTGCAGAAAACTGGGTTTAATAGTTACCATAAAAACAGTAATAAAAACCTTCTGTCGACTGCAGTGACGCACATACTGTAAATGCCTTTGCATGTAAAAGTTCTGCAGTATTCAGTCAGAGGATGACATGTCCAGTCACATGTGTTTGCTCTCCAGTTTGCAAATGTTGGGCTTAGCTCCATATTTGCATGTTAAGAGAGGAGTCGGGAGATTCTTAATCCACATTAACAGCAAGATGGACAACAGAACGGAGTTTATGGAATTAATGGAATTAATCAAACACATGCAGATGGACATGGGGAATCATGTGGATTACTGCATGGATTAGTAGTGCCAAAGGGGGACCAGGCTCCATATGCCAGCATGCTAACGTGTGCAGCTAAGTTGGGTTGTAAATACTGTTCTACAATGGTGGAGAACACTAATTGCAGGAGTATAATTGTAACTGTCAAATGTTACACAACCACAAAGGACAAACATTTGACAACAGTTCAAGATCTTTTCTCTTTTGTTGTTTTCAATATAAAAAAATATACATACACTACGGCATACACTAGAAAAGATAGAGAGCAGCTTCACAGGCATTTTGGGGGGAGTTACCAGTGGAAAACATATGGTAACATTAAAAATTCAGGCACACAAAAAATGAACACAACTTTCACATCAGGTACACAGGCACTGAGATACTGCGAGTCCACTGCGTCGCTCCGCCGTGACATTCTGACACGTACATGGAGCAAATACCTCCACCTCTGAGCAGATTATGAATAAAGAAGGACACTGTAGCGAACTTAATCAGATGAAGTGAGTCAGAGAGTGAAAAGCAATGAAAACGAGAGGGAGGGAGGGAGAGAGCGAGAGAGAGAGAGAGAGATAGATGGTGAAAAAGAGAGTGGGGGAGAGAGCACACCACATTAGTCCTCATATGATTTATTCCCCCTCTCTGTGAAGGAGACACTATTTGTATTCATTTGCCTTTATTTTTATCCTAGATTCATCTTGCCTTCACATGCCTGTCACCACCATACTAATATTATTTTGGCCATGTGATGTCCCCTAACTGGCTCTTATAAAAATTGGCCCCACGCGACAGAGCATGATGCCCAGGGAACAGGGGGAGGGTTTCTATTTGACTTCATTCCACTGATTTTATTCTATTTTTCTCACAGGGAGATTAAAAGGTTCCACTGGACAGGATGGTGTGAAGGGTGGGGATAATGATGTCTGTCCTCCTTCTGAGGGGCACTCGAACATCCACACACAATTTTTTTTATGTTCGTGCGCACTTAACAGAAGGACTGGCTTTTTTTTTTCTTTTTTTTATTAGTGGCAAGGTGAGCCAGTGGTGCTCCAACACAAGGACAAAGACAACAGTGACCACATTCCTCCTCCCGGGGCTTTGCAGAACAATTAGATGAGAGCGGAGTGTGACTGCAGTTGTGTTTCAGGACAGCACACACACACACACACACACACTCATTCGTGCATACAAACAGCACAAATAAGGGCTCAGGCAACACAGGAGTAGAAATGATGTGCAAAAATATTGTGCAGCAGAAAAAGTTGGTCTCTAAGAGGAGGCACTTGAATTTTTCCAATGGAAAAAAAACAGCTGGCATTGCTCTGACCACTGGTACCAAAATCTAAAAAGCTACTGAGAAGTTAAACTGTGCTAAGACAAGCTAATAGTGTAATGTCATAAACCTCATAAACAAAGATAAGAGCTCAGACCATTGTGCAACCTGTTTTCACCATGTCTGTGCCTAGATGCAGATACGAAAGCCATTGTCACCTAACTGGCAGCATATAACAGTACAAGATATGTGTACTGCATTCATGCATTCACTGCTTACAGTATGCAGCAATTATCTACAATGCTTTCTGACTGACAATAAACCCACTTCATACATGATATGAAATCAAAATTTTAAATGCATTAAATTAATTTGATAAATTGGCTAAGAATATCTACAGATGAAAGATCAGGGAAGATGCAGAGAGTCATTCCCTGATCAGGTTTCATTGTCTCTCTCGATCTCCATTCTCTCATCCTCATGCACGTTCATCTACTCGTGCATCTAGTTCACTCACTCAGTGGCACTGCAATTACAGGTAGGTTTCAAACAGTGTACAACAACGCAGACGCATACAATATTAAATGAACTTGTGTTCAGATGAAATTGCTTGGGCAGCCAATAAAGGTAAATTACCAAAGACAAAACGCGGCAGAGAGGAAGAGAGACGGCCCTGCCTGAAATTGCACTGCATTAACGAACAACATCATTTCTGAAAATGGAGAGGAAACACGGAGTCGCACCTATCAGCACAAGACGGAGAGAGGTGGAGAGAGGAAAGAGAGGGAGAGATGGAACACAACGTTGACTACCTAATTATGCATTTTATCATTTCAGTCACAATAGAGTGCCTCCCTTCTTTAGTTGCCCTGTGTGCTCGTGCAGCTGTTCCTCCGCTGCTTTAATGAGGAAGATCATCACGGCCGTGTTATATTTACATCCGTCGACCACCAAATTACTTCCTACTGCAGCATCACATACAAACAGTCACCACTTCCAAATCAGTGCGAGGGCCATGTGCAGTCCCTGGCAACTACTTGTGTGACGTGTAAAAACAATGTGTTTTACACAACAATTGGCGAGCATGAGCTCAATAGCACGTTACAAGGCATTATGTAATTGCTTCTCTGTTGTTGCTGTGATGCCCTGTCCCATGCAGTCAAATGTTGTCAATATAAGATCATGTGACTAGTCCATCCATCCATGCATCCATCCATCCATCTTACAAAAATAGCAGCCCAAACTATCTGATTCACTTGGGCTCTTGAAAAAAAAAAAGAACTGTAATCAGAAAAAGAGATGAAAGGAAGATAAGTGGGTGCCGGGGAGTGGAGATGTACACTGCAGGGCTCTGACACCCATCATATGGAATCAGCACCTTGTGAGTAATGGGGGTTAAAAAGGGAAAGCGCTTCCTCTCCCAGTGCCAGATGGGCTAGCGTTGGCTGGTTCAGAGCAGTGAGTGAGCGAGTGAGTGCACACTTTCTGCCCTCCTCTGCAATGGCACTCAGGAGATGACTGGAACACGCAATGAAAAAAAAAAAACAAACAACTGCTCCACCATCCAACAAGACAGCTTTTCGCAGGCCGACATTTAGACAAATACAGTACAGGGAGTCACTGCAGAACAAGCAGGCATTTTACATATGACACCTTGATGTCTGCCAGGAGGAGAAAAAACATTTCATCTGTGTACAGCACTGTAGCACAGCCAGATTTCCCTGTTTTTGCTGAAGGTGATTCCAAGGACAATTGGATGCTAATCAAAACAACATTAAGCACGGTTTGTGTTGGTTCTGTATAGCTTAAGAAGATATGTACTGTAAATTAACCTTTGACATTTTAAGGTATTATCTCATGCAATAGTGCAGTGATTCTGGTATATTAATTGTTGTCACCTTCAGTTTGTGCTTAATTTATTACCTCTAAAAATACACAATGTAAAAATATGAATTTGAAAGATTTCCACATCGATCAGACAGCAGTCATTCTCCACTGTTGGTTAAATTTGTCTCAGAGGAAACACAAAATCATTTATTTAGTCTTAACTCTTTCTTTCTTTCTTTCTTGTCAGTGACTTATTAAATTAATTGCAAACATTAAAATCTAAGTATTTGACTGGGAAAATCATTTAATGTATTTTCTTGCATCACTGTTTGAAAAACATATCCTAACAATAGTCAATTTAACCCCTGTGCAACCTGGTTTCAGCAGTAGTTGAGACTACACACTGACTTGACATCCTCCTCCTGCTGTAAATTATGTTGTGGGCCCCGAGGGGCCTCTGAGAAGCAGTAAGTATTAATTAATTGTTCATAGTTTGTAGCCTCGCACACAGACACAGCCCAGTGGACATGCGTTCACAGCAGGAAGCCATTTCCCTTACAGTGAGATCAGTGAGGTGGAGAGGGTGAGTGTACAGATCATCATCCAGAGCAGTGAGCAGACTTGTGAAAAACACAGAGGACGTCTCTGTCTCTGTCAGCCCTTTGCAGCGTGAAGCACTAAAAGTCAATGGCAACGTGCACGCCTTTGATTTCACCACTATACAGGGTGTTGCCGCAGATAAAAATACAAAGAGGCTTCGAGAAAATAAGAGGCAAAGAGAAAGACACTGTCGTTTTCGTTTATTCATATCTGCTGATTTATTTCATCTAATCTGCGTTTGTGTGTTAGTGCATGCCGTACATGTAATGCCCCAATTTATATGAGCACTTACATTTTTTTCCATCATGTTACTCTGTCCACTTGTGTGCTCTTAGAGGATGGAGAAGACGAGGCGGGAGTGAGAGACAGCTGAGCTGACACATACAGTAGAAGCTCTTGAGGATTTATGAGGACGATGGATGACACCCACAATGGTGGGCTCACCAAGTGATTGGTGTGCCGGCCTTGCTAACAATCCAGCTCTATGAGGAGTTGTAATGCTTCAACACAAGGGTTTGGTTGCTCCTTTAAAAATCAGATGCAGCACAAGAAGGCAATTCTCCTGACTCAACAGCAGGCCTCTTCATGAGCACTTATCACAGGGTTCATCTTTAAGCTGAACAGCTTTCTGTTCAATCAGCACAGAGATGAGCAAGAGCAAAAAAGGAAGGAACCTTTTTTTTTCATTTTACCTACAAAATTAACACCAACTTTCATTAATGGGACACAAACTGAGTGAAAGCGTCTGTGTTTTAAACGCAGGCAGCCTTTTAAATGTGACTGCTTCAATATATGCTTATCAGGCACTTCATTAGTGGCCTCTTTCTCATTCAACCCGGATTAATTATAATAAAACACAGAGAGCAAGATGCACAACAAAGGGACATCAATAACCTCTGACGTTATCAACATCTCAGAACCTTGGAACACCTGGGTCCACTTCATCACCTTGCGCCTGCAGATTTATGAACGCAGTGTGCAATAGGTTCTGGGCAGAAGGGATATGTGGATAATGCAGCTTCATTAAGAGAGAGCATAACGGTTTGCCTGGATGCATTATGGCATCTGTATGAGCCATAACGTCTGGGATATTAAATATTTACAGTCGGTGTATGCATGTGGAATTACCCCAGTATGCACACACACACACACACACACACACACACACACGCACACACACACACACACACACACACACGCACACACACACACACACACACACACAGAGTCACATGCACGCATGCACACACACAGTGGACTAATTATTCATCTTTTGCTGCAATAACATCCATTAACTAGCAGCTGTTTTTGCAAAAAAATCTAATGCTTTAGGTCAGTTATCAACAATTTACAAAAAAATTGGCACTAATTTTAAAGATTAAATTCAAGATTACTGTAAATATGTTGACACTGTATAAGGTGATATCGTATGTGAAAAGGTAAATCAAATGCAACTCAGCCTCCATGAAAATGAACTTTCCTTATTGAAGAATCCAGCAGGGAGGAGGCAAAAAAAAACAACATAATGCAAGGTTAATGGATGGAAAACTTACTGTAACACTGTCATAGAATGAAAGCCAGAGCGTGACACTTTGTATTATTTCTATGCTAATGTGCAACCACTCGTCTGCCTTTTCACCCTGCAGGGAAAATACAAAGCATTCTTTGTATTGTCGTACTGCAAAACACAAACCGGCTCTGTTTTTCGAGTGTGTGTAAACCCACAAAGAAAGTGTTTTGATACCAGGCGCTCTGGAGGGTGGGCTCTCACATTAATATTTTCTAAAAATGTACAATGGCCAAAAAAAAAAAAACAGGAAAAGAAAGGGGGGAGAGAGAGAGAGAGAGAAGAATGAAAAAACACATACACAGATGCTCCTGGTTTGGGACTACGTTCTTCATTCTCTATCGTTCCCTTTGAAAGCAATGGCTTGACAGCTGGAGCGAGCTGTCTCGATAACGTTAAGGCAGTGTATGGGGAAGGACGACAAACAACAACAGACAAAAGTTGCTCTTTCTAACTCTCACTCAACATTTTCACTTCCATGTCCTGAAGGCTGACAAATTATTTACCTGTGTGTACAATGGTGAAAAATGGTGCTGTCATGTTGCTATCCACTAAAAACTACCTGCAATAATTGATCCCATTTTTGCAAATGGCCACATATTGGTTGATTATCCAATTAATTGTTTACTACAATGCAATTCAGTAAAAATAAAGAAAGTAAAAATGAAATCTTTATCAATCTGCCTGGAAGCTCGGCCAGGCCTTTCTTTATCTTATTGTACCACTATATCATCAGACCTAATTCACAAAGGGAATATAAAAGATTTTTTTTCCTCCAGAAGTTCTTTTTTTAACCTTTACCATCAGATTTGTTGTCACAGTGCTCCATCATCTGTGCCCAGTAGAAATAAGTAACACTGCCTCATACAAACCCCCAAATCATACTGTTTTTATATATTTCCACTATATCATGTCTCCTTTCTTTGTTCTTTCTTCTTATCTTCTATTTTTTGTTTTCTTCTAGCGCCAAATAACTGCAGTCACTTCAATAGATGTTATTTTCCAAAAGCATTTTCCAAAATCACAGGCAACAGGAAGCACAGAGAAACACAACACAAGATACCGACATGGGAAAAAAAAAATCCACAATGTGGACAAAGTTGCATTATGACTAAGTAAAAAAAAAAAAATCTATTATTGTTCCAGTCTGGACGTGTAAGCAATACTGCAATAGAAATTGGAGATGTCTGGAATGAAAAATACTACTAGTGTGAATAATGGTGCAAAATTGACTGGAAAAGTTGCTCATCTTAGATATACTGGTATAGCCTATATATACGGAGCAGCCATTTGATTTGTGTCCCGCTCTAGTTAAGAGGCTACAGCCTCCAAACCAGCACACCCAAGGAGTGCCCACCTCAGGCTGTGGTCCCCATCTGCCTGCCCTCTCCTCCTCTTCTCCCTTTGATAAGGCCACAGCCTGTGGTCATCAGTCTTCAGTCTATGTGTGTGTATGTGAACCAGAAAGGCCAAAAGAAAGAGAAAATAGAAAAAGAGAGCAACATTACTGATTCACCAATGGACCGTCTTTTCCAGTCCTGCTCCCTCTGGACACTGCAGTAGCAGTGGCTGGCTTGCTAACTGGCTGCTGGAGCTGACACGACATGTTTCCCCAACAGACTATACCCCTCTATGGATCAAATCAAACCAGTGGGCTGATCCAGTATGGATCTGTCTCCAGTATGGAGCGCTGGATCTGTTCTCCATCACTGCCTGATTCGCCAAAACAATTCCTCAACTGCAGTCTAACCAGGAATGTGGCTCCAACTGGGATGAGAGTAATTTTTGTAGCTTGCAAAGCAGCTTTCGAGCTATGACAACGCAAGTTATGTGTCAGCAGTGGTGGTAAGAGCAATCAGATCCATTCATGCATTTTACATCCAAACACTTCAAAGTACTGTAAAAGTAAAATCTTAAAAATCTGTAACTGTTGTGTCACTAGAATTAAACAAAGAATAGAAAGAGGCAGGTTGTGTAAATTGGCTAGAAAATATAAGAAAAAGCTGTACTTGATATTTTTAGATGACAGGACGGGTTTGTACCTGCCATTTCATGATGTAAAAACATTTGCACACTCAGTGTTTTATACTTGAAAAGGCAGCTCATATGTTTTGTCTCCAAATAAACTACTGAAAGCTCCATGCTAGATGTTCCAGAGTAAAAAGTACACAATTTGCTTTAAAGATATGGTGACAGAAGCTGCCCAATGCTAGGGCAGGGAGATAAGAGATAAAACACTGGCATTTATCAAATTTAGCATCCAAGCAAAAAAAAAAAAAAAAAAAAAACCGAACAAAAAAAATTAAACAAAAAACTGCAAATACAGTGTCACTGCCATGGCCACGACCCCAGTCGCCCTCAACAAGCTCCTCTGACTGAGCTTCAGCTCTGCCGGCAGCTGAAGGCATCTCTCCACTTCTCCCTAATCTCTCGGTCTCTCACTCTCCTAATAAGAATCAATATCAGCTCTCTTAAAAGTCATCAAGCACAGAGGTAAAAAGGCTCGAGAGCATGAAATTGCAGATGGGAGAGGGTGTACTTATGCGATGCTAGCCTGCAATACGGGCCTCAAATGGGTAGAGCCATCAAAGACACAGAGAGACAGAGACAGAGTGAGAGAGACAGACAGAAGAGGAGAGACAATATGTGTGTGAGAGAGAAATAAAGAGGGAGAGAGCAAAGAGCAGGTATAGAGTGGGAGAAAATTAGGCACGGAGATAAAGAAAAAGGTCAGAAAGGTCATTCTACGCAGCAAAAATGAGATTCTTTAAGGTTTGGTCTTTGTTTTTCTAAACTCGTCTCTTTATGGACTGGTGGTTACGCAAAGCTTATCATGTCAACGGCTTATCTCCCATTTTTCACCTCATCAAAACAGTAAACACACAGACAGAGGGAAAGGAAGGTGGGACATGCACAATAACAAAGGGTGGCTCTGCACTCGATAGCACCCGCTCTGTTTTCATTACCACACACTGCCCTGGAAGCTGAATGTGAAAGCTGATGGAGCTATGGATTATCCTAACATGCACGGGATGACCGACATGAACAGAGACTAAAGCATGAAGGACACAGATCGTGTCAGCCAGAGCAAAGGCATATGACAACAGAGAGCAGACCTCAAGGACTCAAGTAGATTAAAATTGATTGAAACACCATTTGTGGCATTTGGGGTCTTCATGTCATCTCTCTCTCTCTCCCTCTCTCTCTCTCTCTCTCTCTCTCTCTCTCTCTCTGTGTGTGTGTGTCCCCAAAGTGAGCAGACCCCAACATCTGAATAAACAAATAACATTGAATTTGTGAAGAGGAGCATCTCAGATTTGCATGGCAATAACACCAAGCTAAGGGATTTGTAATATAAACTGCAATAAAAGGTGTGTGTGTGTGTGTGTGTGTGTGTGCGTGTGTGTGTGTGTGTGTAAAAGTCAAAGGAATGTGATATACTATGGGAGGAAACAGTAAATTACAATCCGACATAAAAAATATGCACACACAGATGTGCCTCTGTGTACATGCATGTGTAATACATATGTGCATATATTAAACTCACCGCACCAAAATAAACCAAACCCTGTCCTCCCACATACAGTGTTGAATTAAAATTCAACAAAAACATGTAACTTTATGTAACTTTCAGCTTTTTTAAAATGCACCCCTGTTCAAAAGATGTATTCCTTTTATTTCCAACAACAACAACAACAAACGTGGACTGGAGGCCAGATCAGTAACACACAGGAAGTCATCCAGCTAACAGTCACAGCTTTTATCTACAGTATAGAAACACAAAAAATAGCTAAGCCACTTCTTCTCAATACACAATACAATCAATATTTACTGGGACAGATTGTGGTTACAAGTTAAAACTCCATATTAGTCTTGAAGAGAGTTACTTAAGAACGTTCTCTTAAAACTATTTGAAAAAGATGTAGGAGTAAAAAAAATGAAACACTGTCTTAAAAAGTGATTCTACCAAAGACTAAACTGCCAGTGTATCACAAAATTGATTTATTAAATACCACTATACACAGCTCTAAACCCAAAGAGCAGGACACTGACTCCCTTTAAATGCTGTCAGTAGTATCCACCTTCCACTTGCATGCTTTAATGTGTGTATTAAAAACACAAAAACGGCCTTTAGTTCACGACAGCGTCTGCATTTTTTATGGGGTTTATTCTGCTGTATCACAACGTCCCTGACAACATTTTAACAATGAGAGAATGATTTTTTTATTTTTTTTTTCCAGCAAACCTCTACCACTGCCATCCGCCTGCGCAGGTCTCTGAAAAGGCTGCTGATAAGCCTAAGCTCTCTTCAGAAAACAAGTAGTATCGAGCCAGAACAAAATGCCACAGTGCTCCATGAACCCTGTTGTGACAAATACCTCCAGATAACATCTGGATACTGTGGTTTTATGCAATATCTATATGGCTTCTTCACCAGCAGAAGATGGATGAGTGGGGACAGCAAACTGACTGATGCTCTTCTGGCCATGACGACAAGATCAGATCATCACATTCAGCTCCACTTGACACAATCAGTCTTTACCTCATATGTTCAGCAGGTAAAACCAACCAGCAAAACAAAGCGATGAGTACAGGCAGCCCGCCTACTCACAGAAACAACTGTGTGCACACATGTAAAACAAGACATCGACATCGCTTGAAACTGTTCTGCTCTGCCTTGACCTGTGCACATGACCTCACCTCCCTCCCCTGGCTGGAGGCCACGTCAAGTGAGAGCGACTCAGTGACAGCCGTCTGAGAGGCAGCGGTCACACAATTAAGATGTCAGAAAAAGATACAGAAAACAGTAGACTCACAATCATTCAGCCTCATCTGACAACTTGAAATTGTTGGAGCTGTCACACGGGTTGAGCGGTGATTACAGCAATGCATCAAAGGGTTCAGAAAAAAACAAAACAAAAAAACTAACGCCTACATAGATGTATGTGACCATGCCACATCAACAACCAACTCTCTATTAACAATTAAATAAAAACTTTTCTTGTTGATCATTTGTTACCACCCAGTAAAAACCAATCCGTCTCCAAATGTGCTGAAAGAAATTGTAAAAAGCTGTATCCAATTAGCGCATGAGCATTGTTTGCATGTTTCCATTTCCAGTACCAAAGAAATCACTTTCAGTAAATTTACTAAATCGAAAAAATATAACAACCAGCTAAAAAATACTTGATACTAACTGTTAAAATTTCAAAGTTAATTGTTCAATAAAGTGCCAGAAATGTGTGACAAAGAAACTGATCTCAGAGCAGAGATGTGAGGCTCAGCGTAGGAAGCCTGAAGCATTGGGATTTTTGGCTTTAAAAAAAAGACTTGAAAAATACCTCAAAGACCTATGATCCACTTTGTACCACCACACTGTGGGTTTATCCACCTTAAGCCTCTACTTATAAACAGCTGATCCCTTACTGCCCTGAGACTGGTGCCATCATTTAACACTGGGATATGGTCAGATTTCTACATTTTATTTTGATTACATGCATCAGCAGAAACATTCAGTGTAAAAGTCTAACATGCCTTAGGAAAAAAATACACACTTGTGTTTATGTAACAGAAAGCTGTAAGCCAGAATCTCCCTGTCCCTTCACCACCTCTTACCGTCCACACAGGCGGGCCGGGCTCTTGTAGTACCAGCGATCTGGCCCTTCTTACAGGCGCAGCGGGCCGTCTGTCTGGCGATGGTCCGCCGTGGCTGGCTGCTGTCCCTGTCCAGCGTCACAATCTCACATGTCCCCGCTGCCAGCTGGCCTGAAAATGACATTGAACCACAGGATGTGAGGTCAGAGAGATGAAATCACAAAGAGGGCAAAATAAACTAGTCTGTCTTTGCTGTTACATTTGTGTTTTCTGTCACTCAACTGGCTCTGAGTGGGTCTGAATGCACTGATCCACTGATCCTAATATACATTATTATCCAGGCGATAAATATCAGCTGACAGTAAATTTTGTGACCATGACATGGAAGAGTTCACAGTGTTGCCATTGCTCTCTGTCAGAGAAACTGTGTGATATTGGCCATGCTGCTAAATAAACTGAAACTGAATTAAACATTTCTGTTATTACCTTCAATTACTTTCTGATGGAACAAGTGATCTTTTGTGTATTAAACGGAGCGGTGGTGTATTTTATGGATTATGCCTTCAGTTGTTCCCTTTGAGGAGTGTGACTTTAATTACAAAACAGAGGCAGTGACTAGCATAGATAAATAAGATCAATCTTTTAAAAACAGACTTTTGGGTAGCTGATGTAGAGAGTCTTAGATACCAAACAGCTCCAGTGGGACAGGAGCCACCACAGGAACACTGCAGTGGATCACAGACAGGACTGCATGTGTGAGGGGACTTTAAAAGACAATGGCGAAGAAATTACTTTTAAATTTCCGCTACCTAAAGACTACCCACAAGCTAATCCCCATTAAGGGCCACATCCTATCAGCCCACCTCTTTGAAGGTAATGTACCCATTAGCCATGAATGAAACGCATGAATACTGATGAACTTTGTAATTGCTGCCAAGACTCCCAGTCTTACACACACATCCTCCATGTATTCAATCAGGTGACCTTTGCCCTTGTAGCCGGGCCCTTGCTGCTTGCAAATTAACCTTTGTCTCAGTGTGGAGGCCCTCAGGTGCCATCCTTGAGAGGCTTATCAGGATCTAATTGTGATTGGCAAGAGGATGGGAGTTGTGATTAAATCTGGACTTGAGTCCAGAACACTTGGGTGGCTGGCTTAATGAACTGAGCTGTGAGGGGTCACACCTGGGGTAATGGGGATCTATCAGGATGCATCCACACTCTGGTACCTATGGTGGCAATGGCCATGTGTGGAGAAAATGCCAGGTGAATACGGTGTGTAGTCTATGTGTGTCTAATCATAAAGCCATTCTTTACTATGTGTGAATTCTAATGGGCTTGAGAAGAGTTTCTGTCATAAAAACAACTGCGTTAATTATATGTCACTCACGTTCACATCTGTGAAGTCAGCAATTCCAAAGCTCAAAAACATCTGGACTTAAAAATCTTACAATTCAAAAAATAACTTTCTTAACAGCCAATAAGCTGAGTCCACGCTATTAAAAATCATTTTAAAAGATGCACCCAAACCATCTTTGTTTCATATTCTTCTGCCTCCTCTGATTCACTCTGCCTTATATGGATATATGTTGAATAACAAATAACAAAAGCTTTGTACTCTTAGAAACAACACCATTACTGGTCTTATTTGTTCTTCCCCGCACACACTGACTTATTAAACACTTTAAAAAATGCATGTGTATGAATACAGCACCATCTACAAAATAGCTCGTCTGTGAACACCAAAATTTCAATTGTTAATAAGCTTAAAAGATTGTCTCATTAAAATTTTTTGGGAATGATCGAATTGGTTTTAAATGTTTTACTGATCTCTTGGTGTCAGATGATTTTATTTTCAATCTATAAATAATCACTTATTTTAAAAAAAGACATCAAAGTTGGAGATTCTTCTGTAAATCTTCAAATTTTCATGTGCAAATGTATTTTTGTGTTAAGGTGGAAAGAAAGAAAGAAAGAAAGAAAGAAAGAAAGAAAGAAAGAAAGAAAGAAAGAAAGAAAGAAAGAAAGAAAGAAAGATGCCGTTCAGGTAACATAAAGAAAGGGCTCCATGTAGAGTCCGCGACTGGCTTGTCTATTGTGAGCTACTGTACAAACATTACAACGCAACCTGTCACTACATGGAAGAGGGGGACCGGTTCATTGTACGTGAATGAAAAAAACAATCATATTTAGTTTTAGGTGATTTTACACTTGCTCAGATTTTTTTTCTTATTCCAAATCCAACACATTACTCATTTCACACAGCGAAACTCAATCTGTTGTGTATTTGCACTTGTGAGAGCAAGACCAGCCTCATCCCTTCCCCCTCCTCCTCATCTCCTCTTCCTCTGTCCTTTTTTTCTTTTAAATTACTTCTGCTTCTCTATTTCATGTTATCTCACTTAACTCCCTACTCCCCCTTGCAGCTCTTCTAAACTTTACTGGGTGATGCCGCATAATGACTTGTCATGTCAGCCTGTGTGTGTGTGTGTGTGTATCTGAATCTGTTTGTGTGTGTGCATAAACTTCCTGCACCCTACCCCACCCACCATCTCTGCAGATGTTCTACTCCGTGTGCTGCTTCCTGACATTGTCGGTTCCTTCTCCTTTGGAACTGTTTCTATTGTGAGAAACTGAAAGGACTGTTTAGATGTACTAGGTAATCATGCGGACGGCTGTAGTGCTGAGGAGCCATGTGTGAAGTCGACAGGCTCAAAGAGTGTGTCTGATTTGACACTGGGATTCTTGGGTGGATGGAGCTCATTAATTGCCTGCATTTCATCAAACAATTGCCTCGTTTTTACTGTCACAGCTGTAGCTGCTGGGAAAAGCATCGTTTTCATGTTGTTGTCTTAACAGTGTATATCGCCTTCCATACAGCTCATGACTTCATGAGGGTGATAAAGAATCTTCTAATTATAAACACAGAATAAAAAAAACAGTTGTGCTCTGCCTCATAAAATATTTCAGTACGACTGTATTTAATGGTATTGTGAATATAGGTCAACATTAAGCATAGGATTATAAATTTGTGTTTAGTTTCTTCGATGTCTCATTAGGTGGTATTGGAACTATTTAGTTTATTCTTTATTCTAGTGCTGCTGCTAATATCTGCGTACAATATGCTGTGTAGCATAGACTGAGGATGTTTAACAATTTAGCATGGCACATGGCATTTGATACGTCTGAGTTTGAGTTTGTTAAAGTTGGGAAAATTTATCCTGAAGTTGACATGTATGTCATTTTTCTCTGGGTACCTATGTAACCAGGAATATTTACATGATAGTTTGGTGCCAAGTCATCCAGGAGATGTTGAGATATTTGACTTACTGATGTCAGGAAGATGCTGTAAGGACCAGGAATTGCAGTATCTGGTTTCATGGTAATCTATCCAACAGTTTTCCAACAAACAGATCCAACAAAGAGATTTGAGAGCAAAGGCAGTGCAACTCTCACTGAGTAAAGACTACAGAACAAAAAGAAAAGCAGCTAGTCAGCAAGGACATTACGATTCATTCCAAAAAAAAAAAAAAAAAGTTGTCTGCACAACATTTCATGACATTACGCTGACATTACCATTCAAGTTTACCACACAGTATTTTTCATGATTTTTCAGTATTTTTTTTGGCCATACCTGCACATAGTATTTGTGGTGAATATCAATAATTCAAGTTCTAATAGACAGAAAATTGTAAGAGGGAATTAAAGTTTCGAACAACTTGGTTTTAGCTGTAGGCATCCGCCGACTTTCCAAATATCGTGTAAGTGGGTATTAGTCCTCCAATAAGGAGGGAGTCGATTTCACTCCTCTAAAACAAAGAAAGCATTCCTCTTTCTACTGGCCTGAAGGGATCAGCAGGAAAGGTTACGGAAAATCACAGCATTTTATACTGCTCCAAATAGCCTCCTTCAAAAAAAAGGATAACACACCAGAAAACAGAAAACAGAAAACAGTCTCCTAATTCTCCATTAGCAATTTTTATACATGCTAAGATGCAAGATGCATCCCGGTCTCATTATAGCCATCCTGTGAGGAAAAGACTGTGGAGGGATGATACACTAATCTTGTGTCTTGGAATTGTCCCATGAATAGTGGGGAAAATCTAAAATTGGAAGAAACTAACCCAACGCTTAGACTAGTGCTATGATTTATCATCACCCTTATCAGCGTCTGTTGTCGAGCAGTTGTCAGCTTGGCCAGCCAAATGGCTGATTAAAATGTATGTGTGGGCACCCTAGAGTGAAATGAAAGCTTTGACTGTGGCAGAAGATGGATTTATGGTGCCGAGCGTATGTCTTAATACAACGTAATGTTATTGACATGCTCCTTTGCTTTATTATTTCTCCTCTCGCTTCTCAGCACATTACAACTGCTGTGCCGTGCACGGCCGTAACTTGACAAATGTCCAGCTCTGCTACAACGCACAGGAAAATGACAGTTTTCCTTCTCCTTCTACTCCTATATTTTACTCAGATGTCTATTTTTATATTAATATTTTCTTGCTTTGGTGCTCAAGAGATCAGAATGCTACTTAGAGCTGCTTCAGTTTGCTGATTCAAAATGATTCAAATGCTTAGACATTTATAAAATGTTTGGTTTGAGCGCGGTAGGAGGGGAAAGTATAGCTTTGTTGTTCTGTCCTTTGAGAGCTGCAGTTTGAAGTTTGAAAAAAAGAATAAAGTAAGAAAAATAAGTAAATCCAATTTGCAATTACAATGATTTGCAAATTGATATATTTACAGTATTTTGATAATGAAGTACCTGGATTGTGATAAAGCAGGTTTGTGGATGTATATTTACAATCTTCTAACATCAGGAAGTGAAAGTCATACTCTATCTAAAATGTGTGTATCATGTCTGTGTGTTAACATCTGACTGAGTTATGGCAAAAGTTTGACAAATTGCGGCAATAAACCATAGGGTTTTAAAGTGTGAAACCATTGCAATCTGACAAAATGAAATCTTTATCATCTCTGCAACAGTAAAAGACACCCAGTTGGGTGGAAAACCATCCAGTCTGGCAACACTGACACTGAAGAGTAATACAACGATTTGTAGGTGATAGGTCATTTGGGTAACGGTTGACAAATATCACTGCAAATATCTGAATGCACTTATCAGGGTACATTATCTATTCATATCTGGATTTCTTTACATAGCTAATAATAAAGTTCTGTTGAGTGTGTGCAAATGGAGCTGTTTAATAGCTTTATTGGGCTGATGGACTATTAAGTGACCACTAAAGCGTCTGACTTTGGCATCTTCAGAGCACTATGATCTCACTAGCAGGGTTGAAAATATGCTGTGTAAGGTGAGGGACCTTAAGTGCTGAAATATAAGATATTGATCTGTGTATTAAGCAAACATTGTTGTGGTGTCTCTGAGGATCTGAGCGACTTGTTCCTGTGTTTTTGGACTCGGTATTACCCACGTTGCGAGGACCTTAATCTGTAAACACAGTCACATTGTAATGACCTATCTTTTCTTGTGGGGGGAAAACAAGGCCTAACAATGTAAATCATTACATTTGAAGGAGAAGACACGGGTTTAGGTTCAGGTTCAGGTAAATCATGGAGTTATAAGTGTGAGAGAGAAAACATAGCACAGTGACACAACAGTATGTGCAACGGCAAAATCCTTTCAAACAAAACCATATATTGTAATCTCAACCGAGAAACACTACATGGCGTCTTGATGTCCTCAATGAAACCTCCACCATGATGTGAACCTGAGCAGGAGGAGCAAGGGGACCATAAACAATGAATCCCGCCATTTACTTTGAATTGAAAACGAGTGAAAGTGTCATTAATTTTTTAAAGGTGTGAAAATTATGTTCCTGTAAAGAGCTATTTTGCACCTTTTAAGGGGTAATTTCAGGAAATTTTTTGTATTGTATTTATCTATTTCGTCAAGCGTTAGATAATAAAACTGATACAACTACTTGCAAGCACAGCTTACAGCAAAGCAGAGTAGATTTTCTTAGGGCCACGCAAGGTGTTCTCTGCATTTCTACAGCCTTTAAGTGATGCCACTGAGGGAAAAATATTAATTTATTTCCAAAATGTTAAATTATTGACTTCCTGCTTCTGGGCGGCTGCAGAAATACCTCTGACAAGCCCTGGTGCCTATGTTTGAACAAAGCCAATACATACGCTGCACAAATGATGATTAAAAGGAAAAGCAAAGCGACGCGCGTCCCACCATCTTGTAACAAGCAGGAGACAGAAAGAACTGGACTCCTTCCAGCCTGCCTCCACTCGCAGACATACAGACATCCATTTTCTGCCTGAACACTGATAGAGCGACCAGAAAGTCATCATAAATTTAGCCTTGAAATTATTAACACCCTGTCTGTGTTTCCACGAGTTTCCAGAAAGTTGTGGAGACAGTTTTCATTGGGAGGATGATGGAGGGCAAGAGGGAGCTGTGGCTCGGCTGATCTATTTTGGGTGAAACAAGCTTGTCTCCAAGCTTCGCTTGCTTTGGAGCCCGCTATGAAAAGTCATTTGATTTTCTTTCTCTGCCGCTTTCTTGCCTAAAATGCTTGAACAAGCAGCAGGAAGACAGAAGCACTGATAAGACCTAAAACATAAACACATACAGTCTAAGGCTGTAAGCAATGACGTAGCATACAAATACAGTATAACTGCAACACAGAGCTCATACACACGCACAAACACACACACGCACGCACGCACACACACACACAGCTACAGCTAAACTCATGCAAGAACGGCACCCTATTTATATATTTATATATATAAAATAGTTTTATGTTGTCACAAACTGGATCATTACATGCGATGATCAGTGATGTTTCTAAATATTGTTTTGGTTATTGATTATCGGTTTGACTTATTATGTTTACTTTATAGTTTCATCCACCTTTGATTTCATCTGTGTCTTTGTCATCCCATTTTTTATTATTAATGAGCAGTTTGAATAAACTGATAAATTAAATGCTTACAAATAGCACAATTAGGTGGTTCAGGCATCACTAATTTGATTAGTTGATTAATAGATTCTTTGACAAGAAGGAAATAATCTACACTTTTTATATTGACAGAAAAGATTAATCACTAGGATTTAAGGTGCCAAATTGGCTATTGTAGTTTTCTTGAATTGCTTAATTACCTTTTACAATGATATATAAATTATTTTTAAAAAATCAACACACACCCACACTTTGTTACAGTTCTGTTCTATATTTTCTATAAATAAAACACATTTACAATTCTTTCCATACATTGTAGGGTTTCTTTTACAATTATTTGGACAGAACGAGCAATTTACCATGGATGGACGGATGGTTGAATGGATCACCATGGATCAGTTTATGAATAATTATTCTAAAGATTTTCAGACTTGGTGATCAATCAGCTACTTGCAAATGTAATCAAGAGGTTAATTGAAAACAGCAGCCATAGATGAGAGACCTCACTATCTCAATGAGGACTAAGGATGCTATTACTTTCATCCAGCTACAAGCAAAATACAGCGGCTTTGAGACACGTTCTTATCAACCTTGTGTTTTTTCTATTGCATTGACTAGTGATTAAATAAACTCGAATGAGTCCCCGGGTAGCTCAATAAGGTTTTCATAATGAAGCAGGAGCCCCTTTTTTTCCCCTACCGTGACCTTGTGTAAAGAACGTAAAGAATGGTGTTTTCCCATGGGACGCCCTCTTTTCCCCAGCGTTTGTGTTTTAGAATAATGAACTCTGCTTAATAACAGGGTTCCGGCATGAAACAATGAATGATCATCAATTAAAACGGTGGGAGAAAAGGGAAAACAAATGACCCCGGTAACCCTTGGTAACACAGAAAAGCTTATGAGCATACACACTCACACACGCACACATACCAGTGGCACTTCACTATCGCAATTAGGCACATTTTCCACCCGGAGGATACATCACTGCAGGGCAATGATGATAAGGTGAAGTCCCTTAAATGTTGCTATGATTTTGCAGACTAAAGACCCCTGGGCAAATGCGTGAAAGTCCAATCATTCCTCTCTTCCCGCACCCTTGGGGGGACAGAAGCAAGGAATGTCAGACAGAGTTAGGCTCCTGATCAGAGCTGAATCAGCTCTCATGTGTAAAAATCTATAACAAAGAATCTGTGCATGTGTTTGTGGTTGTGTATGATGTTACTTGTGTGTACTGTATATATGGTTTCTTCCATGTATGTAGAAGTTAGATTGTGAACTTGCTTTCTTTGTATTTGTGTGTTTTCTTTTTCCTTCCTCTCCATCCTCCATTTATTCTCTCGCTGACACAAAGGCGCTTGGGGTGGGGTTGGGTTGGGGTGGGGGGCATTCACATTTTACAATCTCTCAGGCTCTTTGACAACAAAATATCAGTTACACAAAGCTTCCTTTAAAGGAAATTCTGTATCCCCGTCTCAAAAAGATAACCTCACTGTTGTGGGAATGTTTTGGATCCTGTAAAAGACATGTTTCCGAACGTGACATGAAGGCAAATGTGAAGTTGCATTGATGGCCAGGAGGAAACGCAGCTAACCTCCTAAGTCAAAGTCAGACTCACCGACACAGAAAGAGAAATGGATTTATGTTTTTGCATCAGGGTGTGTAGCTCCGCTGGAGGTGCTGTCAGGGCTGAAGTGCAACTTCTCAAAAATGTAACTGCAGCTGGGGGCTACAGGGGCTACAGAGGTATAACATGAAGATGTGTGACTGGTCAACACGAGCGTGTATTTTGCTCTCATATGTTTCATGCCAGCAGAGAGAGCTGGTAGTGATGATAGCTTGGAAACAATATTGCGTAATATTTGGAAAAAAAAAAGTGATCAGGCAAAAAGCCACGTTCTCTAGACAATCATCAACACCAAACCCAATACCTCTGGTATGTAATATACTGTATATAACACTGCTTGATGCTTAATGACCATATAGGTCATTATCGTTTGATTTCTAACTATCATTATTATTATTATTCCTTATTCAACATTTTTATGGTTGCTTGTGTGATTAACAGGGTCACATTCTATGTACACTACATACAGAATATTGGAAGACGCCATCTTTATACCTTTTAAGACTTCTACACAACCAAACTACCATAAAGGCATGAAGACACATGGATAAAATTTAAGGTATAATGGTACAGAGTACACTATCAGAGAGGAACTGTTCCATCAAAAATTATTACCATATAAATGGACAAAAAAAAAAGAATAATTTAAAACATGTTAAAAGATTAATACAATTTTCAGGATTGAAACATATGAGCAGAGAGACCGGAGAAAAAAAATCATATAATCTCAGAAGGAACCATTTGAAGAGAAACCTTCATCCCCTGTAAGAATAATCCATCTGGTGGTGCAGCAGTGCTCCAGCAATCAACAGGTGGAATTTTACACATAACTATGAATCTACTCCTACACAAGGGGCATCTGCAGCTGCACCACAAGGACACCTCTGTAGAGATGCATAAATTCACCTGACGTTGTGGTGTGAGTAACTGAGACATTAACCAGCCTGGTCACATATACACTCACGCACCAGTGCAGCTGTCCCCTCCTCCACTTACCCATCCACCTACTGTATGGGACACAATAATCTTGATTATTTGAAGCTGCCTAAAGGTTGATGGAGTATCACAGAGATTTAAAGCATCATGTTTTTTCTCAAATAAATTTTGACACGTCTTTAAATCGAACCATAAATGTGTGTCATTTAATGCTGCCTTCTGATTTTGTTTATTTGCTCCAACCAGATCTGCTTTTCATTGTGGCCTATGATGTAAAAGATGTAATGAAAACTTCATATTGTCACCAGGACAGCTGCCTTGATATAAACGCGATTTTGTGATGTTAACGTGATAAGTGCATAGGCTTTGCACTTGTGTATGGGAGTGGCAGGGTGCATGGCTCCTTTCACTGCAGCTTGATCAGCATGCAGGCTGAGGTGTGGGGGAGAGCGGTGATTGAATACAGAGGCTGCAGGCCCCGGCGCTGCCTTTAATCTCTCCTTCCTATTTAACTTGGCCTCTGTGCTGCTGCTCTGCCGAGGCTCAGCTGGGGCATAAAGACACACACACACACACACACACACACACACCCACACACACACACACGCACGCACACGCACACTGCTCTCCCCCGTCCTCCAGTCCTATCTATCTTCTGATCTGTCAGTCTGTCTATTGGTGTCCCCATCTTTCTGTACGTCTCCAAGCGGCTATTTCTCTTCTTCACCCTCTTTTAGGCATTTGTCACATTAGAAAGGCTTAAATGAACCTGATATAGCATATACACAAGCACAGCGTTCCTAATTATCTTCATCAGAGTGACAGTCCCTGGTGCCATTATGGGCTTTTTCCTTGACGATATGTCGCATTAATGCGTGTCAATTCCAATATCAGCGTATGATTCTGTTTATTTTATTAGCCGAAGGGGAGCATTGCAGACTGCATATAATAAGATCAGTGGTAGGTTTCGGGATTGGGTGGTAGTTACAGTTATCTCGAGCTATAAAGTGCCCTTTATAGGATTTTGTGATCATGTAATTGCTGCATCCACGCTCCTGAAATCTCATCATTTTGCAGGCTCCTCCACCTGGAAGTGTCAGGTTCTGCTTCAGACTTCTTGTGTGATATAAGAGAGGTTAGAGAAGAGTGTAGCAATCAGTGGTTTTCTAAATCGTGGAAGTACAGCAGCTGTAAGAGTTTTCTTCTCTTTCACCATGAGCATCCTAAAAAATAATTCAAATCCAAAAAAAGCACCTGCAGCTAATAGCCTTTTTTATTGCCTGCGTTCTTGTGTTTTTGTGACAGCAGAAGAAGTAAAATGTTGTGTCTTCTTCTTCCACCATTTAATTTCTGCTGACCTGTTCGTAGCCCTTTATTTTCGCTGGTTTGTACACAGAAGTTTGCAAATCCCATTAACTTGTGAACCCAATTCATTGCAGTGAGATTATAACTGTGAAGCCTAATTCAATTTTGTACATATATTTTGCTCAGGATGACAAATCTAAGAAAACATGGAACAACCTAGACTTTTTTGAAAAGATTCTCTTAGTGTGGGTGGACACATGGCTCAGGTTTTGCAGCAGAAGATGAGGTCATTGTCAGTAAGTAAGTAAAGAGAAACTGATTCAGCCTTGGGATAAGGACGTTTGTAAGAATACCATTTGCAAAAGATGGTGACCCAAGTAGGCAGGAAAAAATAGATAATGGTTTCTTCAGCATTTAAATATTTATATAAGCAGAGAGTCAATATATAAAGCTATAAATATATAGGCAACCCATACTTCATGCCTATAACTCAGATCCAATGTGCAATGAGAACGCAAGGTCTTCCTACTATATAACTGCAGACTCTCAATGAAACGTAATACCACACTGCAGTATACTCGCGAGAGGGAAGAATAAAAACTCTTATAATCGGGACTGTTATCCTTTAAAATGAAAATACAGGGTAATTCCACTGGTCTAGTGTAACATATTTTAGGTAACTGACCTTCAAAGAAAAAAAGAAACACTGATGTAACAGTATGATTTGGCCCATTCTGCCAGCTGCCATGAGAATTGAATCGAAAGCAGCATCCATGATGGGCAGATTGGACAGTTAGACACAGGAAATTGGCAGCCGCGCCATGCTAAAAGATAATATTTTTGCGTCCCACGGGAGGAATGAGAGTGTAAGCAGAACTCAGGATACAGGAGATGAAAACAGAGCCGCGGCCTATCAGTGTCTCCACTCTCGCTGATAGGTCTTGGCTTTTGGATGCTTATCAGGGAAACCGTTCCAAGAGTGGGCCTGTGTCCATACGCTCTGTATGCAACACACTACATTATGTGAAACCAGACAAGACTGTTGTATAAGTAATATAGTTCAAGAGTTTGGAAAGTCACCTTGTTAAAACTAAGCACAGGTATGAATATGCTGTAATCATTAGCGACATATATAAAATAATTGTCTAGACTCACTTTTTAGTAGTCTAGTCTACTAGACTACTAGTCTAGTAGTCTAGTCTAGTATAGTAGGTGGGTGCAGATGTTGTTAGGCCTTTAGCTTTATCCTCCTTCTTTTATCACAGCCTCATGTCTGAAGCGATCAAGTACAGGAGCCATTTAATAAGATTCCCATTTTAAAACAACTCGGTAGAAACTGTGAAATGTCAGTCAGAGACAATGCATTCCACTCACTGAGTAGCACTTAATCAACAACCTGACAAAGGCAAAAGCTGCCGACCACAGCGTCATTTCAGCTGTCAGAGCTGATGGGCGACAGTCAGAAATGAGAAGCCGGCTTTTATTCACCTCGCTCTGAAATCAAGGACCCATCTGCCACTGTTTTCACGGTAAAACCAGATATGTTTTTTTATGTATGATCCGTTTTGCATGAGAACAGAATGCTCAACGGGCAGGGAAACAGAAACTAAGAGTAGTGAGAGTGACACGGTCATTAACCATACGCCTTCTGCGGTTTCGTGCGAGACAACTGTCATCGTACCAAAAGAAAAAAGAAAAAAAAAATCTTCACTGTGCCTGATTAGCAGCTCACTCGATTACCATCGTGCAACGTTAGGCCGCCAATAAAATCCAAGCAGACAGCGAGGACGCGTGTAGCTGACACTTCATGGAGACTTCAAAGTTTGCAATTTATTTTTCTGTGTGTAGATGTCACAATGTCTGGGCGTCAGAGGAGCAGAAAAAGAGGGATGATGGACAGAGAGGCTTAGAAGGCGAGGGAGAGAGATGGGGAATTGTGTGAGACGAAAATGAGGGGAAATGGGCAAAAAGACAAAAGGGAGACAGAGAACCAGTAAAAATAACTAAGTGGTCTGTGCAGTTATTCCACGGAATTTATCAGTCTCCTCTCCTCTCCTCTCCAAATGAGCTGAGAAGAGATGATTCTCTGGTCTGAGCAAAAGGCCGTTTCCTAATCACCGCAATAATGCCACTGACAGCTGACTGACTGACAACGAGACAACTATGCGGAGCATGAAGCACCCAGTTCAGCTCACGTCAGACCATTGTTAACGGTGGCTTTCATTCGTGTACACACATACGCACTCCTGCACATGGCGCTCCCTCAGAGTGGCATGTCACCGCCAGCTCGCTGAAAGATGTAAAAGAGAGAAAGGAGCAAACTTGTTCCTCGCCTTTTTGTCTTCACTTTAAAATGTTATACGGATGAATATTTGGCGAGTGTGTGTTGAATGCTGTGGGATGTGGGATTTGAGGGATGTTAGATTGTCAAGTACAGGGACAGAAACGGCTAAGGAGTTTCAAAAGAAGACCTGCATTACCGCTGACCTAAATAAGGCAATGTAGACTCCTGCATATTTCCTGCTCATACATACGTACACACATATATATGTGTGTGTGTGTGTGTGTGTGTGTGTGTGTATACATATATATATTAGTGGTGGGCCGTTATCGTTACCGTGCCGCGTTAACGTGCTGCGTTTTTTATCGGGCAATAAAAAAAATATCGCGTTAATCTATTCTCAAAGTTGGGTTGGGAGCTGGGTCTATACTAAGCAAGATATGATGACTTTCAACTTGATATTTTTGCGCGGATGTATACCTGGCCGAATTGCACTGTAGGGGGCGAGAACGAGTCAGACTCCGAACCTGTGTAGGCCTACTGAGAAATAACCACATCAAACGTGACGTGGCCCCTGGTCTAACGCGCCACCTGTCTTGAAAAACCCATTCTCAAAGACTTACTTTTAGTCATTATTTAGGTAGCACACACATATTATGAATGCCTTCGGAAGAATTCAAATGAGCCATTTTAATCTAGATTAATCTAGATTAATTCCAAGATTAAAGTGAGATTAATCTAGATTAAAAAAAATAATCTATGCCCATATATATTTAACACATAAATACACCATTAACACAAATATGGCAAAGCAAAAAATAATTAGCAATCAAAACACAGTAGGTTTTTTTTTGTTGCCATAAACAGAAATGGACTATCCTGGACAGGAAGCTCAAAATTAAAAGGACATACATGTCTACATTAGATGCTGCATGAAACTGAGCAGATTTTGTTTAAAAAATTACTGCATTTATAATTTATCAAAAACAATAAATTCTCACTTTCACACTATGCCTCCAGGAGACGCAGGAGCACGGTCAGAGGACATAACTCAACATCGCCAAATTCCATGCAAATTTTTTTATGCTTTTATGGGTTTCAAGATCCCTTACAGGCATGTCTTAGGACACCTCAAATACCCTGCTTTGATTAAAATTTTGTGTTCTGTGTTCTCTGCTAAACGTTCAGTTACCAAGTTAAAAGACAAATGGAGTTTAATGTCTAAAATGTTATCAACCCACACTACTGCACAGCGGTCACTGTGGAATCAATAAAATGCAGTTTCTCAAGTAGAACACCCACCTCTCTTATGTATAAGCTTAGAGTAATTTACAGCATATACAATAAGCTACACAGGTAATTACACTAAATGAATCATAAACAATAACAAAATGACCATAAGATACTTTATATAATAGTCACTGTGTTAGACAGAGAAGGGTTCATTAATAGAGGAATTCCCCAAAGGCCGTTTTTTTGTACAGTCTATATAATTAGTCTACTTAGCAGCAACTCTGATCTTAATCTCCTCTTCAGCTAAACTTGAATCATCAGGTTTAAAAAAAGGAACTCATTTATCAGTATCCAGGAAGTGACTGTCTTGAGGAGGAGCTAGAAGTAGACGGTTAGATGTTAAACAAAAGGAGTTGATCATGTGAGCTGTTGTTGTGGTTTTGCCACACAACAGTCATAACACAAAGCACTTCGACAAACCCTACACCTTTGTGAAGTTTAAAACCTGTGCATTGCTTAAAATACAATTTTAATGTCCTGTTGGGTATCATTTAAATGTCACCTCACTGTCCGTATGCTGTGACCGACTTTGTGGTATGAGTTTGCAAATACCTGTAACTAAAATGACAACGTCTTCTAACACAGTACATGACAACCTAGCATTCCTAACCTCATAGTCCCGCCGTCTGCCAACATATTGCTATCAAATTATTGCTGCAGAGGATAGCTGAGATGAAAAAAAAATCCTTTGCCTGTCATTTCATATGACAAAGAAATGTGTCCTATTTTTACTATCGACATAGGAATCAGAGGGGAGTTTCTCAACCAGTGTCAAAACAGTGAGAGTATGTTTGATTGCAAAAGTATATATGGAGAAAAAAATATATTTAGTAGAGAGCTGTTTGCAACTGGACTGCATATACACAAGAGAAGCATTTAAAATCACCAATGAAATAAAGACTCTTTTGCCTGATAAAATACATTAAGTTCACTGTTTTGTTTTGATTGTAAAACAGTGTTGCTGATGCATCTCTAATTTGCATTGTAATATGCCATTTATTGTTGTAGCTGTGATGTATGTGCACCATCTCTGCAAAATAAACCTTTCAGAAATTGTTACTATGCTCATTTTTCACCGTCAACTACCTGCCTGTGGACAATTTCTGAAGAAAAACATAAACCTCAGATGGGCTCTACCTCGGTGAAGTCATCTGCATAGTTGGAGGGAAAGTTCTGCGACCATATTTCTCCTTTAGACATGGAAATACATCACTTCCCCCAAAACGCCCCACCCATTGCCACAAACAGCAGCAAAAACAAGCACATAAAAAAGCAAACTATGTCTTATATTTCACTGTTCTGGCGGCGAAGCTGTTTGGCCAGACATTTGCTCATGAATATTTAGCTGGCATTATGAATATGCATTAGAACGCGGGAGCAGGGCTATCACTGCACAGATTTATGAGCTAGTGTAGGAGGTAATGATAAAGAAGGAGATAACCTGGCTACTGGTATTATGAAGAGGAAAATGCAGGTTGTGACTGTTAAATCGTGATAAATACTGGGAATCAGAGATTCAGTGAAATGAAGAACAACACTGTGGCAGATGAACAGCTGCCACCAAAAAACATCAGTAGATATTAGACAGTGATTTGGCCCTGCACAGTCATATATATATATACATATACATACATATGTATGTGTGTGTGTGTGTATTGTATATACATGCAAAAGCAAAAGTTGCTGAAGAAGTCTGATTTATAATACAGTATGTGCATGTTGTGTAAAAGTTGTGTCATTATTAAAAGAGTATTGATACAGATAATTTCTGATATAAAATTTTAATTTAAGTGGGTTTATATATGTGTGTGTGTGTGTGTGTGTGTGTGTGTGTGTGTGTGTGTGTGTGTGTGAGAGTGTGTGAGTGAGTGCATCTCATGAGGTCCTGAAACTTGAGCCATTTTGATCATTTTGAATCCTCAAGTCGGTTGTCTGGTTCAAAGCTGGATATTATGTTTCACAATCTTGATTCAGTTTCGGATTGTTTATTAAAGAAGGATTGGAAAAAAAATGATTTTTTGAAAGATCCCCCACTACTATTCGGCTGTGTTGTTTGTTTTCTCCTCTGCTCCTGAGGTCCTGTGACAAGGAGACTGTCACAATCTATTTTTTTTATCTGAGCAAAGCAGAATCCTTATGTGTGCACATGTGGTGGCTCTTAAAGCGTGCTAGCAGCGTGCTAACACCTTACTACCCACCCCTGTGGTTGCAGAGATATCTCAGACGTGCGCCTCAGGTGCAGGGGAAGAGAGGGAGAAGACGACGGAGAGATGTATATAGAAAAAACAGTGAAATGGTTGCGAATATTCCCTGCAGGAAGGAGGTGCAGATTGGCATTGACTCCATGATGGAGCCTTCAGGACACAATTTCAGTTTAAGGAGAAGGTTTTGTTGTGTTAGGTTGTAATTTTCTGGACTGCCTACGTGCTGCAATCACTGGCACACAGTGTATTCAATGCATCAACTCAGTGGAGGAGGTCACTTTAAACAACAACAAAAATAAACCAAAATGCTCAAGTATTTATACATTATGAGGAATCTTCAGTATTTGCAAGCACTGTAAGAGAAATGTGGTGACCTTAACATTAACTTCCACCATGACATACTCCTCAGAGCTCCAATAAAAAGCGCAAAATATGTGACAGAGCTAATTAAACTCCTACTAGTGCCGGCTAAAAAAGGAAAAAAGAATTACTGCTTAACTTCATTTTTCATGCATGTGAGTCACTGTAAAATTATTTTACTTAGCTTATGCACCCTTGTTAGAGGCGGCTGACATGAACCCCGTTCAAATATGTCAGTGGAATGAAAGGGTGACTTTCACAGAAAAAAAAAAAAATTTAAGGCTGCCAATCAGACAAGGTAATAGTGTAAAATAGCCTCTGTTAAAAGTACAATTGGAAATTAGGACTGTTGTGCTCCAGTGAAGTCTCAGTTGTTTAAGATGCTTTATATTTTCTCTCAGACTTGCCTTTGTGCCTTTTTTCCCAACTCACACTTCCTGTCCTGCGATTGTCCAAAAATTGGCATATTTCCCTATTTCAAACCCACACTGACCCAACCAAAGGAGACATACAGTAGATCACCGATGTGTTGGCAGCAGTCAAAGCCCAATACACAATCACAGCAGTAATATTGCAATTTGCCATGTGTTTATAAATGCAAAACAAAAGTCTGGGACTGTGCTCCACATAAATAAGAGATGAGAAACATGGTTGATGTGAAGTTGCCTTCATCACCAATCTGGGTGATAGCTGGTCAGCTCCAAGTAACCTCTGTCCAGACTTCACCCTGATGCTTATGACCAAACAATAAGGCTCAAGTATGAAAAGTGGATACATGTTACTTACAGTCAGTTACATTTTTATGATTGGCTTGTGTACGTAATGAATATTTTATAGCCAATGTACAATTACACTAGTTTCTAAAGCAGATTGTGAAAATGAAGTCACTGTGTAAACATGCCCACTGCAGAATAATACAACTCATTCAACCAAATATGTAATCAGATGTATAGGAGGAGGAGAATAACTTCCAATGCAGCAGAGAGCTCTGTGTCCTGGCCACACAGTGTTGCACAGTAACGGAATAAGCAGGGGCTAATGGCTGAACACGGTTACTACTTCTCAATGCCAACAGTCTTTGTGTCAGTCACAGAGGTGGAACTGTGGCAACTGAGTCCTGCAACACAACAAACAAATAAATAAATTAACTGGCTCTGGCATCAGGAGGGAGAAACAAGAGGCGAGACAGAAGTACAACCCAGAGAAGAAGAGAAAGACTGCGTTGCACCGTATATCACAGCATGTGGCGACACGATGTTAGTGCTTTGGGAGTTAAAGTGCAGTGTCGCCTTCACTGGGGCTCTTCTCAGAGAAGCTGAACATGTTCATGTCCATTTCTTTTTTTGTAAAGCAGAATTCTCCTCCCACACCAGGCTTTTGGCAACTCAGTCCGCTCTCACAGAGGAAACATCTCTGCGTGATGTAGCGACAGCGTTTTGCATAACAAAAGAGAAGGAAATAAGGAAGCGGGCAAAAGAAGGATAGACGGGAGGATGTCAAGTATGTCGAGGAACTCCTCTAGTTATGAATGCTTCATAATGTATCTGTGCGTATGTAGGTATGTAGGTATGTATGTATGTATGTATGTGCATGTAGATATGTATTTATGTATGTAGGTCCAGTGTGTGTGTGTGTGTGTGTGTGTGTGTATGTGTGCATTAATAATAAAGCCAGGGGCTGGAGCTGGAGTACAGACAGTCAGTGTGCTTTAATGGAGACTGTGCGCTCACTGCGGCGCGGCATAAATGATAAATTATTCAGCGGCTTCAACACTAGAGCTATCATCAGGCCCCTGCTATTATTACCAGCCGATGGGCAGTCGTCATGCTAAGATGTAAAGGGGAAAACGGGCTTAAAGTTCACAGGGAACGGTCACTGACAGTAAAGGACGAGGGGCCACCTTGTTACCATCCTTAGAGAATGGGAAGTTGTGGACAAAGGGAGCGCTGATGGAGTTAAGTGCCGGTTGTTTACAGCTCCCCGAACTCTCACATCTTCCCTGTTTTCCTCCTTTTACCCCTCTCTTCTCACTCATTCCCAGACACATGCTGCTTTCCACCCCCTCCTCCTCCTCACCCGCTCCCGTTTGTCGTCATTTTATATGGTCAGCTGTATTCGCTGTGTGTCCCTCTGTCCTTGCGCTGTGTGTCCCCCCCCCACCCCCCCGTCCCTCTCTGTATGCCCCTCTCTGTATGCCCCTCTCTGTCCCGCCACCTCGCCCCCACCGTTGCTCCTCCTTGCACCCACAATACCCCTCTCTTCTCACTCATTCCCAGACACATGCTGCTTTCCACCCCCTCCTCCTCCTCACCCGCTCCCGTTTGTCGTCATTTTATATGGTCAGCTGTATTCGCTGTGTGTCCCTCTGTCCTTGCGCTGTGTGTCCCCCCCCCCCCCCCCCCCCCCCCCCCCCCCCCCTCTGTCCTTGCGCTGTGTGTCCCCCCCCACCCCCCCGTCCCTCTCTGTATGCCCCTCTCTGTATGCCCCTCTCTGTCCCGCCACCTCGCCCCCACCGTTGCTCCTCCTTGCACCCACAACCCCGATTTCTGTCTCTATCTTCAGTGGAGGAGGTGCCAGGGCAGTGTAATTGGTATTCAAGCTCTGTCAGAGCCAATGCAGAGCCCTGTTAGCAGAATAAGAGAGGAAACATCCTTATCTGGATTTCCACGGTAACCAGAGGGTGGGTGCGTCGTGGGTGGGAGGTAGATTCAGCTTTGCTTTCTGCTCTTATTATTTTCTATTTTTCTTTCAATTTTTTTGTCTTGTTTTCCCGCTTGTTTTCTCTCATCATCCTCCCCCTGCTGTCTGTGCTAATTATTGACTGGTTGTGTTGTGTGTTGCTGGCGTCTTAGCTCGCAAGCACGCAAACACACACAAACCCACTAGGGCTGCACACAACAACTGGAGTCTATACTGACATCCAAACACATATAGACAGGTGCAGATGTATACAAAGCGAAGCATGGAGGAACTCCTGCCTGTCTCTCTCGCACACACACACACACACACACGCAAACACGCAAACACTTCCTCAAACATCACACACACTTGTGCAGCCCCCTGCAGACTTTCACTGATTTAGCTTCCCCACATCTTCATATATGAACCACACAATAACAACACCCTGTGTCCTTTCTTCTATCTCTCTTCAGTTTCAGTGGGCTGCATTACTACACACATGCACTCGTGCAGCACCGTGATGGTGCTAATTTGAGGACGGAACGAGTTGCGTGAAAGCAACTGTCTTCTGACTAAAACTGCTGCATGTAATTTGTGTGCAGAGCGTAATGGCACAGGGAAAGGCTTTATTAATTTGCAGAATTAGGCGTCATAACAAAATAATGGACATTTTTTTTGTGGCAGGCTTTGAAATTAATGTTATGTTCAAATCAAATCAAACCCTTCTTTGATTACGTTTTCAGATAACAATGGAGACTGGAAGTGCATACACGCTCCAGGCGTAATGAGTTGTTTATGTATTTAACCTTTGACCCCAGCGGAACAGGATTTAGTTTTAGTGCTATAAGTGGAGGCTGGTGCCACTCAGCAGTCGTCTGGCTGGAAGTTAATGCTGCAAACGTATAATTGCAAGATGCCAAGATTTCCACATTCTACATTTTACGGTTCAATTTTTACTTCGCAATTCGGCCTGAAAAGTCAATAGATTGCATTTTTTATGGGTTCCTAAATTATCCCATTTACTTTCCTAATGACACACAACACTATATAATAAGGCAAAAAAAAAATGATTAATGCGTTTACATTTTCTTTCTTCATTTAATTATCCTTTATAGATTGTTAGTGCCTCTTAATATGAGTTTCGGTTGCCATGTTGCCTTCAGCAAGACAGTTAGCTCATCTTAGCTGCCTTTGCTAGCCGCACATAAGACACCGAGACCCCACATTAATGCCAGACTATGATTTAGAACCGCAACCTGAGTGCATTGATACTTGTCATTATTTAATAATCTAATCAATCAATTTATTAGTGGCTTATACACGACCAATGAAATACTACTTAAAATGTAGTAACACAGGTGATATCTTGTATTTATACTTAGCTCCAGCTAAAGTTCAACTATGAGCTGACACAGGACACATTAACATAAATAGACACAAACTGTGACCTCTGCCACATCATTCTCCAAATCATGACAGTGACGAGCATCTGAAGACGTGGTTAACGTTTAGCATAGCCGGTATCTCAGAGAAAAATTACAGCAATCTGAGAAATAATCTGAGTCAGCATGTTTCCAAAGACGTGCACTGGATAATCCTAAAGTAAAGACAGTAGTTAGACCAAATCGTACAAGGATAAAAACTGCACTTAGAATGAGAACGTTCTCTCGCTCTTTCCATGGGTTGTGTGTTCTAGTGCAGGTTACTAGCACAACCAATCCCTGTCTGCCGTTACCTGAGTTGCCATGGTAACCCTCCCCGAAAAAGAATTTATTTCAGGAAGCAACCCATCGGCAACAACCTGTGACTGTCTCTCTTGCTCTGTCTGTCTCATTCTCTCTTCGTCATCACTCATCAACTCTTTTACTCATTATTTCCTGTCATTTGCTTTTTTATATTGTACATACTATATACACACGCACGCACGCGCGCGCGCACGCGCACACACACACACACACACACACACGCACATATACATATATGGTACTTTCCTTATTTCCTTTATCTTCCTCCATTGCTACATTTTATCTGTCTGCTTCTTTCCGGCTCATTTGCTGTCTCAGTCTGTCCATATTCACCCACTGGGTTAGTTCATTTGTAGCTACATCTAGAGGAAATGGTGCATCAGGCTCTGTCTCTCTGCTGTTATCTGTACTTATGGTTGGACCAATGATATGCGTCTATGTATTTATGGGTTTAAAAAAGTGTGTTTGTGTGTGTGCGTGCGTGTGTGTATAGGGGCGCCCGCATGTGTAACCATTTGTGCCAATTATTTCATTACCGGCTGACAGATTTCTCTTTCCGCTAGTACTGCTCCCCTAGCCAGAGGCACCAGCAGAAACCCCAGCAGTAACACACACATGCACGCACACAAACACACACACAAGCTCACTCACAGCAACTAGCTCAAGTCCATCAATTAAAGAGGCAATTTGCTCAAGTGGTTCCACCTGGGCCAAAAGGCAGGTGGGTGGCTATGCTCTGTTTACCTATCAGACACTATTAAGGCTGAGATGTCACTGGTTTTACGTCTGTCCTTTCTCCATTATGTCAGTTCTGCCTTTTAGTCTGTGTGCACGTCAAATGGGTTGTGGGTTGTGTATTGTGTGTGTGTCTGTGTGATTATGTCACGATAACTGGAATGCACTGTATCTGTCAATATGTGGAAACCAAATGACAGATGATAACATTTTCTGGGTGTGGTGTGAATTTGTGTGTTAGTATGTGTGTATGCATGTTATGTGTCGGGTTATCAACTGCTGACATGTCGAAGACATAGCAGATGCTTCCTCTATTCACACTCATCTCCATCTTTGACAAGATTGCCTCAGTCATCCCGTCATGTGTGGGTTTGGCATTGTATATGTGTATGTTTGTTTAGATGTGAGCACTGTGCATGTGTGTATATGGCCTCTGCAGCAATATTTCATCCTCTCCAGAGTCCCTTAAGAAGCTGCCACATGCTGTGTGTGTGTTTGCGTGTGTGTCTGTGTGTGCACGTGTGTGGGCAAGTGACCCTCTGTGGCTCTGTATGTGTGTGTGTGTATATGTGTACATGGCTGCCTCTGTGCCTGTGTGTCCACATCTATGCTTGCTTGTAGCATTTACTCACCATCGTGAACAAGAGTGTGTGTTCAGAATGTATGATACTACACACACACACACACACACAAACACACACACACACACACACACACACACACACACACACACACACACACACACACACACACAATCTGTTTGATAAATTAGACTTGGCACTACAGGAATTTGCTTTGCAGTGTACTAGAGCTACACAAGATAGTGCCTGTCAAACTCCAATGTACATTTGCAAGACTGCGTGTGTACGTATGCATTTGTCTGTATTTGTACTTGTCAGTACACCTCTGCATGTTAACCTGACGTGCTCAGACAATTGCGGCCACTGTGTTGTCTGCAGGAGGAGCGCGGCTGTGTGTTTACACGCCAACCTCATCATACGGATGTGTTCAGAGGTGCACAGGAAAACAAAAACGCAGGAGTTAGGTCGCACCAAACAAGACTTACATGTTTCTTCTCTCCAACGTTTGATTTAAGCAAAGACCTCCTGTTTCCTGCATCCCATAAGCCCCCATTTACTTTCAGCTTATTGGATGTGCTATTATCCTTGAGCTTATATGCCAGTGCGCAAAGCATAATTTATTGTCTGTTCAGCAACGTAAATGTGCAAACCTGGCACATTTCATTTGCTGAATACATATCATTATAAAAATAAGATTTTTTGTGTGTGTTTCACACTGTGCGGTGAAACACTATCTAGGGTACATCTGATTCAGGCCTTTCCTGTGAGTTTCGAGGTGATAATAACCTCTGAAATATGGAGTACTGGGTGCACTGCGTGTGAAGGGAGAAGGCCAGATAAGTCTGTGTTATGAAAGGGAGGAAAGATGTGTGCCAGACACATCAATGCACATCAATGCATACCAAACAGAAAAATGTGCATTACATTTCAGACACTGAAACAATAAGTTGGAAAAAGCAGTGACCCACCTGCCTCCTTATAAATATATAAATCTACGTGCGCAGGAAGACAGCTGGCAAAGCTAGGTTGCTTTAGCAGTAAATACACAGTATGACTAAGTGAATTATTGTATCCACGGTGTATATCCCGTACATATGCATTGCTCTTAGGTGAAGAATGTAGCTTTAAAAAATCCCTAACAACAGCACTGTAAAGAAGCAACACACCAAGGAAGAAAGCTTTCTGTATTCATGAGTTTGGTTTTAACAGTCCCTGCAGGTACAATAATGAAGTTTCTCTCCCCCATGTGGAATGGACCATGATGATTATGATGAAGCAAAATTGTGGGCTGTTTTTCTTTCTTTTTTTTCCCCCTCCGCCCTGCTGTTGTATCGACAAAGCTGTAAACATAAGCATAAAACTATATGTAGCAACGATGTAAGTGTAGAAAAAGCATCATTAAGGCGAGCATGGTGTGAGGAGGTAGGGCTGCCTAGTGCTGCATGAGTGGAGAGTCTCCAGCTCGAGCTATTCCACAACTGGAGCAGATGTACAAAAAATGACACTACATTAAAAATAAAATAAAATTAAAAAAAATTAAGTAAATTAAAAAACTTAAAAGCAAACACATGCAATCACTGAAACATATTCAATCAACCTGTTGGATCACAATTTGACACAGTAATATCTGCCAACTACATCAATTATTTTACGCCAATCTCCACAATCGTGTTGAGTCATCTCGCTTAGTTGCATGACTAACATCCATGTCAGCACCGTCCTCTCCACACACTGTAATGGCATTATGAGATAAATGATGCTTGTTATGACCCATAATATTATGGCTTGCCCTTTACAGTGAGCTAAACCCATTTTCTCCTACAGCACCAGATCGTGAACAGGAACTCGAACCCTACAAGCAATCTATTCATGTGTGCAACGAGCTAAGGGGATGTGACATGCCAATGTTTTTTAGTGATTTTCATTATATGTCATTCTATTCTAATTCCTTTTCAATTGGACCATAAGAGCTGCTGCCGCAAGCAGTAAAATAGGCAGGAGCGTACGAAGGAGGATCTTGTTTGGCTGCAAGACATCTCGAGAACGAAAATAATGATCTTTATGAAATTACTTTAGACACAATCTGACAGCCGGGACAACGCAAGTGGCTGGCCTTGTTCAAATCGATAAAGCCTCCATTAGTTTTCTAAAGAGTAACATGCAATTTGTTTCGGTGGAGCAGCATAGCATCGGTAATATTCTGCACCTTTGACGCAAAAACCTAATGTGAAATTAAACCTACATTTCTGTCAGATGGAAATGGTAAAATGCTTCAAACGCAAAAGATCCATAGAGCATGACCGAGCCTGTTATCAGAGCCACCACATTTGTGTGACAATAGCCTCCAGAGCCGGGCCTTTGTGAAGACAGAAAAATCGCGTCTCTAAATCCATTCAGATGACTGTGATCCCATGCACCAGGAAGATCAAACTTCTTAAGTAGGTATTGATCAGCTCGATGAACAGAGGCAGGCTAATAGATCGAACGGGGGAATGACCTCATCTCTGTCTTTGACACAGCAGGAAAGCACAAATTGAAACTGCAGAAGGGTAAGCACACTCCTCACCCGTCATTTCCTCAAGAACGCGTAGATGTATCACACTCAAGCATCCCTGTGGTCGTGGAATCAATAGTCCAGAGAGCGAGTTTATGAACAAGATGGAAGGAGGCTCTCGCTCAGTTCTCCCTAAATCAGCACTCTTTGAGTTTGCACAGCTAGGTGAATGCTCTATAAGCTTGGGTTGAATCAGCCAAGGGGAGGGACGGTCCTCTCTTTGAGAGATGGTCATGATGGACATGTTGCCAGTGTTGCAAGAATGGGCCAAGAGAAATCTGCCCTTCGTTGGAAGAAAATGCTGATCTGAGAGGATATTTCTCCCACACAGCTGACAAGCCGATAGACAAATGGCCCCACTACTCTCTAACCTCTCAGACTACTGGCCCTCCTTCTTGTCCTACCACTCAGTGTGTGCGTGTTCGTATCTTCTGCCAAACACTCCTCCTCCTTCATCCGATCTTATGCATGTATGTGTAAAAGTGCTTATATGACTAATTCATAAAGCACATCCCAGTGACCAGAACACATTCCCTGGTGACTACATGTATGGTTTTAATTAAAAATACCACTGCGGTTATTAAAACCACTCAGTCCTTTATGTGGTTCTCCACATCTTACATCCACCAAGAGCACAATCTAGCGATCTGCGCTAGCGTGCTGATCTGTGGCACAATTTACTGCGCGTGTTAGACATTTTATCACCAGCATCTGTATTACGTTAATGGGTGCGACGATTTAAGATGTAGCATTGAATGTCCTTGCTGATTCAAGGTTTTACAGAGTAGCTCTATCCTGTGTCTTCAGGCTTGAACTGGTAGGGCCTCGGGGAGTTCTAGATGGTACTTTGTGGGTGGAAGGGCAAGAATGAAGTGTGGTAGGTCGATGTCTCTCTGACATCGCTATTTCCAAAGGCCAGTGGGTCTCTCCAGTAAAATGTGGAGCCTCGAGCAGCTCCTCACAGCCAGACTTACATTTGAGTCCAACTCCAAACACTACCTCTTTTTTTTTATTGTCCCTCAGCTCTGCCAAAACGTAATCAATAGGACTTTAGGAAAACTGGGTGCAATAGTGCTCAGTTTTTATTGTCCCACAATCAATAAGAACTGTTAGAAACACTGCCATGAGTAAATATTGAAGATTTCTCTCTCTCTTGCACAGACACACACACACACACACACACACACAAACACACAGATTAAAAGTGCCCCTGGACACAGGACACAAGGGGGTCATTTGAAGTCGACTTAGATTACCTTGAAAAACCACCACAGGTTCCTGCTACAACTGTGATTGATTCATTGAAGTGAATTAATTAACAATCCCTTTAACTAATGAATCAATTAAGCAATTGATTAATGTGCATCACCCCTCCGGGTTATAGCTGGTACTGACCATTAAAGATAAACTGTGCTCAATTTAAATCAGTTCACAGCAGATTGCATGCAGAGGAACACTCGGCTTACCTGTGTGTATCGCTGCCGTGAGGGATTTAACATCGCTGAGGATGTTAGCAAAGTAAACCGCGGTGATCATGACAATGCTCATGCATGCAAAAAGAGAATTACTGCAGCATTAAATCCACGCATATTATCTTTATGTCACTTGAGCCTAAAGCTGTGCTTCAGGGCTGAGCTCCCCCAAAAGTCATCCTTTCTGCAGATTAATTATAGATGCCTGAGACGGAAGAAATACTTAATGACTGCACCTCTGCAGCTGTATCTCTGAGTCATTTTCTCAGAGCAGTTCACTCTGGCCTTCACTGTAATTAAACAATCTACATCTTTTAGATGCAGGTGATGACTGGCAGACAGCTCCGCCTTTCAACGTCTGCGACGGGAGTGCATTCAGCATTCTGCTTCCTTAGCACAAACTGAATTAATGTTCTGATGGAAAAACGAGATGCAGCATTCAGGTGGTAAAAGGAAAAGAACCAGCTTCTCCACAATAAGAAAAATCTGAACCGATACAGAATAATGAGGACAACAATAACTAAATATAAACAACACTTCTGCAACAGTCCTTCAATACAGAACAAAACCATCCATTGTTTGGCATTTTTAGATATCCCACAAATCCACAGTCATAGAAACTGCTCCCATTCCTGTTAAAAGAGTGATGCGGCTAATGGTCACCAGCAGGTAATGAGATCACATGATAAAGGCTGCAAACAAAGGCCATGTCGCTTTCGAGACACTGTAAAGCGCAGTGGCCTTTGTCTTCCCGTGGCCTAAGTTGGGAGCTTTGCAAAGGTGACCTGATTAAGCATTGTTCCACAAGGACCTCTTAAAATAACCATGCACCCGATGACCTCTCCCATGAATGGCAAGTAACAAGGTCTCCCTATCCGAGCTGCACTTGTGTTCATAAACAAGCTGTGATGGTACTCAAACTATGACAACATCACATAGTCTGTGTGTGGTAAATGAAAACTGATTTTGGTCAACCGATGTCAGGCGCAGTGTATGAATACGCACGTCTCTGTCACTTCAGCACATTATGGCTCATGCTGTGGTTTTATCAGAGGATCAATAACAGTTATCAGGTAGACAGCTGGTAAATGGCGATGACAGGCCACTAGGGTGTGGAAGTTCGAGCTATATGAATAAAGAATGAGAAAAACATGCTACGGTACTCCAATTCAACTTGTCATTTTCACAGAGACAGTTTAGGCAATATACCTCTCTGAAGTGAAACAGAGTAATACGTCTTAGCAATCTGTGTAAAGTAAAAACAAGTTCAGTGGAGGGATTTTCCCAAGATTCACTTCAGGACACAATGTCCAGCAGTGATAGCTTTTGCTTTCTGAAAACTACATAGGATCTAAAATGAACTTTCTTTTAGGTGTTTATTCCAAAACACTGATACCAAAGCACTAAAATTATTTTGTTAAACAATGTTCACTTGTTACAGTCAAACATCCCTCTATCCTAGATAAACGTAACTACTTTTGCCAAGACGATGAAACCAAAGCCACAGCTTTATTTCTCCATTACAAAAGAACTGCGGGCCATTGAGGTTTTAAAGAAGCAGCTCTTCATAACTTTAATTGCAACCCTTGGGTGGACTTAATTTCTTGTTACAAATTATTTTCTATCAGTGAGTAAAATATGATTATCCCTCCATTATTTTACCTAGATTGCCCTGGGGTTCCCCGCTGGATTACGGCTGCAAAAACTATTCCATGAACCTGTCAGGGTCTCTATCGCCATGTGACAAATATCTCGGCCAATGAAGAGCAAAATGGGATTTGCTCCATTGCCTGAATTATTGAAGTGGACAGTGTGAGAAATTGATGGTGCAAAATTCATCCACATTCCCTATGCATTATGTTTTAATATGTTTCCATTCCCAATGGCCCCTTGTCGCATCCTAATTTCTCAGCGCTTGAGATCTACATAATGCAAGGGAGCTGGCGCAATGAGGTGTACAGCCCCCCACAATAACGGGGAGACATTTTGTTTGCATGTGAGCAGTGACAAAATTCCCAATCCTGGATTTCTAGTCATAGCTAGCACACCTTTATGTGAATGATAATAATCCAGGATTTGTGCCCACAGGCTGCATGCACATCTGCTCTGACAGAAACAACACGAACCCATGTGATGGTGAAAGCAGCACAAGCAGTCGATCTGTGAGATGATAGACAGCAGACTAAATACACATTTACTTGTTTTCCTTCTCCCTTTTATTCAGACTAACAGTGGAGATGGTTGTGTTGCACAATGTGGATGTTCTTATCAGGGAATGTGTAAGGAAAGATTAAATGGGGTAAAAGGGGTCTGTTCTGTTTTGTATGTCTTTGTATGTCTTTCATTATCCTCACCCACTAAAGACTGTCACCATGCCGTCCTTTGAATTCATTTCATCAGTGTGTGCTATCAGCCCCTACAGCTGGCTTTGACCTTGGTCATACTTGTAGCTTAAAGTGAGCGTATTCCCACCCCTCCTCTGGCTGACTCGCTCCCTGCGGCACCCAAATTTCAATAGGGACCAAATGAACCGTAATGAACTCAAACTGCATCTTCTTGCAAACAGCAGGTTTCCCCGAAAGTTAAAGCATATTCAGTGTCAGGTCAAAAAATGCAGACTTAGGGGAAAAAATACCTCAGTGTACAAGCACAACGTGATACAATCAAACAACGCAGGAGTGAAGGTCAAAAATATTGCCTTGCCAGTCAACAGGCTCGGCCGTGCTGACAGCCAGAAACTAATGAGAGTCCCTCACATTAACACAGCCATGAGTTGCAGGGTTGTTGTTTTTTTAGGTGACCACACAATCCTCTTTTTGACCCCTGCGGAAAAGGCTTGCATGCAACAGTAAATTAAAAATCCAAGGAAGGCTTTGGGACATGTGCCAGTACGAAATCCAGAACCCTGCTCTGGCTCTCATTTAGGCTGACACACAAGTTTGTTTTTTTCCTCCCTCCCTCTCTCTTCCCCTTTCACTTAGACTGGATGTTCTCCCACAACAAAATGGTCATGGACTCACCACAGAGAGCAGAGAGTGTTTGCCACTGCTTGACCTGAATATTTGCCCAGGGCCGGAGGCAGGGGGTGGGGGGTGTTTGGCCTCTCCAAGCCACACTTTTTATAAACTGGCACATAGGGAACCCACATTACTCCTAAGTGCCAAACATACTTTACTGGCCCCAGGGCATACATGTATTAAAGTGTGTATTAAGTGTTGTTTTTGTGCCAGGTTGGTACCGTGCAGTAAGTCCCTGGGTTACAGTATTTGACTTTCATAAGGAGTTTAAGCAGTAAGTGCAGTTCAGCCCTGCATGGACATTTCCCTGTGGGCGGTATGATTTGTATTTATATCTATTACTGTTACTGCAGGTCCAAGTAACAACAAGGGATAATCAGCCTCACTGAAAGGTCAGTTAGATTCTGATCGATCTGGTTTCCATGAGAATCCTTAAACCACAGGTCATTTATTCAGATGCGTGTCAGCAAATGAAACTCGAGCTCCCCACAACCACACGCACACAAACACACATTCAGAGACACAAAAACACACACATAAGCAGCACAATGGACATGTCCACAGGCTGTGCACTGCACAGAGCGCAGCAGTGAGGACAGTCACAGTGTGGATAGTGTATTGAATCCGTGAGGGCTGAGGGGACTGGGGCTGATGATCGGGATGGAGGTTTCTCCAGCTCGGACATAAACGGGCCAGAAATCACAAGAGCAGGTAAATGGGAAGACATTACAACAGCTTGACCTCAATGTTACCTTAAAGCTAGACTCTAGTGCCATCTATTGAAAATGTTCACAACAAATCAGTATTCTGTGCACACAGCGAGGTGGTTATTTCAATGATACTATTTTATTCAATGACCAAACGGCTTGAACTTAAATCTTCGATTATACAACAGTGATCAGTCGATCACCCTCTGTCTGACGACTTGTTGATGAGGATAAAACGCAGCTTAGGATGATCACAGCTGCGCGAGACAACGTGGGCTTCATGCAAATGACCCTGCTTCAGCGTAGCTCGGGTTATTGGTTTTTACTATTATTTTTATTTTTATTGTAATTGAAGCGCTGCCTAAAGGTAAATGTGGACACTGGCCTGTGTCTCTGCGCACTGGGATCACTGCAGCGGAAAACTTTCATGTCAACTCAGGCAGATGACAGGGTGAGAGGTGAGCCGCCGGAGTTTCGAGTGGTTACCTTCTTTGAGCAGGCGGGAGTGGATGAGGAGGATGAGGAAGCAGCAGATCGCCGCTCCGGTTAATGCCCACGCGACTCGGAGCAGCTGCATCCTGGCGTAGGAGGGTTTGTGGCGCACCGAGGGAGCCGTGCAGCGCGAGACCAGGGAGCCTCCACCTCCGCTCACACACACGCACACACACTCTGGATCATATTCTAATGGCAGCAGAATCAATCATTCATTCCCTTCGCGGAAAAAAAGAAAGAAATCCTTGCTTGCTAGTCCGGTTAGGATGTGATGTGGCCAAAAGATGTGCGCGCTGCTGAGCCGCCGGTGCGTCAGAGCGGCTCCAAACCCGGGGACGATTAAGCCCCAATCACAGACTGAAGCGCTGCCATCCTCCCTCACACCACTTCTCCTTCTTCTCCTCCTTTTTGTTTCTATAATTCAAGAGTCTCTCGTCGGCTTCGCCACAGGGTCAGTGGAGAGGGCTGCGCCCCGCGGTGCGGCTCCGTCCTCGAGTGCGCACGGCGGTCCACGGCGATGCGGCGCGCAGATGCTGATCACCGCTCCCCGCTGCATGTTACGCACGTCTCTCCCATTGCTGGAGAGGCAGAGACAAACACTGCCAAGCAAGTCTGCTCGCAGCTCTCCTTTCCTCTCTCTCTCTCTCTCTCTCTCTCTCTCTCTCTCTCAGTTCTTCAGCCTACAGCTCCGTCACTTTCACCTCTCTCTCTGTCTCTCTCTCTCCCTCTGTCGCTGTTTTCTCTCCCTCTCCCTCCCCTCTCGCTCTCTCTCCACTACAATGCAACCCTTGCTTTACGCACGACAAACAGCGACTTTCATAAACTATGCACGTCCTGCGCATATCGCGACCCGGGCAGCGTCACACAGGCCGCGCGCGTGACATATAAGTCCCCAGACTTTCCTCTGAAGGCAAAGAAAACATCCGATCGAGCAGAGACCCGGCTGTCTCCTATCTGGCGTCTTCTCTCATCAGATAATCTATACGGGTCCAAACTGTAACAGGCACGAATGTCGCTACATCTCTGTCTCTCACACACACACACACACAATGTCTGTGTATGTGTGTGTTCTTCACAACAAATCGACTTTTTTCCCCTCTGCGTAGATCCAGCCTACGTCACAGACCCCCCCGCCCCCCCCAAAAAAATCTCATCCGACTACAGAGCATGAGATAGTGCTGCTATAACAGGATGTTTCCAACAATAAATAAGAGTAAGCAACCAGGGCTGCAGGGTTATCATCAGATGGCAAACCAAACAAGCCAAACATGTATTTTAATACAGTATATAATAATATACAGTATAGTGTATAACATATAGTTTTGGTGGATTTCCTCCACATTAACTATGCAAAATCTATGAAGAAGAAACAGGGCACATTTGCCAAGCCTCCCAGTTACTGTGCAGTGCAATGAGGGTAGCTCAGTTCGAAGCTCATTTCCCAAGAATATTTAACACCCCTGAAAGTGATTACAACATGTAGCCGAGCACTGTGCACAGCGTGATCTTTAAAGTGATGTCAGGATCCGGCTGGAGGAAGACCAATAGTCAATGGGAAAACAATAGCTTGTCTAATCCCCTCTCCAGCCTCCATGAGTGCCAGCACAGCCATTGTCTCCATACTCTGTATATCTGCATGCTGCTTCACTCTCACATGATGTGTGTGTGTGTGTGTGTGTGAGGGGAGGGGGGGGGGTCACAGTTCGTCCATCACTCACTTGGAAGCGACTGGTCAGTCTGCATACAATAACCCATATGGTCTGTTTGCAAGTTGGCAGCATCTGCAAGCACAGTGTCACCTCCTTGGGGCGTTTGTGAGTTGTATCCCTGCATCTGTGTACATACACATCATAAAATCTGAATGACATAGTTGGAAAGCTGACGGTGCCACTCAAACCACAACTGTCACTGCGGTGTCAATAAGGTTGGCCCCTGCAGCTAGTCGCTCTAATTAGCTGATAACAGTCTCTGTTGGCTGGCACACATGCCAGATTGTGTGTGTGTTTTTTGTCTGCTTGTGCACATGCATTGAGTGTGTGTGTCCCTTTTGCTGTATACTGTATGTGTGTGTGTTGGAGAGTTTCTTTCTGTGTACTGACACCTCCCTGCCCTCCTCTCTAATGCCGTGATCCATCCATCTACTGCACAGAAAGCAATTAACAAAGCGTTGACCTCTACAAGGATTTAGGGTGGGAAGACCTCATGTGGGCTTGTGATTGTGTGGGTGTGCGTGCTTGTATAGCGTTATCATCTGCTGTGCTTATACCACTCTATACTCAGCGGAAGAGTGGCCAACTAAATATAACTCTATGCGTTTGGATGCAGTCTCATTAAGAAAGTGGACAGTGGAGAAACGCAGAGAATGTGACACAGTTTGTGATTCCACAGGAGCCACTTCAAATGACTCACAAGGTGGCCATCTCTCTGCATCATGTCCTGGAACCTTGCCTGACACACTCATACCCAAAAAATACTCCCAAAGCAACCAAGCCATATGCAGAGAGTTTCGTGCATGCTGCTTTTTTTTCAGCAACAATTCATGTAGGAAGTAGATCGAGCCTGAATAGACTTCTGTTTTTCTTGCCTCTACACCTACCAGTAATTAGGACTTTTCTGTTAAGTTATTTATAAAGGGGGAACATGTGGATCACAATTGGCTCTACTCTTCGTTCAGCTGCCTCGAGCTTCACTCAGCGCGGAACAACCTCTGGTAAAAGGGCACCCATTAGTATGCTGATATAAACTTGAATGTGGACAGAAAACAGGATGAAACTTGATGGATTTCTGACCCCATCCCCACACGCCTTCTTTAAATGTGTGCTTTTTTCAGGTCAAGAGTCACAGCGAGGAATAATACAGCCAAAAAACAAGTAACCATGGATTTTTACTGGCAGGATAAAGCAGGATAAAGGAAACAATCAAGTGCCTTGTTATTTTAGTGAATTAGTCTGTTTAAAGTGGCTGTACAATCGATATTAGCATAATATTTTTGGAATTTCCAGGAACTAGATGACTGTTTAATGTGAAGGAGGCTGAACCTGTGGAGAATTATCACCACCCTCTACAGGTCTCCTCAGCTTTATAGAGCAATTTAGCATTTTTAGCTCACTGATTTTGTTTTATGGCCAAAAAGCTTACATCACAACTTAAATTCCTCTAAAATAACAACAACAACAACAACAAAACCACAATGCTCACTACTGGACCAGCACCAAACATCAGGGGCCTCATTTATCAAACCATGCGTTGGAATCATACTAAAAACGATCGTACGCACAAAGCCTGTCATGGGCCAAAAACATCAGCGCGACATTTACTGTGTCCCTCCGGTAAACCCAAAGCTGCCACTGTTATTATTCCATCCTTCCACGCATGCTTTTCTATATGCAGATATAATTAATCATATAATCAATTATGCAGATATAATTAATTTTGACATTTCTGACATTTGACATTCAACATTTTGACAATAATAATAATGAGTAATTGCTTTCATTTGTGATACGACTGATTCCATATTTCCCAATTATAGCAATTCACTGCACCGTCTCTAAGTGTCACCAACGGACAAAACCTCAAAACTTATTAGAAACGTGCGTACGCCAGGTAAGAAGCTGCCGTGGCGGTCCGCTCATTCTCACGTTCATTTCACTTGATACATCTGACCGTGAGCGTTAAAGGTGGCGTACGCCACGTTTTTGTGCGTACGCAACGTTGATACATGAGGCCGCAGATGAGTACATTCACTGCGCGGATGAGTCAAGATGTTGTACTATATCTGCTGGATATGTAAATAACCACATATGTTTGCAGCAAACAGAAAATTTGCCAAATTATACAATTACTAAAGTACACACCTCTCATTCTGATAATCATTGCGTGTTCCACTGCATTGTTCATGCTTGATTCTGTTGTTGTGATTTGTGGGGGTTTGGTTTTGAAAGTTTTTAGTTAAGTTAGCAAACTTACAATAAATAAAATAAAAGTACAATAAATGACAATCCCCTTTTTGCAGTATCTCAGCCACCTAAACCTCATGAGCTGTAATCTGTCGGACAGAGAGAGAGAGAGAGAGAGCAGTAGGTTGTTACTGTCATCAACTCAAGATCACCTGCTTTTGTCTCGTTTTTAATTTTGGGACTGTTGTGGCACAGGAGGGGCACAAGGATGTTAGTTTTTTTTTTTTTGACAAATGAATCAATAGTTTGTTTTATTCTCACCAAAGGGAGCACTTGCAGAGCGGATGCAGGTAGAAGACATCCGGCCCAGAACTGTCTCCTGTGTGGTCAAGGGGCATCATAGTGTACGATAAATCTGTTATTTTCCGCTGATTCATTATATGAGATTAAACTTATTTAGAGAAAACATGTATTCATATTTTACAGCCATGAATATAAATACCTGTATCTCAGTATTTCATTTCACCTTCATCTCTGAACACACTTTCTCGGAATACACATGGGCTCATTTTGGTTGCCTTGGGGACCAACTATGCTGTGTGGACACCATTATAAATCCCCGTTAGATCTTTTTCTCCATTTTTTCAAACCAATCATTTGGATTTACAAAGGGACACCAAAAATGTTTTGATATACGTCTAGGAGCCCTGTGGAATTCTGTTTTTCATTCTCTCTTTATGCCCTTTTAAATAAATTATTAAAATATTTCTTTCCCCTCTATCCTCACACCACCCACCTACACTGCTGCTGCCACGTCTCCTTTCTCACCATCTCCTCCTCTACACTGCCACCCACTCACCGCTATGCTTTTCCTTGCCAGGAGCCAGGAGAGGCGTTACTTGCTTTGTCCTCTGTGCAGGTCACTGGCTGTGTGCCAGACAGAGCCCATGCCAATAAAAGCCATGAGTAATGGGCTAAAACTTCTACATTCGCTGTGTTTCCCATTATTTCCCATGGTCAATAAATCTGAAGAAGGGCTTAATCAGAGGCAAAAGCTGGAACATATGGCCTGTGTCCAGTAGGGTGTCCAACACATAGATTCTTACAGTTTAATCAGAGATAAAAGTTGGGATGGCAGCCTCCAATGTGGCTTTGGTTGTGACCCTCTTTGTCTTCTGACAGGTGAAGCCATTACTGTTTGGACAGATGAACACGTTGCTCCTGTCCACTCTGAAACAACGGCTGCCTCGGGCCCTCCAAGAAAGGTTGACCTTTAATAAAGTCCTTTAAAAACCTAATAGAAAGATAATCGAATAAATGGTTTCAAATCCATGAATAAGCCTGTGAAGGCTCCAAGTTTCCAGAGACACTGGGAGTCAGTGAGATTTGGATGATACTGAGAGAAAAAAAAAAAACACATTATAAATGTACTTTTGGCCACTTAACAAGCTATAAACACAACGCTGACAAATTGTCAGTTTTAATACTGGTATAAAATGTCATTTCAGAATGACAAATATTGTATTCAGCTCTGCTTGACATCATTTGAAGTATTATCTGTGAGCAGCCACCATACTAATCAAAAAAAGGCCAACTCCCGCCACTGTCACTGCTCGTCAACAAACATGACTACATCACAGACGTCAAGATCAACTGGGTGAAATGATGCATCGCAGCAATGCTTTACTGTTGCTTTGGTAAAACTTCCGTTTAATCACAACTTCCTCAAGTTGAGTGCCTCCATGTCAGTGTGGGCTTTGTCTTCCTCTTTGCTTTTTGTCAATCACCTGACACCCACTGGAAAGCGATAAAGTATCTGCCAGCAAACAATCCATCAAAAGCATATCAACTTAGACATCTGTCACATTCCTGTCTTTGTATTTTGGGAACAATTTTCTTGTCGTTGGGACATTAGTTCATTTTCCACACCATAAAGTTTTGTGTGTTTTATTGAATATGTCTTATGTCACACATTATGCAATGTAAAATGACTGGGGGAAATTCAAAGATAGAAATATATGAGCTATGAAGAACATACCAGTGTCATTTATAGCCCATTTATTTCTATCAGGGGCCTATTATTAAAAAGAGAAGGCATCGTCTTCCCTTGGAAGTCGAGGTCTTACTGTGCTGAATATAAAACATGCCTCTAAGCTTCACAGAACATACACAGTTTTGGATGGAGGTGAGGTTATGCAGCCCATCTGCTATGATTTCACTCTTTGCGCTGAATACAAACACTGATTTTTTTAAACAGACCCAGGAAGAAATAAACTCAACATGTTACATGTTTATACACCCTCCTCTTTTTTATTGGAAGCAGTGTCACTCACTCTAATTTAAACGACAAAATTGTTGCATAACTCATTATTAACTCTACACAAGTCTTATTATAGGAAATGCAATATACTGAGCAGGGAAACAGTAACAATATGACTCATCCTCTTGAGGTTTCCACTATGCTTCTTACATTTCCTGTAGACGGAGCAAAACAAACATGCACATCCCAAGATATCCTCTCCATTTAGTCTCTCTATTTCCAATCTGTACCATCCATCATCCTTTACGCCGATGTCTCACCTGGTCTGATTCCTGAAATGCTACAATTCTATGAAATTAATTACAGTATTGTGTGCTTTATTCTGTTTACCAGATCAGTTATCAAGTCAGTGTCATCCTCTTTCACCAGGCAACTTTCGCATGACGAATGGACGCACCTGCTTTGTTGATGATGTGATTTCCTGATGCTCGATACAACAAAATCAGGACTGAGAATTAGCATTTAGAAATAAATAAGGGCTGGTGAAGTGCCGTTTACTGCTACTGTCTTGGTCCAGAAGAAATTAATGGCTTCTTACAACTTATTTTTTGGTGTGTAAGTCAATACATACCATAACTCCTATTATATTTCTCTTTCCAAAATATATTTTAGGTAATAATGCACTGAAAACTTTTGGTACTACCTTTTCTTTTAGCCGTCTCACTAACACTAACGTCACCCCTGGGGAAGTCTCTCAATTCCCCTCTGTTCTACACTGTAAAGTGTAAACCCTGATGAAAAGTCACACTCTATCTAATTAGGGAAACAAATCAGCCCGTAACAAAGACTGTCACACTTTTCAGCAGCCTCCAGATCCAGATGTGGCTGTTTCCTATTGAAGCAAAGCTGCAAAGATCAGATGCAATATTTGAGAGCAGACCTGACAGTGTTACGGTATAGACATTTAAAAAATACTTTGAGATAAAGAACCTTGTAAAACTGCTGAGGCGTATTTATCTTGAAATTACTCCAACTTCACGTAGGTTAATAAATTAACTTGAAGACCATTTTCCTTATTGACAACATGATATAAATATCCTTGCAAAAATAAACTATCCATAAACAGCAGTCTGACATGAAATGATGTTGATGCGTTGAATATTGTTAAAATTACAGTGTTTTTCTTATTAGTGTCAGGCCAAATTGCAGTACACACATTGTTATTAACTATATTGCTCTTTTGTGACCATGTTTTTGCCTAAAGACTGTTATCACTGACAAACTGTCTTGATTATAGAGTCCAGAAAAAGCCTCTAACATCAGTGTCAGTGTGGACGTCTCACAGTTTAACTGCGACACAAGCAATTCGGGTAGAAAGCTGACTCCATCATTTAAATATTGATCCACTTTTTTAATGAGGGTGTCATATTCAATCTGTTAAGAAGTAAATGAAAATCAATATCCTGTCAACATGAAATGAGCCACATTTTCTATGTGAAACTGACTTCGAGGGCGTTAACAGACTTTGGTCTTGATTTTCTAATGTCTGTGTCTAGTCCTCTATGAAACTCCTCACCACTGTGGCTGAAATCTCATACTGTCACAAACAGATCACTGAGCGTGACAGAGAAATGAGAGGAAAGTATAAACACAACAGGACATAACACAGCGCATACAGGGATATGTGAGTATGAACACAGGAAATTAAAGGCGCTGGAGACAAAAACAAAGAGGTGCAGCACTTACACTTATATAAAAATATAATAATATAATAAAATAGGTCAGGACACAATACAGTCTCAAGAGCAAGGTACACTGACTTCCTGGATTCTCTGCAGTAGACAGCAAGGCTAATTGCTCCCACCCGTTTCCAGTCATTGTGTTAAGCTATCCGATCATTGGTTCAAACTTCATATTTGGTGTACGGGCATTGGAGAGGCATTAATATTCTTGTCCAACTCACAGCAAGAAAGAGAGTAAGAGCACTTCCTAAAATGACAAACTGCTCCTTTAAAAATAAATATCCGTCTATATGCACCTTGCATTCATTGCCACACTCATGATGGCAATATATAACAATTGCATGTGCATTATACAGTATATCATGTCAAAGAGTATTTACACTTATTTTGCACGTTGACAGATGAAATCAGAACCCTACAAGAAATATGTCAAACAAGTGTTGTATTTTTCATGCCTTTTAGGGTCACTGCACGGTTTGTATATATTACTCTTTACCCTTAAAGCCCCATCTAAATAAGTAATGCACAGCAGCTCCTGTGTAGTGCACATGCTACAGGATAAAAAGCAATACAGCGGAAATTGAAAAGCAGCAATGGCTTTAAAGCAGCGGAGGCTGTGGACTTCGTGGCCAAAACAAAATTCAATTGCGAAAATCGAGTAGATGATGATAATATTCGGTAGCAGCATTGTCTGGCACAAGGTAAAAAAAAAGAGGGAGCGAGGGGAAAAAAAGCGGTCTCCTCTCTAGATTGCTGTAACCTTGAGTCACCCTGCCATGCCTGCATTCATCTGGTGGAGAAAAAAGAAAAGGCGGTTGAAAAGAAATGTGATTATTAGATGAGGACATGTAGGGAGAGAGAGAAAAGGAGGCAGAACGGAGAATGAAAGCCATAGACGAGGAAAGAAAAAGTTGATTGAGGGGGGGTTTGGGGGTCAGATGCGAAAAAAAACAACAAATTTTGTCTTTCAGGGCACAGCGAGGGAAGAGTGACACGCCGGGTGCAATGATTCGCAGTTTTACGGAGGCGTTTCAGCGAAAAGCCAGACGCGTCTGTCACCACGGGCTGTTGATGGACACACATTATGATATCAATACACGGCCTCTTTGCTCGGTCGCAGTTCCACACTGCAGACACGTGGCCTTCAGTTAAGCAGTCAGAGCGATTGCTCAGGGCTTATTCATACAGGCTCGCACACAGTGAGCTCAGCGCGACAAGGAAAACAAATGTGCCTGTGTGCGTGTATGCTGACCCTTCTGTATGTTGTACACAGCAGTTAACGCTGGGGCATTTGAGGTTGTAAGCACAACACTGACTTATTACTGTCATGGACAGTCAGTATGGTCTGACTTGCTCTAAGTGCAGTAGTCTTTCTCCCTTTAGCTCTGCTTTGGTCCACAGCAGCACTTGAGGTAAATATATCTGATAAATGCTTGTCTATGTTGGCCTCCTGCTTGTTGTACATTGGGTTAACTAGAGCTGCAGCGCTATAAAAACAGCAGCCTGCTGCATCTGGATACAAAGCTGCTGAGACTGAACCAGAGCAGTAACGAAGTGGACCATAAAAGCAAAACAATGATGAAAGATGCAAAGAAATTCACCGTGCACTATGGAGCTGAGTGTGATTATTCTCTGTACTACGCGTCACACATTTCATCCTACACAGTTTGGTCACATTTGATCCACTATGAAAATATTTATTAATGCAACCTAAAGACAAATTCAGTAAACCACACAGGAACTGTGGTTTGAACGTTACAGCTCATTTACTACAAATCACTTACATTCTACATTGGGTTTTGCTATTTAGGAAGCGATGCTGCTGCGTTTTATATTTATATTTAAATACATATTTTTAGCATCCATTGATTTCCATTTATATGCACATGATTCGCTTCAATGTGACACAGCTTTATATGTCCCTGCAACACAGACGGTTTGCTACTTTTCAATGAGTTTAATACAAAACCAAAAACAACTGTGAAGATTCACAAATAATTCAAATCATTCCAGGTTTTATAAACACAGAGAATATCTACATGCACAGAAAATGATGATGAAAGCAAACGCACCAGCACCTGATTCTCTTTTCAACAGGTAGATGAGCACTTGTACTTTCACTGACAAGTCAAGGTTAAAATATTGTCGAACAAGGAAAACATCTGTGACGGCCTGTGTTGAGAAGAGGACAAACGGAAAGAAATCGAGAAAGACAGTGACAGAGAGTAAAAAAAACAGACAAAGAGTAAAAGACTGGTAACAGTGAGGCGATATGAGAATAATGACAAACCCTGTAAAGACTGAACACCGTCCGCTGGTCTTTCTAGGTCTCAAAGTCTGTGAGAAACAGGTCTGGAATCCTATTATTGCCCGATAGAGATGTGAAGACTCCATCGTCATCTCTTATTCCACAGGACACAGGCTGTGGCACCACCTGCACTGTATTTCTAAGCTCCTGCCTTTACATAAATGCTCTCACCCATTCTCACGGGCTCGAGAGGCTCTTTAGTTGAAGGGCAAATAGGACAAGAATGGCGAATGGATGCCATTCACTTGGAGCAGCGGCAGAATTCACAATCTTCTGCAACTTTGGCATACCAATGAAAACCCTGAACTCCATTTTCTCAGGAGTAATGTGCGAGCGTCGGAATGGGATTACACACATATACACACGCGTGTGTTCATTCCCTTGTGCACTTTATGTAGCTTTCACATGCACAGACACACAAATCACTTGGGGGATTGAGTCGGTGACAAGAGCTAGATTTGATTTTAACCCCTCGCTGCCGTCTGCTGCCTCTCCTTAGGGCCGTCACACAAACAATCTCCCAGCAGCAAATGTAGATATGAGATTAGTTTTGCTGGTGAGAGCCACATGTTTGCTTGCCTGACCTGCCTCCACCGCAACCTCTCTCTCTCTCTCTCTCTCTCTCTCTCTCTGAGTAGAGAAAAGAGGGAATTATCATATGTGAAAATTTATAGATCAGTGTTCCCGCCTGATGTCAAGGCGCAGCAGCACACAAGGCTGCATCTTGCACGAGTCAAAAGCAGCCGCACACACACACACACGCACACTTAAACGTTGATAATCATCTACCTTTGTAGCGGTCGAGGGCACAAATGCCCTATTCTTGCTTTCACTACAGGGGCTAAACTATGAAGGAGTTAGGCTGAGGTCGAAAACGGAGTGAGTTCCTTCCTTTCATACGACACGCACACACACACAGACACACACACACACACACACACAAAGACTCATGTTTTATGAACCAGTGTTACAACAGCAACGTACTGTTAATGTGAGGAGGACTCTGCAGGCCGATGGAAGACAAAAAGAGGTTTGTTAATTGAGTATATGAAAGTGAACAGACTGAAGGGAAGGAAGGAAAGAGTGAAATAAAGAGGCTGACTGAATGAAAGTGAGACAGGCAAACTGATTAGGGAGAAAGAGAGAGAGGGAGAAGAAAAAGTTCTTTGCATTACAGAAGCTTCCTTGAGAGGAGCGCTATCAAGCGAGGCTCTGACTCTGATCACTCATGTGTTTGCATCTTAAGTAGGCCGAAAATGCTCGGAGGGCAATGGCAATGTTTCACAGTCGCACGGAGCATTTACATATTTATCCACCCACAATTTTCTGCCCACAAATGCACGTTTTTCTTATTTCTTTTCTCCCGCGTTCCCTTTATTTATTGATTGATTTGAGAGCAGCAAGCATAAAAAAATGCATAAAAATGAGCTGAGGCTTGAGTTTTCGCTTTTGGAAGGTCATTTACATTACACCCCCCCACACACACACACACACACCTCACCCACTATATCCCACTATACAGTGCAAATAATATCCTTCCTTGTGTCTCAGTAAATCCTGTGCATGCAAACACACAAGCATGCACATGCACACACTGAGATGCTCAAAGCTAACAAATTCTGCATTCACATAACCACTTTTGGACTCACATGCACCTTAAAATTCACAACACATCTTTCACACATATTTCTGGGCAGTGTTGGGAGAGGAAGGTGGAAAAGGAGGAGGAGGCTCCATCTGTGCAGGGAAGTTGGGTGCCTGGCAGCCTCCTTGGGCCGCTCAGCCATCCATCCGCCCCATCCAACCCTCCCTGCTGCGACCAAACCAGACCAGCCCCACCCCTCCTCAACCTCTGCTCCCTGGTTTCCTTTTCTCCCCTCTCCCCTCTCCCCAAACCATTCCCATCCTGGCGCCTTTTATGTGAGGAGCGGAAGTGAGCCTGGCATCCTCTGCTGTTGTTTGATACAGTGACCGCCGCATGATGCCTGACTGCCTGCCTGGCTGACACACATCCATGCACAAAAGCATACTGAAGCACACACACACACACACACACACACACACACACACACACACACACACACACACACACACACTTTCCCTTTTAAAATAGTAAACTTGGCTACAATTTGAAAATATTGTGCTTTTTCAATGTTTGAAACTGTCTTTCTCCAACTAAATACTCATTTGCAGCAGAAATCTGACAAAAATATTGTTTGCCAAAGACTCAAAACCATCCAGTGTCAGATCTCGCTGCTTTTTTATCTCTAACCATCTGTGCAGATCATGTGGGCCCGAATAAGTATGAGATCAAGAAAACAAATACATCTGTCGCGATGTCGACATAAAGCTGTGTCTTAGAACCAAACACCTCGACAGTTTCCTTGGCCGGGAACAGAAGAGCACCAACTGACTGACTGCTATTTATAATTCATGCCACCAGCTTACCTTAAAGCCTGTCAAGCCATTTCTCTCCGGGATCGCCGAGGGTCCATAATCAGAGTAACTAACCTGTGATTTACTGTGCCCGAGGGTAAACATCTGCTGCCTGTCACCTAGACTGCTTACAAGACACGACTATTTACATGTGTTTATTGGAGGAGGGACGGGGGTGGGGGGGCTGAGGGTGTTTGTGACTCCTCAGCAGTTCTTGCTACTACCCCTCTATGCCTGAAGAAGTCAGAGAAACACAGACAAAAGATGCGAGTCTCACTGCCAGGTCCCTGATTCTTCTCTGGGAACCCGCGCCCACATGTGGCCCATAATAAAGGCTGCTTACACATGCACTGGACTGGTCTTTCTAATCCCACTTGCATATTGTCTTCTTCTATTGTTTGCAGATGCCTCCAGACACTGCTTTCCCTTCATACTCCCTCAGAGGCCCCACACTCACTAAGCTAACAGTGACAAAGAGAATGAAGGAGGGCTGCCATGAGGTAAGAGATAATAGGCAGCTCCGGCAATATTACCATCACTGCTGCTGCGGAGCCCCACAGCTACCAGGAGGAGGAGGAGGACGAGGAGGAGGCGAGGAGGAGGAGGAGCGGCTGTGGGGGAAGGGGTGAGGAAACCACTTTTGATGAAGTCCCTTTCAAAGCTTGGTGCTAAGTTGAAAGCTTTTGATAGCCTCACTCTCTCTCCATCGATTCCTCCTTGATTTCTGGCCTCTCTCGCCCCCTCCCTTTCCCTCTATCTTTTCCTTTAACTCTCTTGCACTTTTCAATTGTGGTCCCCACCTAGCTCCGTCTTTATTTATGTCTCTGTCTTCCCCTCTCTCTTAATCTTTTCTACCATTCACGGTGTAATAAATCTCGGCGTCTACCATTGATGTGTCCAACAAACACCTGTCAGTTTGTCGGCGGATGAGTAATGCTACACATCTAGATGAAGTGTGTAGCCTAATAACCCGACCAGAGCCTCAGTAGCATGACATAACCCACACTGCCATGGGCAAAGTGACTCCCACTTTAAGATAGATTAAAGCAAATCAATTAGTTCACACAATCTCCAAAATATAAATTAAATTTGTCCCTATAAAATAAGCTCAAATCATTAGCTTTCTCCCCTCCAGGCAAAAAAAAAAAAAAAAGATAATTATAATTGTCAATTTGCAAATTTTCGAGGAGAAGGTGTTTAAATCAGGTGAAAAACCACTGGACAGATACAGCCTACACTGTTTAGTTGAATGGATGGTTTGGATGAGAAATCCAAACAAACTGACTGACTAGATACCATGCATACAAATAAGTTGTAAAACATACACATATCTAATAGGTTGTGATAATAATATGTAGGAAAGACACGATGATGGAAATGATAACGCAATAGTTAAAACACCTACATAAATACACCTGTTTTTCTCATCTATTCTCCCTGTCTTCCCCCTCTTCCTCTGTCAGTCATCCTCATCTCTCTCTTTTCTTGGCTCATCCTTGGACTCATGCTGGGATCTTCAACCTACTCCTTTATCAACACAGAGCCAGGTGCACTCTGGGATCTTCCTTCTTGCTCTTTATCAGCAGTGGCTACGGAGACGTAAATATGGTGTGTACGTGCTTGTGTGCATTTGCTGGACACTGGGGGGGGGGTTCTTATATTATTTTGAGGGGTGCTTGATTAGACGAGAGCAGATTGTATGTGTGCATGTGGATGTGCCTGCATAAATATGAATATGTGAATGTACGTGCATTTGTGTCCTGGCACGTGTGTATGTGAGCAGAAGGATGAGATCTCAAGCCTCTCCCAAGGGACACAGGGGGCCAGTGACTTCAAAGAGCTGCTGGGGACATGTGATGGCAGTCTGGCTGCCAAGGGGGAAATCCTGTTTATGTGGCTGAGCCCCGTTTGGCAGGACCAGTGGTTAACACCACAGCCTGGCACTTCCATAGACTTACCACCACCTTTAAAACCACACTGCAACGCCTCAACCCAGTCGTTCCTCTATTCTGGATTGAACTTCTTTCTTGGCGAGTCGTCTAAACCTCTAAACAAACAGTGGTGGTTCCTTCTCTTTTTGCAGGCTTGAAAATAAATATGTATACGATATAGCAGTAGCTTTTGTGCCTGGTGGAATAAATGAATGACTGTTAGTCGTGATATTTTGCACGGTGGCTTCTCGCTGTTTCATGCTGTGCTTGCAGAATGAGGAGGCCACTTTAACGCGCTCAGTGAGATCAACAAAGGAGCAGAAATAAAGAGGCTTGAGAATTCAAAGTGGCTGACTGGGGAGAGAGAGGGATGGAAACAGCTTCGCCTTTAACATGCTTTAAACACTTTTATCTCATCAAACCCGGCTGATCACAAAGAAGATTGATCTGTATGAGGGGAGAGGTTATTCACTGCACTCTGTTCTCCTCGGTGGTTTGTCTGACAGTTTTCTACTGAGGATCTCAGCTTGAAGACGCTGTTGATGAAGCTGGCAAATGTTGTGATGTTAATGTGTCAGACTGTTTCTGTTTTTTAATAACAAGCGAATAGCTTTTGACATTTTAGCTGCTGGGATCCTCTCTAGTCAAATACCACTCCAATATAACAAAATAAAAATGATATGTCTACAGCCGCTTTTATTGGATTTCGACTCTGTCGGGTTTATATGGTTTTCACGATCCAAATTGTAGATGACGGAAAAGAAATGAAGTGCAGGGGAAATATTTAATGAAAAACTGAGTTACAGACTTTAGTGGCAGGTTGGCAGGGATAGAGAACTCGGGTCCAAAAATCCAATCCAAAAACACAAATACGCACACAGCAAAAACATAAGCAACACTCACAAACCAAACAGGAGCAAAACAGACTAAATGCACAGGGGAGGCAGGACAGACACGGAAAGTAAATAATGTCCAGGTAGAAAAGTAAATTATAAGTATGAAACACAAACAACTGAAATACAAGTCCATATATATCCAAGACAAATGTCCTCAAAAAGACCCTCAAAATGGGAAAATCCTACCATACTCCGAGGTTCTATATACTGTATATATATATATATATACACACACACACACACACACACACACACATATACAAATGTAACATGATCAGTCAGATGCTGGAGCCTCTTTGCTTTTTGTCACTGACAAAGGCAGCTTATGGCACCATAACCAAAAATAGAATTCGTGGAAATACAGTAATATTTAAAAAGTAGCATGCAAAGAATGCAATGGAGCCACACATGGTGTGTATTAATAGTATGACCCAGTAATGTCATGTGTGGACTTGGAGCTGGAGGTGTGGTGGGGAGAGCAGTGCTGTGTTATTTGCAAGCCAAACCAGCTGTAACGTAAATATAAAAAACAACATGAAATAAAAATACTGGACCTCCCCCACCCACCCACTGGAAGACAGATTTCTGCACAGGTGCAGTTAAACATGTTCAGTCACTGGGTCAGATAATCAGTCGTAGAGAAAGGGGACAGTGAGTCCAGTGAGTTAATATACCTTTCAATATCAGGTGGCTTCTGGATTATTACAATTTTACAGCCAAGGGGGTCAATTGGGAATTATTCTAAATCCTGTCTCTGACTTTCTACCTGTCCCCTCGACATCATCAATATGCAAAGTGCACAAGGACACTCTCAAGGCAAAAACCATAAAATGAAGCCTCTCCTATTTCCTTGTCCTTTGCTCCTCCAGCCTCCTTGGTACTCCGTTCTTGGCAGCCTTTTGTTATACTGAACCACTTGGAGGCCAACACGACATCAGGCGCAGATTTGACTTGCATCACTGTGGACTCCTGTGCCTCTGCCAGGACAGCTCCGAATATTTAGGGAGAAGAATACACTTTGTGACAGCTGGGATAATGAATTTAGGTTCTCATCACTAGATTGAACAGGAAGGTGAGAGGCAGCTATTGGCTTTTATCATTGAATTATTAACATCCCTAATTCTTTTACTGTTGGTGCATTGACAGCTTTGAATGGAACGTGTGTTTGCAGTATTATTAACCATTAGCATCATTGTTTTGTTGAAGATTTATCTGTGCTGGAGATCCCTTCCTCCAAACCCATCTTCCGTAAGAAGCTAAACTGAAACTATATTTTCTGTTATGAACAGATCGTGCATAATTCAGATTTTGTGCCAAAACATGGAGTTGGAGTTCAATATTAGAGCCTTTTGTTTTTACCAGATTTCTTGCGTGGTTCATGAAATGTGACTAATCAGACAGTATGAGTGTTACTTTTGCACACAACAAATAGTACAAAAGTAACAAAACCCCTGCATCACCAACTAACCGTTATCAACAGATCCATAAAACCATTCATCTCTTAGTCGAACATTTCCTCCAATTTGCAACAAATCTCAAGTGTATCAGATAATGAGGCGAATGGGGAGTATGGAAGAAGGTGCTTTCCAGAAAGAATCAAAACCTTCCTGCAGGAGATATGACTGGGCTTAGTGCGACGTGACGCTCTCATATGGTTGAATGGGCCCTACCTGATCCTTCTCAGCATGCCAAGAAAAGCTAAGAGCTTTTTTAAATGGAGCTTACAAGCGAAGGAGACAATAAAGCACTTGTCCTGGGCTGAACTCTCCACGTCTACTGTCCTCTTTTATCCTTTTCTCTAGAGGTGCTTGATTTTTCTTTAATCCAGTATTTATGTTCTTTTCTTCCTCTCCCCACTTCAAATTTCACATTTGCCTCTAACACTGTCTCTGACCCTCTTCTTTCCTCTTATCTCATCCTCACCTTCTCTCCCTCCTCTCCCCTTAACTAATTTTGGATAGAGGGATCAAGGCTGAAAGAGTGGACAGGGAGAGTAGGCCTGAGGTTCTCACTTTAAAAAAATTTAAAAATGCAGCTGTAATTGGCTTACGTGCACATTTTTCTCAATCTAAATCACATCACAATTGCTCCCCACGACAGGAACTGATGTTTTGGACAGTAATGGTGACACAGAATTTAACTGCATGACCAGGCAAAATTGTCCAAGAGTTGTCATGGGGCCAAAAGCCCCACTGTGAAATACAGCACTTTATAGCTGTGCTGCTGCTGCTGATGGTGCCTGTTAAGTGGGAGAAGAGAAAATGACACAGGCTGAAGGAAAAGGACGAGGAAAGAAATGTGGGATAATGGGCAAAAAAATGACAGATGTCTGCTCGAGAGCGGACATCTAAAGGCTACCTTAAACTAGGAGCTATAGGTTGGAGCGAAAGAAAACGTATAAATACGAACATAAATCAAAAGTAACTGACAATATATAATGAAAGAAGGTAGACTACTGTACAGCATCACAAAGCTACTCATATCAAAGGTTATCACCTCTGGCAAAATAGTCACTTTGTTAGATACACATACACATGAACGAAACACCTAAAACGACAGCATTTATTTCACATCGACTGGAGGTTTACACCCAGGTCAAACTATCTTGTGTGCTATAAGGGATTATTTGTTGCTCTTGTAGTTTTGTTCAAGCCTCACTCCTGCTGAGGCAAAGCGTGCTGTCTTAAGAGAACAGTAACTTCGGTGAAAGCTTCGGTAAAAAACACTATACATCCTACCCACGCGCTCCCTAGAGAAACGTGTATGTGTTGTTGTTTTCTTTTATTGAATAGAGTGAAGCATGTTGTATGTGAATGTATGTTTTGGTGTGTGTTTCCTGTACACATACTGTGTTAGGAGCTTTCAGGCCTGATGGTGTTTGTTTTGAGGGGACTTCATCTTCTATCTTCCTACATGTGCTTCCAGCTCCTCTACAGCATTAAGATCATGAGTAGGTCAGTCTGTCTACTGCGCTGTATGGCTGTATGCCTGGTCGCTGTCAATGTGTGTGTGCGCATGCATGCGTGTGCGTTTGCATGTGTGTGCCTTAAAGAGCAGCTAAGCACTCACAAGGGGTTATCTGGCATGAACACAGCCAGCAAACACAAAATCGCCTGCTAGTTGAAAGAACCTTTCACAGCTGGGATGTGCACTTTTTTTTTATCAGACTTGTTTTTCTTTCTCTAATGATTCAACCATTAAAAGCTGTAGTCTCATATTTTGGTGACATCACACTCTCTGCAGTTACACTGAGGTAAATTCTCTTGAACCTCACTCTTACACACGCACAGCACAACCCACAATCGATGTGCAAAACGCAGCATGATGGTGGGAAAACTTTTGGAAAACTATTATACAAATACATTTTCCTTGTGAAGTCAGTATAGTGTGAAGAGTAAAAACTTTTCATAAAGTGCTCCATGAGGGGTAGGCGTACCTTTGTTCACCCTGTGCCAGCAGACTTTTTAATTCCTATTGTAGAAATAAGAAACAGCAGATATAACAATAAACAATAGACTTTACAAAAGACAAAACAAAAGACTTAAAGTGCGTAAAATCTACATATTCTGGAAATAAACAGCACAGGGAGAAACCCCACTTTTGCTCACACACAATGCCTATGGGCCAAAGGTCGAACATAAAGCCAAACGTAAATAATATACAGTCTAGCACTCGCATTAAGCACAGTACCAGATAGTGGTTCTTTGAGTGCATCACCCCTGGAGCCACCATTGCATTTTTGGCAGCGCTGGTGGTCCCTTCCCACTTTCTCTCTCTACAACATCTAGAGCTATTCAATAAAGAAGCTTCAGGGAGCTCGGAGGAGCAGTATAGGGGAAAAAAATAGACTGAGCATTCAATTCTGCCTGAATTACACTGGGGTTTGTGTGCTTACCCTGATAAAAGAACAGAGAGGAAATCTATGGCTTATTTAAAGGCTGCTGTGTCACGCTCAGCTCCGTCTTCCACCAAACAGGGCCACGGGGGAACTGCACTTTCCACAAGAGCTTGGTACATTGTAAGGTTTGATACCGGCTGTTGGGATGTCTTGCTGAATTGTAAGTATCTGTGCTCACACAGGGACAGTGTCTGTCTGATGTGTAGCGGGGCTAAGTGGAGTGTGTGTCCTCATACAAAGGTCACCTTTTTTACAGTGAGATCACTCTTTGCTCCCATTTGGGCAACAGCTCAAAACTGTTTATGTCAAACATCATATTTCTGGGGTTTTGATGGAATCAAAGAATAATACTGTCTCATAGTGAGGGGGGCGGGGGAGGGGGGGAATTACAGACACAGAGAAATCCAGCTGGCTCCTTATTTCACAAAATCTGGCAAGTGGGAATTTTGTTGAGATGACACAGCAGAGACGAAAAGGAGGAGTGATATTGGGCGGAAGAGGGATGAAACACTGAAGATCGTCTCTTTACTATTAAATGAGAGAGGGGAAAAGTAAAACAGCTCCTTTCCTTGCAGTTTACATTTGGTGGCCTGTGCACCAGCAGTGATGTATACCAGTGGACCTTGCATTTAATTAAGCAGATCCCCTCAGCCTCCTTTTTCTTTATCCAGAAGCCAGTATAATCATTCCATATATGCTCTGATATCATCTGCTTAATGCGCTATTTTACCATACAGTTAAACCCGGGCGATAAATCTGGCTGTGCTCTCCATTTATAGACGCAGGGCCTCGCTGAATAATGTGTGCATTAGATTAGCAACACTACAGAAGTGAACCACCATGGAGAGAGAAATACTTCACGTTAATCTCTCTTGGTGGTTCCCAAAGGAGAAGAACTTAGTGCCCCTTCCCATGGCTGTAGGTGGAGGGTAGAGTAGGTGTGTGTGTGTGTGTGTGTGTGTAAGTGGGAAGGAGAAAAGATTAAAAGATGGGTAGAGTAGGTGTGTGTGTGTGTGTGTGTGTGTAAGTGGGAAGGAGAAAAGATTAAAAGATGGGGGGTGTATCCTGAGGCACAGCCACTCGTAAGCCTACGATAATTCTATTCAGTCACACGATCCATCCGCATGTTCACCAGCAAACCTTAACAACAGTGCGCGCACACACACACACACACACACACACACACACACACACTACAGCTGGACATTCAAATGAGCAGCCCCATTCATGCTAGGTTAGAACTCTTCTATGGATTTCAAAGACATCAACACATCCGCAGTAAAGCTACAAGCTACTGATTGTCTCCTGAAAACCCGACACTGCAGCCTCTCGTCATTTCTATCTTAACATGCTCCTGTTCCCTGGTTTCCAGCGGGTGAGGAGCGATTTGAGGTGACCTCGTTAAGGCGGATGACAATACAACAAAAGAATGGGGTTATGAAATGGAGGAATTCTAGTTCCACATTCATGGCCATTCATCTGCCTGAAATAGTAAGAAGAGGATTCATTATTTCTTACCCTCTTTCCACTATCTTATACATTTGCATACTCTGCACATATGGATGAGTGTGAGAATGTGGATAGGTGTGCGTATCTTTGTGGTTTAGCTGTATATGTGGGGACAGAGACTAAGACCAAAGCTGGGGTTAAAAGTGTAGGTAGATTCAGGTATTGGTAAGTCTCCAGGAAACATATGGAATTTCAAGCAATGTCCACACAGGAATAGGTAAGCTGGACCGTGTGTGTGAGAGACAAAGGACGAAGAATGACTGCGTGAAACTGGAAGAAAAAAATAGAAAGGGAGGGAGGTGAACAAGTGGGTGTCTGCAAGTGTGTCTGTGTAGATCAAAAAATGCATGAATGTGTGTGTGTGTGTACCATGTGGGTATTCAAGAGAAAGACCCTTTGCTCCATGAGCCATCAACCTACGTATGCTGTAACAAGACTATTATTGCTTTACCTTCTTGTAGGGCCACTGCCATGACAAGGGCAGGTCCAGTTGGTGGTGAGGGTGAGAGTGGACTTTCAACCCTCTGATCAAAAGCCTCAGAAGTGAATCATCAAAAGTGCAAGCTTAAAAGCCAGTGTTAAAACCCAGGGTCCCAGAGGGCAGAGTGAGTAGTCATCAGCACACACAGACAGCGAGAGAGAGAGAGAGAGAGAGAGAGAGAGAGAGCAAAGAGTGTGTAACCACTTTAACATTTTAAGAGACAAATAGTTTATTATTTAAAGAGTTGTTTAAAGTTAACAATTCATGAACACACACCATTATACAGCACATTAAACTCTGTAGCACGACTGTATGCAGAATGCTGCATGTGCTGTATGACACATGTGGGTTCATATTAAATAAATAGCTTTACGGCTTCAACTACTTCAAGAGCTAATATCAAATGTATTGTTCCTGTCTTCCACGACAAAACCCGTTATCAGCTTCTGACAACGTCAAATCAAACAGCTCTCTCGATGCATTGTGAGGATGCAATAAAAGAACTGTAAAAAAAGCTTTAAGGGGCACTAAAAAAACAAATAACAATAAGATGAATGAGATACTTCAGCTGTGAATTAACACAGCGTTGGGATGCCAAGAAGACAACAACAGAACCAGGCCAAATCCATGTTGCAGTGGCTGAGAATAAGCTAATTTTCAGTTATTATTAAAAGTTAAAACTCATCGACCTCCAGTAATGCAACGCAACTGCATCCCCTTCCTCTCCCAGATAATAAACAGCCATCTAAAAAAACAACAAGCCTCAGTTTGTAGAGTAAAGCAGACGGTCTATTAAACATTTACAGTCTGCGGGCCAAAGTCAAGCAGTAACCTTGATAATATCATCAGGGTTCGTTTGAGTGGCTTTGTAAAGCTCCCCTCAGAGCCACACCATGCAAGACACCATACGTCTAATTTCACAGCCTGACCAGCAACGGTGCACTGGTTTCCCTATAAAACGCAATGGAATATTCAGATGATCTCAACTTTAACATTACTTTCTAAAACCATCAATACAACTCTTCGGTCTTTCTTAGCAGTGTGACTTTAATTAGTCAGACCAGGACCTGACAACCAGGCTCCCTGTCTGCCCAGCTCTGGCTCTCAGTTTCCATTACTTGCAATGAGCTGGTTCACCTACTGAAGCGTGAAAAGTCCACCGGTGAAGATCAGATTCCTGATGTTCACTGAGAGAGAGAGAATGAACATTATGTGACTGATTAGGAGGAGACAGATTGCCTTGTGATCACACACATACACTCCCTTGACATATTTCTCAGGGGTGAGCTAAGGGTTTTTAGTAGTGCTGTAGGGATTGGCTTGTAGAGCACAATACAAACAAAAAAAACAAAAATATCCAAAAACCATTCATTCCATTTCAACGCAAGCACATATGACTGACTACCTGTGTGTCAAAATCCATTGGTGCTTTCACTACCATCTACATTAAAAAGAAACTAGAACATGCAGCCTTATAAACAGATCTGTAGAACCAAGGAGACATTAAAAAACGTTTCTTTAGATGAACAAGCTGCGTGTATTTGTATTTGTGTTTCTGCTGTATTCAACAAAGCTGCAAAAAGTACTATTTTAAAAGCATTTGAGAACATAATTTTTTCAAGTTAATATAATGAACTAAGGCCAAAATGAAAAATCTCTCCTTCACACCCCCACACTTCATGATGAATTAACTGAAATTAATGTGTAAAATTATCAGAGTAACCCATTAATGAATGATTAAAAACATAGAAATAATAGTCAGAGGCTAATATAAATATATATTTGCAGATGAGCATAAATTTTAAAAAAGTGCTTGATCTGCAATTATGCTCCAATTCATTTTTTTTTCAATTTGGGAGAAAACATTATGTAACTATTATGTAATCTTCTGATGCAAAACTGTTGAAATATGCAATGTTTACATTTATCTGATGTATCAAAGCAATGATATGATGCCTCTGTCTCATCGCATATAAAATGGCAACAGCTGATGGCTGGTGATGACACAGTGTGTCAACAGGAAATGGAAAACTAGTCACCCGACCTGAATGAATCATGTGTCAGTTCAACACACACACACACACACACACACACACACACACACACACACACACACTCACACACAATGTTTGTGTGTAACTGTGTATGATCCAGCAAACCATCTCCCTCCCTTCACAGAGCCTCAGAATGCAAAGATGAAGTTCGACATCGCCCAAGGATTTGTTAATTAGCTTTCCGACATCTGTCCTCTCAATGCATGATGGGATTAGAACACACAAAAAAATAATGCCCATCGTCTGATCACCACCTTTCTGCAACGGCACACGTAACAACAGATGTCGACCTGCCTCCACCCCCACCAACACAGCTCAGAGGGAAAAAAAAACCTAATTTTTTATGTGATCCTTGTTTAATTGATGTTAGCATGTTGTTGAATAATGCATGTGCTTCTTGGGTAGAGGACTGCATAGCAATTATTTGTGTGCATGTGTGTGTGTGGGTGGGTGTGAAAGGGTGTTGGAACCACTTGTGATGTTGATGTGCAACTCATATGCCAGTTGTTAGGGCCTCCATAGGCCAATGGGAATAGAGTAAACGATAACTTTTTCTCTTATGGAATGATTATAGATGTGATAAAGTTGTATGAGAAAGCCCACACAGAAGACGAAGGCCAATTGCGACAAGGTCTCTCTATTCATTTCACTGTGAGAAGCTTTAGATACACTAGACTGGATGTGGCCTCCCCAGACTTTGACAAATGAAGTAATTACATTTATGTGAGTGTACGGGATTGATTCATCAACCAAGACTCGCTTCCAAAAGCTTCTGATTTAATTGGGGAGCGGGTGACACGTGCATCTTCCTGGGATATCAGATTTTTTTTTAATCAAAATGAAATCGCATCTGCAATATTATGTACAGAATTCAATGCAGTCCCGAGTCGATGATGTACAATTTTACACTCTATCAATAACAATTACTGTTAATTTGTGAGTTACAAGAAAAATGTTTGTTAGTTTGTGTGCGACATGACACAAAGACTGGAAAAACACCCCATTACTGATATTTCAGTTGTTAATACAAATGATTATGATTATGACAAATTAAGCATTTGTGAAACGTTTTGGAGAGGAAATATTTCAAGAGTTCAATTCAACCAAATTATAAATAAAACAACTAATTTTCTCACCAAGTCCTAATGCAACTCTTTCTACTAATATTCCACTTATATGCAGCAGCAGATACATTTGAGTGCTGCCCAATTACTTTTTAATGAATAAAATAACTGTAAAATAAGCCTCCGAATGAGTCACAAAATGTTCCCATTGAACATATTTGCCAAGCTTTCATAAAAAATGCATTTAATTTCTTTTCTCCACAGTATCCGTGAGGAACTAAAGTATTATTTGAATGTGTTTTTTTTTTGTTAAAAGCAAATGATTAAGGTCAGGGGTAGAGGTATAGGAAGTATTAAAATCCCTATTCACTGTAGCATTAAAAATGTAATGTAGGGTTTGGTACTAAAGATTCCAGTATTTAAAGAAAAAGTTAACTAATATGTAGGCAGCATTGTACAGTTATGGCTGATTGAGATTTTCTTTCAGTGATGATTATTTTCATAATGAACAGTACACATTTTTTGGCAGTTTTGCTTTACTCCCGACTTTCTATACTGTTGGGTAGTTTGAATACATTGCATTATATTTCATATGTTTGTACACAAAACCTAAAATGAATGCAGAACATGTTCCCTGGTTTCACAGTGAGTTGTAGGCCGACCATTCCAGCAGAGATGTCATTTTAAAGAGAGGGTTGCCTAGTGATGTCTAGTCATGTATGAAATTTCCAGTTAATTTGTACATGGTATTGAGACACCTGCCTCTAAGATCCCTGCCTTCACCCTCCAGGAGTTGAAGTAAATAGAATTTTGCTTGCTGTGCTCAAAGCACTGGAAAAAGAGTCCGTAGGAATGTCTATTTTCAGAAACAATAACTCTGTTGCTATAGACCAAATATTATTTTTATTATTATTGTTATTTAACATCCCTCTAAACTGCAATGTCTTAAATTACTTCTCCTAACCAAGGCTGATGGTATTGATGATGATGATGCCACAGATTCCTTGCTTCAAATCCTGCCATGCACAAAAATAGTTAGTCTGGAGGTGTTTCTTCTGCCTGTGTCATTGCAGGCCAGGCAGTGTAGATTGAAAATGTTCTTGTCACTTTAGTGTTTATTTCACGTCACACTGTGAAAGCAATTTTAGGCTACTATTTATATGTTATTCTGTTTCATCCCAGAAAAAAAGTATTACTGTGATAGAGACCTTTTGTTTGTTTGAATATCTGAGTTGCTTTATTACATTTGTGAATTGTCTCACAGGGTGGACTGAATTATCTTGTGGGCTGAATATGGCCTGGAAATTCTCCACTCCCTCTCTAAACAGTCAATACAATATGTTGTCAACATATTATAATATTATATAATATCTAAAGACACATACCTACATGGCCTGATTCCATGAGGGAGTTTAAAAAATGTTTATGTTCGTAATTTGAATGACATGACATTGATGTTTCTGCACAGAAAACCTGATACTCAACACAATACATGAATGGCTGAGCACCAGTGAATTACTGCATATTTTTTCGCTGACATAGTCACACAGTTCATTTTGTCAGAGACGGCACTGAAATTATGTAGATTGTATCTATTTTCGGGAAATAATGATGGATGATATTTTGGTTTTCTGCCTGAGGTGGGATAGCGTTTTTTCTTTTAAAGTTATCCATTCCAATATCAGATCAAATTATCTGAGGGAAAAATGTGTCATTTTCACAAATGACACCATGCTTCCGCAACCATCCACTTCCACAATTTGAACACATTAAGAGATGGTATCACGCGTGGATAAAAAAGGATGAAATCAAAAGAAATTATGTTTTTCAGCTTTTATCATCAAAACTGAACTCCCGGTGATGTGTAAATGTAAGTTCCCACATGAAATATGGCGTTTGCCAAAAATAATGTTTTTCACAGCACAAAGGGTATTATTCAATAGCTGAATACACAACTGAGTGTATTTGCATGACTTTCACTGTTTCTGTCACATGCACATCACATATTGTTGCCTATATGCTCCCTGCTGAGAAGTCGTAATGAGCTCTTTGACCGAGAAGAGGCAGACATCACATGTTCTGCAGTCACAGTGACAATGGAGGGGTTTATCACTGCCAAAGGCTTGGGAGCACTGAGGAGATTGTGATGAGAGGAAATACTGTATACAAAGACAGACTTCGCTGACAAAAGGCTGAGGGGTCCTGTTCAGACCTCGTGTTCACGGTCGTCAAGGCTGTCAAGGCTCGTTCTGAACAGGGCATGCTGATACAACTAGGCTGGAAGTCTGGTGAATGCTAAAAGTTTTCATGAAAATAAATATGGAAACACACTCTATCTATCTATCAAACACATATAATCGTGTAGCAAAAAAGTTAAAGCTCTGTGAAAAGCAAAAAGTGGAAAGGATCTGCTCAGCTACTAACTTAATCTGACGACCTCATCTATTCCAGACTTCAGCCTCCTCCCGTGTTCAGTCATGGCGATTTACTTTTCTGCCACTCGAGTGTGAGATCGGGTTTATCCAGTTCAAGGAATTGTATCACCACTTCTCCTAAATTTCCCTCATTTCTAATACAACTTACACACAAAAACTTTACTGAGTTTTTAAGATTTTGTTGCTATATTAATCTGTTGTTGAGAATGGTCTATGCTGCTATTTTCTTATTGACTTCACAAGTTATGTTGCAACACTAATTTGACAGGAAATGACCATCACCAAGAAAACAGTTTATTAAAAATATATTATTTTTCACTCGTCTGACTGGTGGCTATCTGTGACTATGTCATACGATAACTGTGACAGAACATCAACACAGGCTGCATGTAAGTCTCATGAGATATTTCATCAGTTAGCAGGCTATTGGATAAACACAGAAATGGAAATTGTCAACAGTTTGAAAGCTAAAGTTAAATGGCTAAACAAATCTAACTCAATAAGAGTTGGAAAAGAGTTAAGTGGCTATTTTTTAAACACACAGCTTTATGTAACAGATACATTTTTAAAATGACAGCAGATTGAGGAGATGAAATCTAAAAGTTGCCTGTCATGGATGAATAGAAAGTGAATGGGAAGGTGCCTAAAGGTTTTTAGGTATAATATATACAAATAAACATACGTATAAATAATTCAGCTAAATTGCATTATGTATGTATGTATTCAGTGACACATTTTAAGTAATCTGATTCGTGACTGTGTGCTGTATGCGCCTGAAAATATTGAGGTTACTGCCTCATTCCTAGTGGTTGTTTTTCCATTAAAACAGGAAATTGTCGTCATCCTCTGGCCTACTCGGGGGTCTCTAACAAAATCTTCACTGTATATCCCCTTTGCTCTCTATACACCAGCAACTGCAAATCAGTTTATCATTCCTGCATCCCAAAATGGTTGTTCGACCAGCAGCAAGCAACAGTGCAAGATAAATGAGGGCAAGCGCAGTGTAATTTCCATATCAATCATGGATAGTGTCAGCAGGCTCAGTAGAGGAGAAGGAGAGAGGGATGGAAAGGAAAGAGAGAGACAGAGAGAAAGACATGTTGGAGAAGTAAGAAAATGAATGCTTTTGTTAATATGAACATACTCTGTACATTATTTAAACCAGCCATTTTAAATTGAGGGCCAGTTAATGCACCTTGTGGCAGGGAGCCAAAACACTGTCTGTCTGTCTGGCTGTCTGTCAGTCCGTAACAATCCTTGAAATGAAGCCCACCGTCCCCACTGTCTCCAACATGTGGGTGCAGACAGAGTGCAGCTGTCATTCTGGCCATAAATGTCCAGCCAATTCATCTTCCACAAGCATTAACATTGAATCGTGGTTGTCAGCAGGCATTTCAACGGGGCCTTGATGTGGAGGTGGTGCGGCTGAAAGTCTGGGGCAGGGATGGAGGGATGGGAGGATGAAAGTAGGGTGGAGTGGACTGAGAGAGGGAATGAGGGGAGGCCCTCAAGGCCCCATAACAAGTTCACGAGAGTTGGGCCGGTGAAACTTTGTGCTGCCATTATCTCGTTAAGTGCGGGAGTCATTGAAGGACACCAGACAATTGATTGAATGGAGTTGACTTCAGCACAATTTCCTCCCTGTGGTGACATGTATCAACCAGGCCATGGGCCCCAATATTCTGCAGCTTAACTACCTCTCAGGCCTCCCGCCGTGACAAATGGCTTCTGTCTCTTCTAATGTAATATTTGTTTCTACTTCTGAGAGCCTCTCGGCTACTCTGCACCAAGTCTGTCTGCCGACTGCTTCATTGTGTTAGCTGACTTTATTCCCAAACTGGCTGTCAATTGGTGGACCGTCTGAGTGTTCTCGTCTGTCTGTCTTTTGTCTCATTGCCTGCGCTGGCTTTTTTCCCCCCCGTCTCCCAAGTTCTTTCTACTACTCCCTCATCAGCCCTTTGCTCTGTCTGTCTCGCACTCACCGTCTCTCTGCCTCCCCTGTGTTCTCTGTCTGTCTCGCTTTCCCCTACTATTCTCTTGCTCCCTTCGCCTCTCTTCCATCCCACTCCCTCTTTTCTCTCCCTCCACTTCCCCCTTCCCATTTTTTTCACTCCACTTTACCACCATGTCTTTGCTCCAGATGCTAGCTGTCTCAGCTCCGTGGGCCGCGTCTCAGTGATGGGCCCCTCCAGGAATTCAAAGCACCATTCTGGCATTTTCTTCCAAGCAATTGCTTTTTGCAGTAATAAAGGGGGGAGTAGCTTTAGCATCTCTCTCTGAATGAGCTTACTGGCTCTAGGCAAAATAAGCACAAGTGTACATCTATGAATCCTCTTGAGGCAGGAGCACAATGCGAGCCTCTGTCCACATTCTGACCCAATTAAGCCGCCTAACACAATTTATAGGATTGTTTTCAAAAACGTACCATTAATCACATTTTCTTTGTCAAAGGCCCTGAATCTCAACTTTTTACTTTTTACTTTTGTTTTAATAAAAGGAACTTCTAAATGATTATGCCTGAGTAGAGCTGCAAACACAGGTAAAGCATGACGCTTGCCCCAATCGGAGCTTGACATTAATACACAGACAAACAGACTCTGACCTGTTGAGCCCCGGAGCCATAACACACTTACAATATGATATGTAAATATATTTACATGCCATTTCTATGGTAATTAAAGTCACACTGACACAAATTAATTTACAACAGGACATGGAGCATTTAAGGTGAAATTAGCCATGGAGGCAGATATGACAACACTTTGCCTAACTGCCAGCTCCACCATTTGCTTTCACATTAAGTAAATGTCACAGCATATTAGCACGCTATTATGGCATCCATGCGTCTCACACTGCTGCGTCTGGTTACAAAGGTGCAACGGGAGAGGAGAGAGAGAGGGAGAGACAAAAACCAAGGAAGAGAAGGTGTTGAGGGTGAAACGATGGGAGAAGTAGAATCAGAGAAGCAGTTTAAATGCAACTGTTACTGCATCTTAGCATAAACAAGTGCTCCAACTGTTGTGGCTGTAAGCAGTTGCGGTAATGAAGCAGCTGTGGAGAAACAGACCCTGTGCTGTTCTACTAATAGACAAAACTGTAGTTTAGAAAACTAACTGCAAAACACAGACATGATGCTGACTAGTTGGATTTACTGTAGATTTGGCATAAAGCCAAATATTCTTTAGGAGATGGGGTAAATGCTTATTGGGTGATTGCAAAAGCTCAGGCAACAAAGTGACTCAAAGTGGCAAATGAATACTTTATCACGATAATGGCACTGGATGAAATGTAAACTGGCAACTGTGCAAAAACATCTGCAACAAATTTCACGGTAGTCCTTCCGTAAGCGTTGAGGGAGGCCTTACAGACAGACAGACAGATGCTGCTAACTTGTTACAAGTTTGGGAGAATTCAAGGTGAAACAGCAGCGTCCTTGTGCAGTGTAACAGATGTTCATTGTAAAAAGAGGGAAATGTTTAGAAAGCCCACTTGTCAAATTTAGCACTTTGTCTCAGGAGAGAGAGAGAGAGAGTGGGGTCCCTGGTTTGATGTAATTGCCTTTCCACAGTTCAAAGTCTGCAAGCATCAACAGTTTTTAAAACTTAGGGGATGACGGATGCTTTTTGCCTCACTAAAAACCATATGCCTGAAAATCGCAATCAACAAGCATCCTATAACTCTAAAATGTTCTATGTGCTCACTAACAGAAAACACAACGCAGCAGCAAGCTGACACATAGAGAGAATAACACACCTCCTGAAGGCCACTCTGCGATCGCCCATTTATCATCAATTGAAAATGATCCCATTGCTGCTTAATATTGCATAGTGCACCTTCTTAATTCTTAATATTCTTTCCTTGCTTTAACAAAACTTGACGCTTTCCATCTGCAGACGACTCCCCAAACCCCACTCCTCTGCTTTATATGGTACTCATCAAGGTGTTTAAATTTTACAAAGCCACCTTCTAAAAAAGCTGTTCATATATGCATGTGGACTCTGGCCCCATTTCTGGGGGTCCGTAATGAGGCTCTCAGCTTTCTCTGAGGAAAACTCAACAAGTTGACTCCCTTTATGACTTTGCGTCCCCAGGCCATCGGCAACCATTTCTGCTGCTTCCTGACAGTGGCTCCTCTCTGAGTCTCCCTCCCTGCAGAGGAAGACGCTCCAGGCTATGCTGAAAATAGGATAAGATATTCAAATATGTGCATGTGTTCACCTACAAGTTCTTGCGTTTTTTGAGGTCAGCCGAGTCCCATTTTTTTTCTTGGCTGGTAAATCAAATCAGCCTCGCAAAGGTTCGCAGACATCCCTGACAGAAATGTATGCACGTGTGCATACACATAAACACATGTGAGCCTCCTCTTGTCACCACCTATGTGAGAGTACATGTTGCCTGCTCCTAAGGCAAGGAGGTAAAACGCCTGGGTGGGTCACACCATCGTTTCTCCACGGATGCCCCCAAGCTGCGGTTCTCAGTAAGAGTCAACAATCCATCGATTTCAGCCACAGAACAACAGAGTCATAAACAAACAGGCAGAGGGTAACACAGGGGACCGCGCAGAGACAGAGCGATCAGATCGGGAACGGTTTAAAGCAGCAGCCGAAAGCCTCGCTCCCTGACAGCTGTGCAACGTGATTGCATGCATGTGTGTATGTGTGCGACCTTCATGCATGCTTTGGATCTGTATCCTTGCAGGTTGACGCTCATGTATGTGCAAGTAGGTCATGGTTGTGTGCATTTCTCTGTATGACCCTGAATAACTGCTTTGATGCAGTTGTGCTCATGTATGTGCACCAAGTGTAACATATGCGCCTGCTCTGAAGCTATGTTCATTTGTATCTCTCAAGTATGTTTTTACTCCTGAGTGCTGATATCTGTCTGTGCATGTATGCAAACGGAAGGACTGAATCAGCACTTCTAAAAGCAGCATTTTTGACAACAACAAAAAAGAGTTGTACATGGCCTCTCTTGTTTTTCTTTATCTCTGCCACTCTCTCGTTTTCCCTTTGCTGCTTATTACCCTCTCGTCCCTCACCTCCTCCTCTTTGCCTCTGTTTGCAGTTTAAACCAGAACCAAAGCCGTGCTACATTCCTAAGCAATCCACAGCTAAGATTAGCATACTGATTAGCCAGCCTTGTAGGATCTATCTTCGCCTCCTCCGAGCTCACATGCAGCGCCACAGCCTCATGAATACATAATAGCGCCATCGGCAAACAAACACATGGCTGAGAGCTTCCAGTGGGGGGAGCTAGTGCACAGAATACATTGGGTATATTTTATTTATTTATTTTGTAATCTAATGAGAGAATATTGGAACATTCTGGTGTGATTAGATTTTCCAACAGCAGCTTATGGTAGGAGCAGTTAAATAGTTGAGCTGTTGCCATTTATCCCCCCCATCTGCTCCATGTTGATCTTCCTTCCGACTCTTTTCAATTTCTCGCACACCTTCAAACCCTTCACCTCCCACTCCCCGCTCCACCCTGCCTGCTTTTTCACCCTCAGCAGGGTTTCTTCACTTCCCTTGTCTCCCTTCTCTAACTCTTTCTGTTTTTCTCCAAACCCGCTTTTCATTAGTCCACCGTCTCTTCCTCTACTTCTTTCCATGCCTCTCTGATTTCTTCTCCTTTTTCTCCCCGCAGCTCTCCCTCAGTAAGAAATGCAAAGCCACCCTCTGCCGTCACCTTGTGCAGAACATCCTCCTATATACGTCCCTTCACCACATCTCTCTCTCCTCTTCAATCTTTCCCCCTCAGAAGAGCGTGAGTGAGGATGGTGGATCGTGTGAAGTTGGATGTTGATTCTACGTGACAGGCACCATATGAGTCATAGCTATAATCACAAAGCCCCCTTCAACCCCCAACCCCCCACCTTTGACTGCAACAACACAGCAGCACTGTGAAGTTTAAATTGTCCTTGGTGCAAACAATTGCTGTGCAGCGCACACCATGAATGCAAATTTCTATAGATTGTACAGTAAACACACGCACAGCCACTTTGGACCCAGTTTAGCTAAGGAATATTAACAAGCGCTATTGCAGTGCAATATACATTATATTAACCATTTAAATGATGAATAAATGTCACATGTATTTAATATAAATGTAATATCTTGGCTATAGCCAACAACCGACCAACAGTATCCCCTTGAAAAAAATATAGTCAAAAAAGATGCTCCTTTGGCCAAGTATTTAATCAATGGACCAACATTCATGAGTGTAATAATAACGAATAATCTTCCCCTAAATTTTAGAGACTTTGTCTATGTCAATTTCAAATATGGATCAAGCAGAAGAGAAGAGAAGAGAAGAGAAGAGAAGAGAAGAGAAGAGAAGAGAAGAGAAGAGAAGAGAAGAGAAATGACACAAAAGGACAAGTTGACAGCAAGAGAGAGGCAGGAGAAAAGATGGCAGTCTGAACGAAAATATAAGGAAAACTGAGCACAAATGGAGATTAAAACCTGACCGCCACTGACCTCAACATCAAAGGACAAAACAACAAAGTAGAGGAGAGGGTAAGATAAATATGAAAAGACATCACATATGAGGAAGGTCAAACCAAATGAGACGAGATGAGAAAAAAGACAAAGCTAAACAAGAAAGAGAGAGGAGCACGTTGGAATTATTGGAAACTTATCAGCGAAACAGACCACAAGCGAAGACCAAAGAGCTAAAAGGATAGAAATAGCAGACAGGGTGCTTGGGGATTCAGTTTAAGTGACAAGTATTAGTATCAATAAAGTAAGACATGCATAAGTAGTGTCATCTTACTTTTTACAGACAGCATTTAAGACTATGGTACCAGGCAGTTATGAGCTGTATGGCTGTGAGGTTAGCAGAGGTGGAAATACAGGAAATCAAGAAACCACCATTGTTCCCATTATTAAGTTGGAGAGGGGGTGAGGTGTTGTCGAGCTATTGGGGGTGGGGGGGTACTGCTCCTGTTCAAAGACTGCTGACTGAAACAAACATCCAAGCACCATTGATTGGACATAAGCAAGAGATCAATCGACATGGCCGAAGGCTCCATCTAAGAAGAAAAAGACCCCCCTGTCCAGAGGCCTTACAAACCCCCCACCATTGATTAACCTGGGGCCTGTGTGATTGCAAAGAAAACTCAATCTTCTGTCCATTGTAGACAGAAAACAAAAGGATATAGAAATCTCGAGAAATTGATATTATGAAATCGGTTCATTTCTCTTTGACACCAGCATGGCTAATGTGCTAAAAAACAAGATTATTCCATTAATCACTAGCTCGGCAGTTAATGAAATAGCCCGGGCTTTTTTTTTAATGGGTTTATTGTGGCCATTGCGCATAGCTGCCGTTTTTTCACACGTAGCAGACTGGTGCACAGTGTGCCAGCTGGATCTCTCCCCATAAGTGACTCAGATGAGAAGGGGAGCGATGGAGAGAAGGTGCGATAGCCAGGGAACAAGAAATGGAAAGACTCTCTGGGCCAAAGAAGTAGCGATTTAGAGAATGAGAGCAAGAGACTGTTGAGTGTGTGTGCGTGTGTGTATGTACTATGTGCATGATTTCTCCTCCCTTTTCATGCTTTAATACATTTGCCTATTAAGGGTGTCCGCAGGCAACAGTTGCACTTCCACCTGGAGCCCCGTAAGCCCAAATAAACAGGAAATAGGAAATATTCATAAATAAAATGTGTGTGTGTTTTATCAATTCTGTTGTGTCTCACATTAACTGTTTAAATGCTCCATCTTCTGTGACCAGAGGATACAATATGACAGATGCATAACTGCCTGACCTCAGTAAGTCAGTCTGACAGCAAAACACAGCCCTCAGGAGAGGGACTGTATGTGTGTGTGTGTGTGTGTGTGTGTGTGAGAGAGAGAGGGAAAGAGAGAAAGAGTGAGAGAGGGGAGGGGTGAATGAGTGGGAGAGAATTAAAGGGAGTCACGTGAGACGTAATTAGGCCTCAGGCACATTCAAGCTCATCCCCCAATTCAAAGAAAGAGTTTAATCAGCCAATAAAGGCACATTTCGCCCACATCAAAGCCCTCACTCTCTGCATAAAGGCCTCCTCACGTCTGCCTGTGTGTCTGGATAAGGGGTAGAAACAAAGTGCGTGCGTGTGTGCGTGTGTCCCAATAACAGTTTAGAAAAAGAAGAAATGACGCGTCGACAACTTGCAGGATCAACACGCTTAAATCGATAATACCAGTTACCAGTGACATCATTTTGTGGTCTGCGCCCTGCGTTTCCGACGCCGAGTAACACACACACACACACACACGCACACACACACACAGAGGGTGAGAGTGAGAGGGGGGTGGGGGGGCAGAGCGAGCGAGCGAGCGAGCGAGCGAGCGGACTTACCGCAGTAGAGAACAAGCAGCGCTGTCAGAAGCACCACAGCCCAGAAACTTGACGACATTCTCGGCCAGCGACTGGCATCTTTGCGTCTTGCCAATCTCGACACTGGAGCCATTGAACATACAGATCACTTCCTCTTTGAAAAGACCAAAACAAAACAAATCTCACAATCCCGCTTGGTCTCTAACACTGCTCATACTGTATCTCCGCGTGTAATCCAACAGAAAGAGCGACTGACAGAGAAGAGCACTGATACGCTCCGTCAGGTATTCACGCTGCCTGTGCGCAAAAGGAAAGGTCACATCTTCCTCACGAATCCCAGTTTGGGAATTATTCAAACCAGTGCCTTTGGATTCACTCACAGACGTTAAGTTGGTTAACGTGTCGTTAGTTGTGCCAAAGTGCGTTACCCTATATTTTCGTCCTATATATGGATAAAGGGAAGCGCGGCGCGCCGGAGCCTAGAGACTGCGCTGAGTTAATGCTCAAAGTGTTCAATCATCTGTACCGCAGCGTCGTAAAACCTCCTTTCACCTGTGCTAGGTCTCCACGATTTCCCCCAGCCTCAGCAGCCCCGACGGCATAGTCCAAAAACCGGGGCGAAAAATAAACGAGGTCCTAATAAAATCCGCCTGGATGGGTGGAGGAGGATTGGTCGTAAAAGGAGGAAAAAGTCCCTCTAAGCTCAGGGTTCTGGGCACGAAGAACACGGGGATCAGTGCGCGCCGGCAGGAGGAGAGGAGAGGAGAGAAGGAGAGGGAGGATGGAGAATGGATGTGTGGAGACAGAGAGACGGTGGGAGAGAGGAGCGAGTGGAAAAGTGCGCACAGTGAGACTCAAAGTGATTTTGTCGAAAGTGAAAGATTCAAATAATCGATATTACGTCAGTGATAAGCGAGTCGAGGTCGCGGTTTACACTGGTCTCACAGCAGCTTGATGCTGTGACGCCCCCCCCCCCCCAAAAAAAAAATTCAGTATATGCCAGGAGATCACGTTTTTATACTGATGTTTGATTTGCGAATCAATAAATATTGATTGCAATGACTTACTTGAGTAAAAGACCCAATACACATATATACGTTAGTCACAATCACAATCAATTGATTTTTTAAATGATGTGTTGAAATATCATTGCTGCAGTATCAAGGGATAATTATCTCAGTCTCCAGGAAATACATTACAACACCGAGCTCGTCAGGCACCACACACCGAAGGAAATATTAATCTACTGCAGTTAGCTTTTAGCTTCAGTTACTTTTGTAGATTATGACTTGAAAAAATATGTATATACTGATCTGGTCTATGACTCCTATCAATACTCACAACTCAAGTTAAATTTCTTTAATTAGTATTTTACTGAGTAACACTGCCAAGTGTTCAATACTTTGTGTGTCGGTTCACGGACAATAGAATCAGTCTAACTGACAGCGCGGGGCAGCGAAGTGCTTCAGCACAACAGACAGCGCTAGTAGCCGCTTTGTGGGACGTGGACAGCGTCATGTACTGCCTGAAACAATGGAGGTTCAGCACCATGGACAACGCCAGCGACTGCCATATAAACGGCACGTCAGGGCGGTAGCACCATGGACAGCGCCAAGCACTGGCCCTATCATCAGCAGGGCAGAACCGCAATACCACGGACAGCTCCAGTGATCTCTGTACACACTGGCTGTATCCGTCTGACATTCTCTTTGTATTCATCTTAACAAACACTGCCATGCATACCAAACCTTAACCCTCTGCCCGCACTATTAACCTGCCATTTGGGCTATCATTACCAACAAGTTTCTTTATATGGATTTACCGTTAACCATGCTTAGCCTAGAGTAGAGTTCTTGTAAAACCAGCTTGTAAACCATGACCGGGGTCATTAAATAGTTAATTGCCCCATGTGTCCATGTCTGTTTCAAACCTTTCAATTTGCATTTAACTGCTCAATGTGGGAACTTTTATTGGTAACAATGTAAAATGTGGATATTTTTCTTTAAAATCATGCATCCCTTCCCTCGCTAGCTCTCACTTTACTATCCCTTTCCTTTTTAAAGGACCGATATTAAAACAAGTGGCCTAGACAATCAATTACAGTTCTGGTTAAAGAGCACTGGCATGTTGCCTCTTTGTCAGTGACTATGGCTCCAACTGTAAAGCAAAGCCAAAGTCGATCTGGCATCCACACAAATACAGAAAAATACAAACACAACATGAAAATCATACTATGCACTTCACTCTGTTTCTCTCTCACACAAAACTCATTTGCTTGGGCTTAGACATGATACATGAACGGTATCCCACATATTCTATCTTTGTCTTGTACTTTTATATAACACAACAACCAGAAACAAGCACACAAGGCATGAATACATTCATTTGGATATTGCTGTACAGGAAGTTTAATGCTAAAACAATCTGCTGAAGGCGACAAACCAATCAATATGATCAATAGCTACACCCAACTGTGAAGCAACAGCCAAACAAAAGTTTAAGTTCTTGCCATTTGGCATTTTGAACTTTGGCTACCTCGAGAAGTATTGACTATTATTCTAATGTTGCTTCTAAAATCGATCAAGGTGCATTGTAAATGCCTCAATGAAATGACCTCTGATTTTTGCTACGGATATCTTTGTCAAGATTTCTATTGATGCTCCTGCTTTACCTTTATTTCCTATTGTGATACATTTTTTTTTCAACTGACCACCAGTTATTTGCAGTAAAAGCAAATCTATCCAAAACTGTGAACTCTTTTAATTTATTTGTCATTAAGAGGTATCCCTATAACACATTGCCTGGTAGAGAGTCTGAGAGGTTGTGTCAGGTGGTCTCTGTATTTACTGTCAGCCTAACAAGCTGTGTCCTACCATGTGATAACTTTTATGGCATACATTTAAAATCTTACTAGTACAGGTTTTCCAAGATGATAGCACATTTGCTCATACAGTGTACCACCTAATTAAAATGTTGAATGCCAATAAGCAGCAGGGTGGTTTAATGGTCAAAGTGTCCAGTATCTATAAAGCCACAGCACAAACAAGCGAATCAGCAAATTCTTAAATAACAGGAGGCTTTTCTCTACTGGAACTCTATTGTTTTAAGTATAGTAATGAATGTGTAAAATAAGATGTACCAAATAATCCTAGCAGCATCCATTGTGTCAGTAATAGAAAACCTGGTGGGGAGTTTCTCCTTCTCTCAGTGTTGCACTGAGCTTCTCAGTGTGGGGGCATCTGAGACCTGACCTTTCTTTTTTCTCCCTCCCTTCCTTCTCTTTGATCCGTCCAGACACAAGCTACTTCCTCTTTATTGGGCCACCAAGGAGGGCTTTGAACTTAGCGTGCCACTCAGTGATTTAAACGTACAAAGTCTTCTCCACAGCAGGCCCTCTCATACTGTCATGGATTAAGAGAAAGAGGGGGAACCAAGAAGCCTTTTCAACTCTTTCTCAGTATCTGTGAGACAGTTGTTTACCAAGAAGAGCAAGGAAGAAAGAGAAAGATCCCAGACATAATACTGGAGCTGTTCATCTTCAGCCAGTTAATTTCTGTGCTGATAACATGTATGATGGTAGATTTGTTATTTTGGTTTCAAGCAACGACAGTATCCTCTCATTTGGACTTCCATACAAAAAAAATCGGCATGACATTAAAGCTTTGGAAGAAATTAAAACTGTATAAATAAATGTAACATATCAACTAGCATGTTGATTTCATGAAATAAGTGAAATTGCAACCAAAATTAAAGCCAACAACGGCACACGTTCACTCACAAGCAAATCTGCTTCCTCTGACGAGAAGCGCTCACTACCACAACTTGGAAAGTTCACCATTACAACAATACACACACCTGATATTGATCATAAACAAATCTATGAGATGAGAAAACATTTATGTCCTCTCCTATTACAATTCAGCATCCCACACCAGCCTCCTCCCTTGACATACTACTTATACTGTATATTTGAAATACAACCCTGTGTGATATATTTGTGCAATTTATTACCCTGTTGCTATGTGATGCATTCAGATGGTTCATGAGGCCAGTGCCATCATTTAACTTTTCGGTCCGGTACTCAATATCCTGCTTCAATCTGTGTAAAATATGTTTCTTTTTTTGTCAGGTAATGTGTCACTGTGTTCATGATGTGGAATCAACACATAACTTCTCCACACTTCAGTCTGCCATAACAGCAGTGACAGAACATGCAGCTATGAGATGATATGATGATACAGTGTTATTGCCCTCTCTTCTAATGGAGATGTGTGACTACAATCAAAGCACATTTCATCCCAGCACCTTCTGCTGACATCTCTGATTACCTCGGATCCCACAGGGATCAGGCACAGACAATCAATGCATGCACACATGTGATGGTGTGCACGTGTCTTCTCCCACATGTGGAAAATAAGCCAGGTCTGACATTACAGATGATGATGTCAATAGTGAAGATTACATGCATGAGATAAATTGTTTGACCCCTCCTCGCTGGCCCCTCTTACAGAGCCTAAGTCGAGTTGATCACAGTGCAGCAGCAGGTGAACTCAGCAAAATATCAACATTTCAGCACATTTTGACTAATGGAAAGAGAGCTAAGGGATAATATGCCTTCTAACAGCAGGGATGAGTGCTGATTCCAAGTAAACAACATGGTAAGAACAGAGTGACCCACCTGTTCTCCGCACACATGTCGTTGCTGTCATGTACAAATGTCTAACAGGTGCATCTGCTTGTGTTCCCTCCTCGCTTGGCACTTTGCCGGAGGCTGGAAGAAAATTAGACAGAGAAGAGGAACACATTAGCTCTAATCTGCAAATATGTTCTTTTTTTTCAAAGGATGCACAAAGTTACAAACCAGACAATACAAACTTTTCTGATTCCTTAACATAGTTCAGTGATTATTAAAAATTAAGGCTACATGATGGGGCATTGACGAACGACAGACATCCTTAAAGGATTAATAAGACATTTTGGAAAACTTCCATCTTGCTGAGAATTGATGGAGATAAAAGACAAATACACAAAAATGCTGACGAAGGCAAATGGTAAGCAGATTATCATTTTAACTGTGGACAGAGCTAAACTGGCTGTTACCGCCTTTTCCCAATCTTGAGGCAAAGCTAACTGCTGCTGGCTGTCTTTGTGTTTGTCTCGCTGGTGTTTAATGCCCGGGGCAGATAGTGTATATCAAAGTCTGTGTGGTGAAAGAGGCTTGCTGCTTGTTGCTCCTGGAAACGGGAACAACAACATAAAAATAATGACCTATAAGAGACTGGCGATAATGTCACTACACTATGAGATTATTAGATTTAACAGAGAATTAGGTTCAATAGAAAAGACTTGAAACTGTAAGGTTTTCATCTCTGACCCTAAGTAAACAGCTTCAGCCAAAAGAGTCAATTTCCTGACCCACAGTTCAATAACATTACAGCTTGTGTGGTATTGAGTTTGATGGTGAAGATTTGCTGGGCTGCTGCAAAGAACATGCGTCCAAAGACTCTATATCTGTTTGCTCTAGGCTGTTTGTCTGTCACCTGCCTCTGACCCCTATCATGCTGCATCATAGATTATCACCATTGTGATGAAACAATTGCTCCAGGATTAAGCTTCTCCTTCTCAGCTGCCAGATTTGACCTGGTTACTTATTTTATACAAGAGAAACTGGCTGTTAAGTCCCCTTATTTTCCAGCCATCTACTAGGCACTGCATTTAAATCCCTCTTCTTGAATTACTTCTCTCCACCAATTGCATGCATCTATTCATGTTCCTCTCCCACCCCAATATTTCTCCTCCCCAATCCCAGCTAAGTAGGATTTTACACAGCAGCCATTACAGCTGGGCTCTGCAGGTAGCCTATTTGCATGGATTGTTCAAGAATGGTAATTGAATGGTGGGCTCTCAGAAATCATGTCGGAAATCATCTTTGTTGTGAGTATCGCTCCAGTCATGGCAGATGAAAGAGGTTTTATTATCCCATTATGAGGCCTGTGTTGCGGTGACGGCTACCGTTTCCTCTGAGTGCTACGTTTTACTTTTTACTGGGGGGAGAAACGTTTTTAATAGGATCCCAACAATGACAATTATCTGCAGGCAATTCTCTTTCTTCTGAACAAGTCCCATTAATTGCATTTACAGACTTGGAAATGAAGTATGGAGAATGCTTTAAGTCAAAGACTCCCCAACTAATTTGCATGGTAATGAATATATTTCTCTGGGAATGTGAAATGATCCCATGTGAGCCTTTTGGAAGCAACGTTATGAGATACTTGGAAATAAAAGTCTGGGAATATGAGGTGAGCATGAAACCAGGGCTCTAATCAGAGCTATTGTGTGTAAATTTCCCGTTGGTTTCAGTGCCTGGCTCTGTCTGAAGCCAATAAGAGGACAATTTATAAAAGGGAAACTGTGCCTCTGCAGAGGAGTTTAACTGACATACATTGTTTTCCTGTAATAAGGCCGAGTCTGAGTGAAAACAAATCCCCTTTTTGAAAACAGGATTGATTTCCAAATGGCTTTGGATCGTTCAGAATTAGATCATAAACAAACACGAAGCTACAGATTCACAAACGTATCAGAGCAAGTGCTTTTCCGTTTCATTTTCTTATCGTGCGTTAGGCTGTTTGGCAATTGGCTCACTAATCGTCCATATTCGATCAGAAACAGCCACCTTGTGTTTGATCAATCCCAGACCAGCAGGCAGCAGATTAGTCTCTCCCTAAGCCTTTCCTCCAGGTGTAGCCCAGCTCTAACCTTTCCTCTCTCCCTCTCCACCTGCACCTGCCTCCATCGCCGGTCTGAGCTACATTTTTAACATGTGCTCAGTCATTCCTTCACTCCATTTCCATCATGCGTTTCTGACTCTGATGCCTCTCCAGTCAATCTCAACTCTTTCCCCCACACCATGCATTCCCTTCAAACTGCTTCCAGCAGTCCCCTCCCAGATTTCAATATCCAAACTTCAGTCTCCACTCTCTGCTCCCAGCTCCCCTGGTCGTCTCTACACACACTTTCATATTTCCAGTCAAACCCCAGGCTCTGTCTCTGAGCCAGACTCTACCCCAGTCTCTCTGGAGCTCTTTAAAACTCCTGGACTCTGGTCTACTCGGCCTGCCTGGCTCTTTTGCACATTCTGCTCTCTAACTTGTGTCTTTTTATCTTTTTTTCCCTCAACCTTAAGACTGAGGTATAGAGGAGAAGCATGAAGGGCAGAAATCAGTATTCTCAGGGAAAAAAAACCACATAGGCACACAAATTGACAGGCCAGAATCCTCAAGGCGACTTTATGGATTCTCAGCGCAGCGTTGAGGAGGAGGCACGTGCAGCCATGCGAGACCAGCCACTAGAAAGCTAAATATAAAATAACCCTGAAAGATATCCAGGGATATGGGATGTGTGGCGACACCATCTAACAATCTCAGCTGGCTAGAATAGCAATATACAGTAAACTCGAGGGATGAATGCACACTGGAGGAACCGGTAGTTCACTTGTTTATGTGTACAAGTGGCGATGATTGGAACGTGGGAGCATTTATTTGTGATTTTCTATAGTGGTGCAGTGAAAACCCAACCTGTTCTTATAGTGTATGAAAATTGGCTGACAGCCAAGCAAAGGTAAATTCATGGCAAAACAGTCAGCACAGCCATCCTGTTGAGTGCCACATGAATCGTTGGCTCCCTGCAGACTAAATAAAAATCTGTTTTGATCCAGGAGACGAGCAGTGCCACTGAGCCCGTGTTTGTGTGTGTGTGTGTGTGTGTGTGTGTGTGTGTGTGCGTGTTAGCGGTGTAATGTGAAGAGGCGGACGGGAGCGCAAGGGAATCACTCCATAATCTTATCCACCATTCACAATACCTTTCTCGCTCACTCCATAATACCCCCAGATGGCTTTTACTGCCCAGACTCTATGCTGGCCAGTGAGCTCAAAGACACAAAGTCCCATTCTGATGAAAAATGCCCAACTGCATGCTATGCGGCACACGCACGCACACACACACACACACACACACACACCAAACAAAATAAACAACAAAGTGTCTATGTCTGGCTGGGGAGTAATTAGAGAGGGCTGAGTTGGTGAGTACTGCTGTTGGCATATCAGTATATAAAACAGAGGTGCCATTTTCTCTCAAATTACCTGCCAATGCCTCTTTCTCTCCATCACGGACACAATACACCCACCAACCGAGACAATAGGTCGGAATAAATGAGTGAAAGAGGAAGAACGTGCCTGGAGATAATGGTTAAAGAGAGAAGGACGCACAAAGTCACAACACGTGGGTGTGATATTCAAGGGAATGACGACAGATTCAGTGAATGGCAAAAAGAAAAAGAGAATAAAGGAGCTGCACATCCCCCGCTGTTTATTTTCTGTCTCGTAATTAATGGAGTGATTGATGACCACAATCAGGAGTTTTCACTGCATGAGAGCTGATCTTACAAAGGCTGTGAAGTTTGTGGGTGCAGCTATTAACTTTCTTCATGCCTGGATTATTTGACGTTCATGTTGCGTCCCTCCAGTCCATTCACATTCCTGCTATAACTGCAAGGACCTCATGACTGTGCATGGGAGGATAATAGCTCCATGTTTCAGAGAAGCACATGGAGAATCAGGTTGTTAAATGGGCTAATTTCATTGTGGGAACAGTCGGACGTTGCCGTTTGTCACTGTGATGCCAGCACAGGCAGTTTGCTTTCAGCGAAATTGGTTAAACTGAGTGTTGCGGTGAGTCACGGCACTAGAATGTACTGAAATAGTTTTCTGTGAGATGTTCATTCAAATTTTGCTTTGCTGAATGAACTGGATGAATGAATCTCTGATGTTGCAGCCAGTGTCACCTGTCATTATTTTTTTCTGTAACTATATCCTATTAATATAGGCAGTAAATGCATTAGCCAAACCCTGTGAAACCTCACCTTGTCCTTTTGACTATTATCTTTTCTACAGATAAAACACTGAACAAACAAGAAATTCAGAGACATAGAAGTGCTAATAGACAGAGTTTGTTGCATTTCTGATCTTTTCTGCATACAAAGTGCCAGTTTCACATAAGACATTTCTCAGCCCAGCCACATACTAGAATTACTCACTCAACTGTGGCCCAGTTTATTGGCCCTCAATAATATTTATGTGTTAATTTATCATTTTTTATTCATTTTTGATGCTATTTTATATTCGAATTAACTTCATTTCAAGCATTTATTCAGCACAAGGAGGAAACATTGAACAAGTATTTATTAAATCTTTTGTCAAACAGTGTCTCTGTCTCTCCTTGTGTAATTATGTGTCAATCTCTGGCTTTCTCAGACCTCATACACACACAAATACACAAAGATGGCTTCTTTAAGTTATTTACAAAGGTTTAGCCTAAGCAGAACAGTAAACAACATCAAATGCAATGCATGTAGCCTCTGAAAATACAGCTCCTAAGATATTAGTTTCCTCTCAATGCCTTGCTGACTGCTCTGGGTTATCTACTTTTAACTCACTGCAACAAAAGAGCTTGTCACACTTTCTCTGTTTCGCTTGTTTCTACCTGCCTGTTACACCGCTCCCTGTAATTAGGTTTTGTTCTTTTCTATCTTTCATTTTGTTTCCTTTCAGACAACATCATTCTTCAAATTTATTCGTCTTACTTGCTATATTTCATTTTTTTTATCTTCTAAGGTGTCAGAATGGACACCACAGAAAAGCAGAGAGTCAATCATGCTTGTGAGATACCAGTACAAGTTGAATTAAATTTGATCCACGTAGGATAATACACAAAGTTTTAACCTGTACATGACTGCAGATAACTGCATTAATAATACTCATGTCATCTCTCAGTTTGGCAGGACTGTGAGACGTATCGTAATGAATTAGACATGGTGTTGCTTATTTATATTTCAAATGCCGCCAAATCCACCAGAGTGAATTTACTCAAACACAGCACTAAAACAGATCCTCATGGTTCCTGCTCATACATTGTCTCCTTTCGATGTCAGCTGAAAACCTGTGATGCCAGAGAGTTGGTCTCAGATTCATGTCATTGTGAGATATTCCATTTGGTTACAGGGAATTTATTCAGCAGCAGCAGCAGCAGCTTATAAGCTTGTGCCTGCGTGGACAGATTACTGCGAGGACAGACGGGGCACAGACCCAACGGTTTTATGTCTGTGTCCAGGTGCCCATTGTCTCATAAACTGTTCATTTGGGGTTTTGACTTTGTGACAAAACAATCAATCCCGCAGTTATACATCTTGTGGCTGTTGATTATATTGCTGCAAATATGCATTTGACTGATTCTCAAACGTGTTTTGTTGCAGCACTGTCACTTTCTCCACCTCAGTTGTTTGTTTGCACAATGATGCAGGGAACTGGAGGTGAAGACTGTCATGCACATTTCACCAACAGATGCAATCTTAAGCAGGTTAGCACAGGTAATGTGACAGGCTTGAATATGAGTATCTGTCCCAAGGTGAGGCTCCAGCCTTTCTCAGTCTGGAGGTGGACAGCTAATAGGATTCTTCTTACACCTGACTTGGCCTCGTGAGCTACTGTGTGTGTGTTTTTGTGTGTGTTTATGTGAGTGTGTCTTATTGTGTATACTTGACAGTATACCTGTGTAGTTTTTTTGTTTTTTTGCTTGTGCGTTACTTTGGCTTGCTGCAAGCCTGTCATACCGTCAATAGCTTCTGGGTGTGAAGAGGGACAGTCTTGAGTGTGACAGCCCACGGAGAGAGTTGTTTGGAGGGCAAATATTGCAAAGGTGTAAACCTTCACACTGGCAAAGTGGAGTGAAGGGCCTGAGCTGTCATGTGTTTCTCTTTTTGCCTATCTGTCTTTTTTTGCCCTTCACGGCTCCCTCTCTAATTTTGTCTCCACATATCTGTCTTTTGCTGCACGTCAACTTAGGTGCCTCAAATCAGCAATGCAGGAAGAATTTTTGAGAGGGAAAAGGGAGACCTGATAATTTATTTCAATCCTAGTGTTTGGACATTCTTTAAACACAGTGTGATAACAGGTGACATGGGAAAAATAAGATTCATGCTCTGCCTTTCAACCAATATGTCAGAAACATATCCTGAAATTAAATTAAGCAGTCAGCAGCGACACTGTCATTTCACGTCCAAATGAATAAGAAAGTGTGCCAATGTCCAAATACTAGCAGAGGTTGCTATGGAAAGCCCTTATCGACAGCCCAAATCCACAGTGGGAAGAAAAAAGTATGTATTTTATTGTCATAACCCTTATAGGCCAAGGTCACCGGAAGCAAACATCCTCTTTTCTGAATTTAGATTTGAATTCTGCTTATTTTGTAAAAAAAAAAAAAAAAAACAACATAGTGATACAACCACCATGATGCACTTCAATACACTTCAGTCTTGACAAAGAGTACATACAGTATGTCATACACAGTACTATGCACGCGTATGCGCACACACACACACACACACACACACACACACACACACACACACACACACATATTTAGTAACCTGCGTCTTGTATGTGTATAGTGTTTCACAGTTTCTGAAACGAAAATCTTTGCTGCTCTATAGTAAACGTAGACGTAGTAAATGTAAACATCTTGTTGAACGACTGGTGGTGATTAGTGATTGGCTCGTATGTGGATTCAGAGAAGAGGCTTCCTTGATGAGAAGAAATTTGATGGGTTTCCCTTACAGTCAGGTTGGTAGGATATCAAGGGGAAGCAGAACATATCTGGATGGACAGGAGCCAGAAGGCTGAGTGAAATGTATCAGGCTCCACATCAGGTTATTGGGGATTATCTCACATTTTGCTACTGTCAGAGCCAAAGTGCCAAATATGATTCCAATGCAGAGAAAATCACAACAAACAGACAGATACAGTAAGTAGCAGTGGCTGTGGCTGTTTTTGGCACACCAGAATACAACAAGCTATTACTGCTGAGAATAAGGTGCCAGAAGATGACTGGTTCACTTCAGTGCCACTGCTAATAGGCAACAACTCACTGTGCTGTTTTGAGTTTTTTTTGTCTCTGGACTATTTTATTTAATTCCATGTATGTCAAACTATATGGTTATTTTTTTTAAATAAAGGGCGAGTGATGGTTGGAGGTTGCTGCAGGACACTAAGTGAAAAGATAAAGTGAAACTATGGGGCATAAAATCAAGATTATACATGTCCAACGTTGTCCACATACATTCCCTACATGATAATGTTCACTTATTGGCACCATAATGGTTGCTGCATATGCAGACATGTATAGCCTCAGTCTCCACTCATTTCCCTTTAGGGGGAAATGATTACTTTCTGTTCTCCAATAGAAGTAGTAGCTTTCCACTGTACATGCACATTCACAATTTGCTTTTTCATACACACAAACCTAAATTCTGAATTGATATTTGAACGTTTATCATAAAGCGCAAATTAAAATTTCAAATAAACAAAGATTCAAATAATTGTGTGTGATGTGAAAGGGGTTTGCGAGTGAGGATGGACCCACTGAGATTTCCCTTCGTTGATTTGATTCACAGCCAGCAAATATGGCTCTAATCAGCCTCATTTCCAGCCGCAGCAGCCGCTGCGTTTGCCTAACGCTGAAAAGCAGAGAGAGTGAGTTTGCAACGTGCTTCTAAATATAGTGTGTGGCATGTTAAAGAGCGAAATAGCATTTGCGTGGAGATCAAACTCGAACAGATGCCAGACACACAACTGTGCACAGGTGCTATAAATAAGTTCGCATCATTTGTGATGATTGTGTGTTACAAGTATGTTTCCAGCTTGTTCCAGTGCCCCCATATTTCAAAAGAATAAATGATTTTTCCTTTATGTCTAAAATTAATTCTTGGCCAGAATGAAGGCTCTTATTCTTAACTCTAATTTTCTTGATAATGTGTTGTCCATGAGAAGATTTGGATCTCATAACTATGGGATGAAAAAAGAAATGCCAACACAAACACTCTACAATCCACCCTAACCCACTGTTGTGGACCACAGGCAAACAGTGGGGAAGTCACAAAGTAATGGGACAATCCATCACCAGTGGCTGCATGCTGCTACATGGTCTTAGTCAAAGAGACCCACCCATGGAGACACTGAGGCAGGAGGCTGGAAGGAGTAGAAGGTACTGATTCAGAGAGCAGAAGTGATAACTGGGGAGTGGGAGTCAAAGGGGGAGGCTGGTAACAGTCCATAATTGTTGCCAACAGTCACTTTGTCTTCGTGTAAAATGTCTTGTGATAAATTAATATTATTTTGTTTAAAATGTATTTTTCATTGCTATTTTGTCTCAGTTGTTCAAAACAGCACTGACAAGGTCTTGACTGAATCTAGGTTTTGATACATTAATGACATCAAATGACTAGAACCTTTCTTAAACAATAAATGAAACAACGCGACACAATAACGAATAAGATTTTGTTCTGCTTCAATAGACCATGGAATGGAGATTTCATTTGGTTTTTGTCCTTGTTTTTTTTTACTTGTTAAAAGCCAGTTTGATTTAGAGTTAATTGGAATCTAAAATTGAAATGTGACCATTCATTCTGACCTATTTTCTTTGTACATCTGAAAAGACAAAAAACTTTAGTTGCTCTGAAATAACTGTGCATGTACAGCAGCTGGTACAACACCGGAGGAGCCTGGTAGAAGACGTTAATTATTTTAAAGGTTTGGTTTGTCAAACTCTCTTGGTTTACTTTCAGTGTAATTCAACTATTTTTTCCCGATGATCTTCATTCGTTATCTTTTTTTTCCCCATTTTTTAGTAGCTATGCATGCAGAATTTATTTCTTTTCTGAGTCTGAATCTGTTTTTATTTAAATGGCCATAAAAAAAGCAAAGGTTGCAGTAAAAACGCAAGTATTGCTTTGGGGCCATCAGCAAACACACAAACATACTAAAAAAACATCCATCGCAATCAAATCAAACACACACACACAGAGACACACACGCTGCTGGGGAAAGGTAAATCTGATCTCTTCGGAACCAGATATGTCTCGATCAAATTCAATCTACAGCTCACTGAGACCTGTGTGACGGGGACATGTGGTCAAATCACCAAGGAAAATGAAATTAAACTAGATTTAATAGAGCTGTATCAGGCCATGTAGACAGCTATCATGGAATCAGCTCTGTATCCAGTGTTCAAATGCAGACAGACCAGCAAAGACACGGCCCACAGAATCAAAATCTATGTAAACACACACGCACGTGCGCGCGCACACACGCACGCACACACACACGTGCAAGACTTGAGAAAACAAAGACAGACCACAGTGCATTTCAAGAAGGAAACCAAATCAATGTACCACACATATACACACACGTGAAAACTGTGCAAACAAGGATAGTTTAAAGGTCATGACAAATTGGAGGGACACACTGCACTAAGACATACAGTAAATATATATATATATATATATATATATATATATATATATATATATGTACGTATGCATAGGTACACGCAGACACAAGCAAAGCCATACATACACACACACACACATATAACATAAACCAGCAGCCTCACATCTGATCCCACCTTCTTACACATTCAAGCCACGATTGGACAGATCGATTCTTAACCCAGGGATTCAATAGTAACCACATTAATCCACCACTGGGCACAGTCAGTGTGTCTACTGGACAGGCACTCAGTCAGCCTCTCTGCTGCTTGGGATCAGCGTTGGTTTAACGGAGGGAGTCTGAGGAAGAGCAGGCGAGAGGGGGGATGAATGAACAACTGTACAGCTCCTTAAAATGTCACCATGTTCACTCTGTGTGCCCTTTGCATAGATGCCTAACAGTGTGCACAAAATCAAACTACTGCCTGACACAAAGTTCAGGCAATTGGTCCACCAGGTGTTTTACAACTGCCTTAAAAAGAGAAACATCAGCATCAGTCATTTTAAATGGCGGACATATGCACTAGCAGCCACAGCAATTGACTTGGGTCAACAAAGCCTTATTACAGCAGAGAACTTTTTCCCAGCAATTTTGGTATTTGTAAACCAGGTCCAAGTTTCTTCTGCAAGAATGCATAAAAGACTTATTTGTTTCTGCACCAACCAATCATTGTTTGCATCTATCCAGAGTCGATATTTATATTCTCTTTCATGTCTGGATCGTGCTACTTCAAATGACATTAGAACAGCCATCCTCAAAGCTGCTTTCGAAAACATACTGGCTGCTGTTTTGAGTATTTTGTTTATATTTTCTTTTAGTTGGATATGATTAAAATGCCCATTCTTGGTCGTGACACAGATTAGATTAAAAATGTTTAATAATATCACAGGTGTGATATGCAAGGTGTATGTAATAACCTGTATAATAATGGTGTTTTGGGGTTACTAAAAAAATTTGGTTGATGGAAATTAATATGGACTTTTGCCATAAGGACTAAGATGAATCTAGAGACACCTGCAGTGCTTCCTGAAACACAAGTTCTTCAGAAGGTTATAGGTCCCCTTCAAAATGTTACGGTAGACATACCTTTTTTTTAACCTGGATGTTAAATTGTAAATATATTTTATAATGACCATAACACTGAAGTGACAAGGACCTGAGAAGCGTTCAACTGTACAAGAATTGCTTCTCCACTTTAATGCAATTGTGCAGTTATTCCTTTGAGTTCATTTTGTAAGTCTGTTTCTCTCTGCGCCTGGTTGTCTTCTCATCTCTCTTCTAAATGAAAAGCAAGTCTGTGGACTGCAGTCGAAGATGGACAGTTTGAGCAACCATGCAGGCTGCTGGCAAATAATGCTTAATGAACCCAGTACATTCAGTCCTCCTTTCCTTCATTCATTACTGCAGCGTATGATCCTCAAAGTCTGAAATTAAGCATATTTTCTCTTTTTGGCCTGGTGGTAGTTCAGTCGTTCATAAACAATGAAAGGAGTGAGGCTGATGCTCAAAGACAACGTAAAAAGACCTAGGCGTTTGTGTTTTTTGCCTAACAGCTCTGGCCTAGTTTATGCTTTTAAATACAGTGCAACTAAATTCAAATGTTTTAATTTCACCATGAAAAAATACAATTGTAATTATATAAGCGTAATTTAATTTACTAGAGGAGGACAAGAGGAAACATGTTAAGATTCATAATATAATGGATTAAAAGAAACAAAGAGTATATTTTACATTTTCAGCTGAAATTGAGTTAGATGTCAGGAAACCTCTCTGATACTCACAGATACTTTCTTTGTTAAATGTGCTAGAGCATAAACTTGTGAATGAAGTTTCATTGAATCAGTTGTTTTCCTTGTTGCAGTATTCCCAACACTCTCCTCAATTTCTTTTTCCCTCTGACTCTCTGCATCTCAAGTAGCCTCGGGAGGTTTTACAAGCTTTTTTTTGTTATTGATTTGAATTAAGGAGCTTCACAACATAGATAAATGGATTCTGATCCCAGCGCAAACCATGTGCTTTTGAAATGGGTTGGAAGACAAGAGCAAGGCTGTCGTTTGGGATGGATTACGCTTTAAGATCATCAGCTTTGCTGATATGCATGAGTGGACCTACACTAAGTGCGTGTGTGTATGATTTAGTATGCGTGTGCAAGCATTTGCTCTTGTCTGCGAATCTCTTGCCTCTAGTGCCTCTTTTCCTGTGTCCAATGGCTTTCCAGGAAAACTAAAGCAACCTGAAGCAAGCACACGCACAGATACACACACATACACACACATATCTGTCAGTAATCCCCTTTAGCGTTCAACAGCGTTGTTCCCTCCGCCATCCACCTGCCTTCCATTGTCTTTCCTGGGGGATCCTCACATTCTAAATTCATGTTACATGAAACATTTATCAGCGCAACTGCTCGGTGCAGCTTCCGTCCTTAATCGATGTGAGGAAGTAAAGAAAACAAAGCACGATTCATAAATCATTTCCGTTTCAGGCTATCATATCTGGAAACAAAGCCGCGGTCACGACAACACTACTAATATGAACTCCGAAGGTAAGTAGCAGCTTCGCAGGTGTTTACTGAGATTAGAATTTAGTTTCATACTTCTGATGCCATCCAACCACATTAAAACGGAATGAGAAATAAGCCTGCTGTATTTGATTTTGAATAATAAGTAAGAAATTGAGAAAGGTTTTTGAGTTGATTTTCTTATATTTGAACTAAGAGTTAGAAAAATGCTACTACACAACAAAGACTGAAATAACTCATTAACTGATGGATGGATTGTCATTGAATCTAGCAGAAATATTCATGGTCCCACAAGACTTTCCACAACACTGTTTTTTTATAAAATTATCTCAAGATCAGCACTGTGTGGATCTGCAATTTTTCATTTCCAGTTTTACTTTATTTGTTTTCGGTTCCTATTAATATAATATGATGTGCTTTTAAATGTTGACAGCACAAGAAGGAAGTAGTACCTTGTTATCAATTTTGAAAATACAGAATTATAAAAAGCTCGTAGGCACTGGCTGTGTGGATGCATTTCCACTGTGAAAAGGTATTGGTGATTGCTCTGTATCCTGCTACAATGGGCATGCAGGTGGCGTTCTTCTGTTTGACGTTTTGATGACTGCTGATATTTAACATGGTCATATTTGGCTGATTCATGTGCATATAAAATTTTAAAAAAGCCACATTTGAAAAGTCAAGGAATTTAGTTGATATCGTCCCCTAGGATTCCTATCATCACAGGTTGGTGTGATTGGTTCCAGCCCAGTGCTGCCTGGGCCCATTTAGATAATATAATGGCCCGCAGTCTCAGGACTCATACATACAGATGCAAATTCAGTTTATGCACACAAGCACACACAAACAGACATACACACAGATAAGAGTAAGGACATTATTTTCACAGGCACTGAAACACAATTCAACAGGCACAAACCTGACTCAACTATTCCCAGAAGGTAGGTGCGAATCAACTGCAGTGAAGGAAGGAAGGCAACAGTAGCTGCATCCATTTAGTATAAACTACGACTACACATGGTGAATACACTCTATTCTGCTGTAAGTTCTAAAGATCATCTCACCAGGCAATCAGGCCACTGTTTCACCTTTGTAATAGTTTGCTGCTATAAAAGTTTAAAAATATATACTTGGCCCTCCTCTGTTGGAGAAGTGAGGAAGTATTCTCTATAGGAAGGTGAAAAGTATCACTGAGGTCTCATGAATCATTTTTAATCTTGTTAGGAGTTGTATGGGATGACCTTTCTTGGTGCAACTGTGTTTACCTGCCAGCCGCCAGGCCTATTGTACAGTTTATAGGGCATGCAGCTCCTACACACTGTCATTTCAGACTAAGGTCAGACGGAGTTATTTTCTGAACCAGTGGGTGTGAGACTGACATCATGAGCACATACATACTGTCCAGCACCATGAAGTCATGCTCATGTACAACTTGCCAGCTAAACTCTCTATGAAAAGACTTACACTTCCTGCACTAAGATTGCACTCAGAAATAATGAAGGGATTAGAAATGTATTGAATATGAAACTTATTCTGTTTGGATGCATTATGGTTGGATTAATAATCAAAACAAGTTAGCTGTAACCTGTACTACAGGTACAGCCTCACACATCTGTCTGCTGTGCTGGAGACGCTCATGTATAGTTTATAACGTATAACTGTACATAAGCGGTCTCACCACTGTTCAGCAATTAAACAATTACTGTATTCTTAATAGGAGGTCGTATGTTTTTCAAAAATGCAAAATAAGCAACAGCCAAAATGTCCTCATAAATACCTAAAATTAAATAACTATTTTTTTCATGTAAATATGCTATGTAGATGGAGTAGAATGTTACTAGAGGAACAGCTGGCTACCTCCAACTACTTTTGTATAGCCTACTAAATGGGACCAATAATGTTTCTCTCCCAGGGGTGGGTCTGCAGTCAAGTTGAGTCCATTGAAATTCAAAGCAGCACCAGCACTGGTCCACGCTAATATTCCCAGAAAAACAGGCACTCTGGCTTGCAGGTCGGCACATGCAAACACCGCTTCTTCAGATAAACACATATGTAGATGCTCCCTTGCAGGAAACACTGCATGTCAATTACATAAACATAGACCTGGCATTTTAGTGATGTCCACATTTGTTCGTTTGGCATTTTGTTAAAAGCCAATTATGTCCAAAGTAGCTCTCAGAGGCAGCGTGTTTTAATGAAAACACTTTCAGATCGCTCCTGCTCCTGAGAATGTAAGTAACTGAAGAACAAGACATTTTTTTTCCAAGTCAGATGAACAGGTGAAAATGATTTGAGTTGCAACTATATGGATTTTAGTGGACACTTAAATTGTATATGGATCACTTCAAAACAGTGTAATAAAACATCTTCCTCTTTTCATTAAGCTATGGCAGGAATCTATCTATCTATCTAACTATCTCTCTGTCTAGCTACCTATCTATTTATCTATTCATTTATTTATTTATTTTGTGTGTCCAGGGGAATAAATTGCACATACTGCCCCATCTAAGTTGTTGTGTAATTGTTGCAATTACACAATGTTATATGCAATAACCTAGAATAAACATCTCATTCAGTTGATTCTGATCTATGAAAAAAGGAACACATCTAAGAGAGATTTTAAGGCCTTTACAATCATCATCGTATTATCGTTCTAAGAGGTCACAGTTTAATACTATTAAGTTTCAACTGGCTGTAAACTGGTCACTGGTAAAGAATTGTTTTACAGCTTTTATTCACCTGGACAACTCTTTAGTTTTCTACAGAGGAGCTTGGAGGAGCCACCAGCCGGATAGCTTGTGAAAAATGCAACTGCCGATTAGTCTGGTTCAGGATTTAATCCATCACAGAGAGAGCAGCCATCTGTCCCATGTCTAGTCTACACAGTGTCTAGTCTACAACAACTTAAATTCAAGTAACTCCACCAGCTACAGGTAGATGCATAAAGTCCATGTGACACTTGCCAACAAAGCATCACCGTTACTGTTGTTTTGTCAGATTATTAATACATCAAAAAACCTGTGCTGGTCTGGAATTGAGATAGTGAAAAACAGATTCATCTCTAATGTATTGGTCTCACCCTGATTAATAAAATGATGTAAATCTAATTCATTTTCATGTTCTTTCAGACTTGAGCAGTTCAATAAAGCTGTCAAAGAAATGTCAGATTGTATGTATGATTGTCCACGTCATAGTTCAAAATAAATGAGCCTCAGTGTTTAAAGTAAACCATACAAAAATATCTTGGTAATGACAACAATTGTGTTTGGTAGAGGACATGCCAGGCAGTAAATCATGATCTAAAAACTGCCCCTTTTGGCCTATATCACTTTATCCTAACAGCTCTATAAACAACCCAGCTGCATCAGATTCATCTGACTACACCTCAAGGTCTGAACACACAAAGATTTAAATGACAAAACTTTGCAGTGAGATGTGTAAATTTGAGGAGGCATGCAATCATTCCCTGCATCAGCTAGCTGTTTCCTTACCTGTAGGTGTCATAGGTGAGTGTGTCCTGCTGCGATTGCTGTACCTGTAATGCATAGCGAGAAGCAAGTCAGAGATTTAGCTTTAGGTATGGACACTGATGAAGATCAAATCACTGGAATGTCCAACAACTGATGTCTGATGCATGAAACAAAATGAAACGTATTTCATGTTCGTATTTAAGACAAAGATATGAATTAAACCAATTGATAATATTGTGAAGAATGATGTGAAATTTTCCTTGTACAGTTACACGAAACCATGCACATTTGCGCAACTAAACAACTGCTCTTTCAGCTGCCATTGATGACAATGAAACTGAACAGTTTGTGCCGTCTGTCAACGTCATACTGACATGTTTTACTACTTTCACTACATACAATTCTTCATTCATTACAGCACTGAGGCCTTTTACCTGCTGAAAGCCATTAAATGGGTCAAAGGTTTTTCAAATAAATCATAACTGAGCGAATAAATATCATTTTTACTGACCTTGCCACTGTTTATTGTGCTATATTAGGGTAAGTCTGAACGTGTCGTAAAGTGATGGCACATGGAACTCATTGAGTCTCACGCTAACTAACAGTTGAATTCATTATCATTAGTACCATGTGTGCACTCACACTAATTAGCTCATCAAGATAACATTGTAATCTATGTGCTACAGCACTGGGCCTTTATACTCTACAAATATGAATGTTTGTGTGTGTATGTGTGCGTGCGTGCGTGCATGTGTGTGTGCTATATGTCACTAAATTTTACATGTTCCATCAAGTCTAATGAGGAGACTAGAAATGGAAATGAGCAATCATTCAGAGACAAGGGCACATCATTAACAGACACATTTATGGTCTTATAATGTTATTAAACACTGATCTGCTTTTTAGCCAAATTTCATTTGTTCCCTTTGCCTTTTAGTCTGTGAGACTTTAATTAATTTAGAATGTGATGCTTTTGGTAAATCAGCAGCGACTTTGTTGCGAAATGTATTCATTATTTTTTGTTTTCATTCAAGGGAAAAGACTATCCCATTAATGTTTTCATTTATATGCAGTCATCCATATTATAGTAATTATCTGATTATGTCAAACACAATCTCCCCAACAGGCTAACCCACATCAATCATTTCCCTGCTGTCATAAACTGCAACCATATTCATCCCATGGCAATTCTCCTGCTGCCATTCAGGCTTCTCATGTGAAGAATGCTTGAAAATTGAATTGGATCCAAACATATAATACCAGTGAAAGTAACTTACTAATTTCACATTAAATTATCATACTTAACTTCATCACCATTCAGTGATTCTGCAGTTCTTTACAATGCATCTACTACCAAAAATTAAAAATCGAACCTTCAGTAACATTTGCTCATGGGAACTATAGTATAGTTAAAAAATAGAGTTGTGCGAAATAGGTCATTAGACACCTGCCAGCTCAAATAAATGTCAACATAAGCCAAATATCACTCTGCCTTTGGAGCTATGATCTAAACTTTTCATGGATCATGCATCAATCAGTAGGATATAGTAAAGTGTGTATCCAACCCTCAGCAGAAAGCAGAAAACCCAGAGAAACAATATCTGGATATGACATTATAATCTGTCTTCTAACCAGGACAGATGCGTTTAACTCCTGAACAGGTTTTACTGGCACGGCAAAAGGAGAAAGTGAGGCATGACAATTGGGGATATTTTTTTCCTATATACAATCATCACAAACCGTCACAGACAGCAAAAGAACAAATACGTTTTCCTGATCACCACAAACCATTCTGTCTCACAGCCGTATCAGTAAATAGTTTTCATGGCTGTCCAGAGAGACTCAACATGCAGGCTACGTGAGACGAAAAAAAAATGGAAGCAAGAGGAACACCTTTTTCATTGGAGCACCATATTGAAACATGGTATTCAGACAGGAGATCAGGTAAGAGTTGTCATCAGTGTTTCTGCAGTGGAGAATCCCACTGAAACATGAGTAAGGTCAATAATCCTAGCAGTGAAGCTCGCTATTTGAGGGTGAAAAGAAAAAAAACTTGCTATAGCATTGGTAAAGCATTGGTAAAGGAGGTCTGTCTGCAGGCTTCCCCCTGGCCAACAGACCAGCAGGCCATAAGAAACTGGGCATCTCATACTGGGAGACAACACACAGCAATTGATGTAATAAAACAAAAACTGTGGCCTCAGTTGTCAGCTCTCACCTGCTGGCAGTAGAAATAACTTCAATACTCCATTAAAGGTGGGGTGCTGTACAGTCACAGGAGTTATGCAGTATTTCGACCCTGTTTTCTCTGAAACTGGTGGAACAGCTGGAGCATAAATAAATACAACCAGCCAGGCTTTTTAGACCCAAACAGCTTTTTGTATTGTCCAGCTGCTGCTCTGTTACAGAAATGTCAGCTGACCATGAGTCAGGCAGTAGCACTATTAACTCCAGCATGGACATCTAAAAGAAAAGGCCAGATTATTTATAATGGCCCCTGGGAATATTTATATTTTTTAAATGTGGTTTCACCACTGCGCGCAAATAGCACACCTGTAGTGACATTGCCGATCTTGCTGTGGGAAGAAAGCAAAGCTTCTCAGCCAAAATTAACTATTATTGTCAAATTACAACAGTGGGCAGCAGAGGTAAATGCCTCCACAGCAATGATCCAAAAACAGCATGGACAGGTATTAGAAATTTAAAGTCCTGATAGTAAACATAATTGCTGCAAACTGTCATTGTTTTCATGCATCTACAAGCTTTTATCTGAATACAAATATAGGCTTTTTTTTTTTTACAGGTTATTAAAAAAGTTCCACTCTCCAAACGTGATGAAATATACTGTATTTTTATAAAATGTGTCCTCCAAGCATTTGTAATCAAAGCATTTTTCATGTGTTACTTAGATGAAAAGTAGTGATGGGTTTCTTCTTTTCATGCCTCTGCAATATCCTCTAGCCTTCCCTATGAAACTGTCACTGTGTCCACATGCATAATGATTACTTTCAACGATGCATGAAACTACATTGAGGGGGTCTGGGACAGTGGTCACGCTTGTCAGTGATAGACAAAGGATGGGTCCCATTAAAGAGATGAGCTTTTGCACTGACAGATACACACATATACACCCATGCCCATGCTCACTAAGTCAAGTTGTCACACAAATACATAAGCAAAAAAGTAGATACAAATCAGCTACACTGTGTTAAGGGTGAGAAGGTCCAATCTGTCCTCACATGACTTGCCTCTATGAGGACTGAGGGGGTTAGTTTAACCTTGGACAGAATTTAAAATGACTGTGTGCAGCTGTGCTTTGAGATGTAAGGTACAAGGAAAAGCTGCGTGAGTCTAGGCACTTCCCCATCTGTGATTTAAATGGAGCTTCTGAGCCCATATGTCGGTGCTGAAGGCTGTGTGCTAAACATATTGCTACAAGGAAAGCATAAGGGGGAATGCTAATTTTATTCAAATCTGTCTGGTTAGAAAGGTTGTTTGAGTTCAGGTCCAGATATTAGATCTAATGGATGAATTAAAGCACTTTCGCAATCATCAAATCAAAATAATGTTATTAAATGTCAAATAATTAAATTATTGTCTTCATTTCACATGGGTAAAAATTAAGACAAAAATTAGCTTTCATGGTCAAATTTTTCAAACGTCATAACGCCATAAAAGCAAAGTAATTCAGTATAAAATGTATTATATAATGTATAACTATAATTATAAATTGGAATATTTGACATTTTGGGAACATTCATTTTGTTGCATTGAGCTAATGTTATCTGACTTGACTCTATATGAGTCAACAAAAAAAAAGAGTTAAAACTATCATTACATTCCCTGGAGGAAATGGGTCTATATGTACATGAATGTACATATAGACCCACTGTCACTAACAACATGTAGACCATTTTGAACTGTTGGTATTTTGACAAGGTACAAAATGCACAGGTGTAACTAAAAACATTACCGGCGGCTCCTCGCCTACGTGTCATGCCAGTGGGCCAGCATGCTTGATGCCGGGTCTCTGAAACTGGACCAACTAAATGGATCAGAGCCATCGTTTGTTATTAATTGCACCTGTGTTTTTCATGCTGTGAGAAGCCAGCGAGCGAGCCAAGAACAGAACCTCTTATCAGCGTCACAGAAACATGCTTTAAATGAGATGATAATTGTATCATGTAACGCATCACTGACCCCATCATTTCTTTTCATGAAGCTGCAGGCTGCAGCACTTTGCACTGGTGCCAAATACAACAGCATAACCAAATCAAAGGCACAAGTTTTGGCTGTACAGTGCAGCGGTTCACACTGCCTCCGGTTTATCAAAACTCCCACAACAGCTGCTCTCAGCTTTCCCCCCCCTGCCTATTCATAGTTTACACACCCCAAACCCATCACACACATCGTGTAAGCCGTGACTGCAACAGAAGTGTTGTGACCTCAATTCAGCACCGACAAACAGAGATACTGTGTGATAGTATAGAATGCAGTACTTGTATCTGTGTGGGTAGTGACTTTTTTTTTTTTTTTGCTAGTTTCTTGTTGTGGATGCGTACGAAAACACATTCAACACACTACATAACCGCTGTCAAGGATCATGATGTACTGGATGCAGCAGGGATAAAGTCAATTTTCTACATTCAACCTCACAGCAGCCAACGATGGGTTGTTGTTTTCTGCAACATATGCAAAAGGATGTGTTTTTATGCAACAGTTATTTTGCTTGTTGATGCAGAATACCGTAATTATCTTCATACTGCTCAACATGTCATTAGCTGAAGTCATTGCAGACAGAATGACACAAAGAAATCCTATTCATTTTGCGTTTGGGCATTCATACTTTCAGTGCATGACAGATCAATTTATGACAGCAGCAAAGAATGACATCTGAGTCTGTATAAAAAGAGACTATTCAATGAGCAGGTGTAAAAAAATGTACGCTTACTCCCATTGACAGTTTGCGTCAGGGTAAACTGTGAGACATTTTCTGTTCTTATAAACAACCAACCCATCCTGTAATTCCCAGAAGTGTGCTTTTGTTCCCACATACCCACTACAAGCCAAATTCTCATTTAGATTAAAAAATATATCTTGAAGATTAATGAGCAGAATGTTGCAATTAAAGCCATAAAGCAACATCTGTCCCTTATGTTTCTAAAGCAGAAATGATCGTAAAATATTGTACCTGTTTAGTAAATATCATAAAATGTGAAAGTTGTTGATACTATTTTATATTCTATGTATAACCTAGTTGTGAATGGCAACTGCTGAATTGTGGTGGAAATGCACAGACCTTTTGTCACAGAATGGAGCTTGGTTAGTTTCTTGCAGCAAAATGAAATTATAAGTAATTTCAATTGAGATGGGACCAGGCTCAGCTGTACAACCCTCAATGAACAATTGATACTTGTCAATGTACCAACATGACCAATTCTGTGTGATTTTGTCCCACAGGATATGTGCGATGCATCTCGTGCAGCATTGAGTCCTAGTGCTGGCTGCTCCCTGCTATTGTTGCAGGCTAGTACAGCCATGCAAAGGCCAAATGGGATATAGGCTCTCCACTAATAGGTCTCCTGCTGTCCCTTTTAACAAATGGTCATCATTCAACTACTATAGGGGATTGCAGATAAGCAGTGGACCTTAGAGGCTTGGTGTGCAGGGCCAATGGTGTGTGATCACACTCTTGTTCCAAGCCAAACACTAACCTCACTATGGGTCAGAGAGCTTAGTAAGACTTCAGTAGTTGCAATAGCACGTGTTCAAAAAGTAAAAAGTAAGGAGAATTCAGTTTGACTTCAGGTCAAGGGATTTATTTTTTTAATATCCCTGTATTTTTCTCTGGGTCTTGTAGTACAGTACTGGGCTGACTCTCCACACAGACCTTGTATTGAAAATATACAGATGAAAACCAAGTCAGGCCAGTTTTAAAGTGTAGAGTTTGAGGGAATACGTGTATCATGCTGGTTATTTGAGTTCCTTCCAAAGTCAGCAACTCAAACAGGCATTACCGTTCCTCCTCCAAGTATGTCTCTCAAAAAAGGGCACAAACCCAGTCTGTGACAAAATGCATTTGCCACAGTTTGCAAATATTAAATACATTTGCCCACAAGTTTTGCTTAAAATTAAACCAGTGGCATTTTTCGGTGTTTCAGACAGATTGCCTTGTTCAATGCAAATTTGTAGACGGTCTTTCGAAATATGTTGCGCAAAGTAGTCACACCGAGAGTCTGTTATTTGTCCTAAAGCAAAAGTGGGGGGAAAAAATGACTCACTATTCTATGATTGTTATTTCTGTTCAGGATCGCAGCAGGGACTGGAGCCAAACCTAGCATGCACTGAGCAGAAGGCAGGAAAACACCCTGGATAGCAGAGCAGAACTGGGCCAATACCCACCAATAAACAACAATTGTAGTTGCCATATGCACTGTATAAAATAACTTTGTCAAAGTTGAAAAACTGAAATTAATCTTAAGCATGAACTACTCTGTGATTTCTACTCTTACCCAGCATGTACTGTTTATGACACTGCCCACTGATAAAGGGAGCTTGTACTTGTGTTGACAGCTGCCAGAACTGTTGTCTTTATCTGTCTCTGTGTTTTTGTCCTGTCACTTCTATCACTGCGATTGACTATTGTGCCTTTGAGACATTTTTTTGTTTGTTTTTCTTTCTCCCTCTCAGCCACTATAAATCAGCATTTTTTCATGATCTTGTATTTCTTCATCAACCCATCCATCCATCAATTAGTTTGTTTTGCTTATATAACAGTGAGCAATACTGATAATGCTGGAAACAAATTCAATCTTTCCACATCTCATTTCTGTATCAACTCTGTAAGCAGGAGGTTGGACGTACCAGAAGAGACAATGTTTTTTTTTGCCAAATATTATAATAAAACATACACTGTAGTTTGGTACACTCAATTTTGGCTTATTTTCCCTACACGACTGTCAGTGGAATAAATACTGAGGTTCACTTTGTCCTGGATAAAAAAAAATGCATTTACTGTGACAGTATTTTCTGTTCCTAATACTAACTTGACAATGACTTCAGCCAAACTGTGAATTTTAAAGATCAAATTTTAGCTGAGTCACCAACTCATACACATGAACAGCTCATAATACATTTGAGGTTGCACTTAAAAACATTGTTATTTTGGATACATCTGTTAATTATTGCCTTGACTGATCCAGACACTTGTGAGAGGAGCATCATTAACCTTGCCCTAGTGCACAAAACTTTAACAATTACTGTCTTTAGGTTTTCAAATGCTTACTATGTGTGACTTATATATCGGTCAAAACATCTCTGCAGTTATTGCATTCTGTTTGCAATTTATGTTTATGTAAAACCCAAATATAGAAAAACACCAAAAAAAAATTTTTCAACCATTAAGATGTTGTTGTAGGAGGCCTTTGAGGCTGAAAATGATGTGTTTTTTAAAAAAATATGTTTTTGTAAGTTTTTACAGAAATGTTGTAATATTGCAACGTTGGGCTCAATGGAGAGCAGAATCTCCTGCATTTGCACTCATTGTCTGAACAACAATACAGAACTAAGGATTCTTTTGCAGGGTTTTGCTTTTGTCCCAGAACAGTATAACATGAAAAATAACCTCAGTCATGTTGTTCTGAACAGTCATTTATTGCAACAACAAGAACTTAGTAGAGTAGAGTAATAAAGATAATTAGGAATCATCATCATCTCATCCACAGAATTGTGCTCTTCGGGTACCACCTGCAGGCATTTCTCTCTGAATGACTCAAGCCATGGTCTGAGTTTCCAGAGTTTGTCCCTCTTTTCAGTCTCTGACACTGTCAAATTGTTCACAAAATGTAATGTTGTCAAAAGAGATTGGAATCTGTTGCGGGACATCACATCAGCAACTGGGGGGTGCCGCGTATCTGTCTCCCAATACATACGGGTTCCAGCCATTTGTACCAAGCCCATCCTCAGGTACATGCCCAACATTTTCTGTATTTCCTTGGTTGTGGTGTTCACAGATCTTCCATTATTTTGAACGCTGTACTCATTTGTATGGGTTGCCAGAGCTTGAATCATGTCTTCTGAGACAAACTTTTCAAAGTACTGCAGCGGTGTGTGCATCGTCTGTGAGAGTCTGTGAGAGCTGGACCAGAAAAATCAGTATTGGGACTGATGAAATCCTTTTTTTACCAGCGATACCTGTCACGGGGCTTGATGTGTTCATTTGATTGGGGCTCAATGTCCACATTGGCTGGGCAGTCAGTAGGTTCCTGGTTTTCTTTGTCCACACAGGCATCGTTATCTGACTCCTCATCACTCGCATCAGTGTCGTCAAACTCTATGTCCACGTCACTCTCTCCATTTTGGACGATCTCAATCCCATCCTTCACACTGTACCGAGGCTCTCGCCTTGCTGGTGGCATTCTGAAATGGAAAAAATAAAATTGAAACAAATGTATCTATAAACAGCAGACATGCTTATTAGATTCTAGATGACCTGCAGAAAAAGAGGGGATGATGGGGAGATTGATTTCAATATGAAGTGTTTACAAATTGCACTGAAATAGCCTATTCACACATTTCACTGGTCACACAATAGTGTATAGCTGACCAATTGTAAACTCTGATTATCATACTAATAGGTATGCAGGTAAACTCCAATTTACAACAACACCTTACATTCCTGAACATCAACACCTGCTCCAGAACAATGGAAAAAAGCCCTCCCCCATCATCCCCCACAACTTCTATGTCTATGAATTGATAGGAACATTTTCTTATCAATAGCCAAGACAAAGAGCAGACATGCACAAACAGAATTTCTTTGTTAGAAAGTCCTGCTTTCTGTGATAAGGGGAAAATACTGAATGTTGAAGGTGGTTAGAAATCATTATAAGTAAATGAAAATGATTATATATGGCAATATATACCTTTGCACACTAGTTTCTAATACAATAATATGTAATCTAATATAAGGCTAGAATGTATAAATCATGTGTAGTTTAAAGTTATATTGAGAAAATTTAAATGGAAGTTCCTCTGAAGAGGTTCCTCTCAAAACAGGGTTGTTTTGACTACCACATTCACCCAACGTTGTAATATTGCAACAATTACAAAACAAGCTCTAAATAAAACGTAAGGCACATTTTCCACAATGAATACATATGGACATGTTCTAGACACTGTAATAAACACAAAAAAAAATATTTAAAGCATTTTACTTACTTCAATCAGATAAATCCAGTCCAGTAAATGAAGGGGTTGATGCTCTCTCAAAAATCTGGAGGTTGTGTGACTTCTTGACCTGAGCGCAGGCCTTATATACAAATGTATGACCCAATAGCATTCTGAGACTGAACAATAGGACCAAATGAGTATGTTAATGTGGTTGAACCAAAAAAAAAAAGAAAAGAAAAAGTTTTTTGGGGGGATGCAAAAATTGTTGTAATTCTGCAACAGTGGGTCTTACAGGGTTAAAAGTATGAAATTGAACACCACTTCAAAAACTCATTTACTGTACAATTCAACATTTAAAATCTACTTTGGCCATTTTGTTCATTAACCTGCATTAATAATATATTTTAAGAATAAATAATATATCGTCCCATTCTTCTATAGCACATATTTGAGTTTAATTGAGGATTTCCTTGTGCTGCTGTATCATTTATAAAACATGGCTCATTGTGGGTCAGTGACTTCACTGATTGTTGCATGGTGCAGACACATTCATGTCTGATACAACACATACTAATTGCAATAATGAAATACTTGAAAAACCACACGTACTGTACATGAATAGCTGCCTGGAGCCCAACAGGCAGTTAGATGACTTTCCACCTTGAGCCACTGACATGAGCTGCAGTTTTTTGATTCTTCTATCAACCAGTCCAATTTGCATCATGAACAGTGGGGCTGGGTTTCTGATTACAAATTGTGCGACCTGTAACATGCACAAATGTGAGAGATAATGTCATCTTGGAATATGGCTTAATGCTGATTTGAATTATACTAGCCTGAGCTTTATACTCATTACCATTAACATTACTTTAGAAATCCAGGCAGCATATTGAAACTAGCGATTCAAATAAAAAAGTGTTTTTTACAACAGTTATTTTAAAATCATACTTTAGAAGGCAGCATCTTTAGCTTTTGTCTGACCATGAGTCTAACCTCTAGCTATAAAGCTTACACTGACATAAGATGATATGTAGTAGCTTTTATACTCAAACAATTAATTGTGTAAATAATGTCAAACATTTGGCAGTAACGTAGTCTATGAATCGTTTCAGCACTAAGGTGAATAAAGCCTTTGACTTTGTACTGAGGATAATATAGGGTCCAGATTGGATTTGGAAGAATAATGTGTGGGAAAAGAACAGCAATATATTGTTCAATTGCAATGTTTTTGAACTGTTGAACTGAACTGTTGAACTATCATGTGTCTGACAGTGTGATATGAGTGCAATTCTAAATTAGAGGATTACTTTTCAAAGTGATGATGAACTGAATCGATGAGCGCCGCAGCATTCATTTAATCACACCAGTGATAGATTATAATGAGATAAATATTGACTTTTGGACATCTTCCATAAAGCTGGGTACGTTTGAAGATATTTGGTGGAATTTTCACTTTTATGTTGATTGTTTTTGGAATAGTTAACTACAACATTGTGATCATCATTTTTTGGTTGTTTAGGACATAGGATTGTTTAGGAATGAAGAAATGAAGTTTGTTTCCTCTCAATAGAACTTAGATTCGAATACATCTCTTTACAGCCAGTTAAAAAAATAAACTCTTTAACTGCACACAGCATAGTTGCCTGAGTACTGTATTAAGAGGTGAACACAGCAGTGTGCACATTGTTTAATGACATTCCTTATCATGAAAAAGGAGTGTTTCAGAGCGTATATAATTAAGAAAGTCTTCAGTGTATTTGTAGTAATAGTATAGTAGTAGTTGCAGACTGACTTGTGAAACAATTTAATTTGTGCAGGTTGTTAAATTGGATTTAAAGTGGTTGGTGTTGTGCTCTGCAAATGTTTCATGATGCAAATTGAGAAATAATGTATCCAGAAGCAAAATGAGCTTCGAGCTAACAAATTCAATCAGTGGCAGACCATATGTACCATATACATTCTTTCCTCTAAAGGACAGAGACAGGCGTTCGTGAGAAAACCAACAGTATCTCTGTTTTGTCACTGAGCCAACATACACATCGCCAGGACCCTGAAACAGATAAATGGAATTCAACCATCCTTAATTTTACTCTTTACAACTGAGTGTCTCATATAATAAAGGGTTTGTTCCTATATGAATAGGTGTGTATCCACTAGTTCCTCTGTCGTGCAGGGTTTCTGCTGACAAGAGCCCTGAATCAAATGGTCCAACATTGGTCAGTGTCATCACATCACTATCATACACATGTGCAGAGCAGAGACACATGCACGCACATGTGTCTACATAAAAACACACACACACACACGCCAACTGCATTCGGTGTTCACTCAGCTCTTGACTGAATCCTTAGTCTCCATGGGGACTGTCTCCTAAATAAACACACACCCACACCCACACACACACACACACACACACACACACACAGCAGCAGCATGCACACTTGTCCTATCCCATTTCTCCCCTGGCTAATCAAAACCAAAAAGCCGTCAATCATACACACGCCCCTCCGATCTGGACTATGTCCTTGTTATAGAAAGCAGTCATCTTCTCTATTTCTTTTTTTCCCTCCTTCAATTCTTCCCTTCTTTCCCCCTCCTGTCTGCCACAGCTCAGACCAGCCCTCTCATATCAAAGGCACTGAGGCCAGCTTTCAGGCTGTTGATCTAAACAGTGGGTGGCTGTCATGGCGGGAGGTGAATTAATTCGCCCTGGCATTTGAAACCCCCAGGCCCCTTGCAAACAGTTACATCTGTGCGGCCCCCTCGTCTCTTCACGTGTTAATGCACGCCGGGCACTTGTGTGAACAACGACACAGCTAAGGTAATCTGTCATCGCTCGACGATTAATGACAGTCGCTGACAAGCTCCACTTGCTCACTGGTGGTATTTGGAAGGTAACAGCTGATTGTTTATGATTTAAAGGGAGAGGAGAACTGTCACCGTGAGGGGGACAGGGATTATTTTACAGCTCGGCATGCTGGCTTCCCTGTGGCCCCCGCATTTTGGCTATGATAGAGGAGGATAATCCCAGGCATTGTTCAGCCTGCTGTAAATCAAAAGCATCCCTCTTTGGGTTTTTTTGTAACCAACAGAGTGCAAAGCTATTACTGGTTACGTTTCAGTACATTTTAATTATTTGACAAAATAAAATAGCACTATTTTTAAACAATAAAAAGGAATATAGTGGGATATTTCCAAGAGCCCAATGAGACATGTATTTCTTTGCATTCAGTGAATGCTTCTCTGCTGTCATTCGAAGAAAAGCGATACTGCTCTCATTTCTCTATGCTAGATATTCAGCAGCTGGTTAGTTTAGCATGGAGAGTGGAAATGCCTAAAACCAACACAGTGACAGAAGCACCTCTCAGCAGGTTTATTGGGTTTGAGATGGAGGAATTGGTGCTACCTGGCAATCAGAGTGGTATATTGTGACTGCCTGTTTGGACTTCAAATTGAATTTTTATAAATCGCTTTGATTTTTAACAAAATAACCCTATTTAGGCTATTATTATTCCAGAGGCAGTACAAATGATTTTTTTATAAATACATTTATATATGTTGATTAACTGATGACTTGAAGGGTAGATTAGATAATAAGGGCTCTGTTATAACACTAGCCAAAACAAGCAGGACTTTATAATAGAGATGCCTTGTGAGTATGTTTCTGTAGAGCAGTGGCAGCACAGAGATACACATTTCTCTTCTGGCTACATATCAGCGACTACGCAAACTAGTGTGTATCATTTGACTGGTCAGATAGATCCCTGCAGCACATTACTGGACTGTCTTATCTGTATGCAGCAAAAGAGGCCCATTATTCAAAGTCAGGTCCCAGATCCCTGGCATGTTACTCAGCACTCTGCTGGCTGGTTATCTGGCTGAATAGCTTATGCTCTTTCAGATTATATAATAAAACAAGAAGAAATTAATGTTTATTACTGAGGAAAATGTGATTTGATTCCTAAGAACTACAAAAACCAACATGTCAAACGATCACATTGCCTCTTTCTAGCTAAGTCTCAGATTTTGTAATTTATTCTTTTTTGAGACTCCCCACTTTGTAAATCTGATTTCATTTTATCCCACAGTGATGATCTACTGTTCATCATGACCGAGTGGCTACTTTATCATCTGCCTTAAAAATATTAGCAGTGGATCTGGATTTGATACCAATGAGCTTTTCTGCAGTTGTGGGCCAAGTTATCTGACTCATATGATCCATCTTTGCTGAGGTTGTCTCCGATGGCTTTCAAGGCAGTACGGATAGACACATCAATAAGGATTTGCGGGGAATAATCTATGTGGGAAAGTGAAGTGAGTGGAGTAAGCAGAAAGTGACAGATAGCGCTTCTCCAGTGCGGCTGCGGTTGCACAGAGACCTGAGCCATCAGGACTTTCATTGTTAGCCAGTAAGTTTTTATGGCTCACGATTGTGCAGGCCGGAGTTCCACTTGAACGCATCATTTCAAAACTGGAAATGACAGATTAGTCGGCTGGTCTATTGTTTCGTGCAATCTTTTGTAGCTCTGCCATGCATCAGGAACTTAATGTTCATAATGTTCTTTTCTGTTTTGGCACACAGAGACAAAGTGTGACTTCTCCTGGCTGAGGCTGCTGAGCAGATAGAGAACCCTATGGCTTCCTGGCTGGGGACACTGATTGAGAGAGGCCAGTTGGCTTATTCAGGGTCTGGATGTAAACTGACAGGAGAAATATGGTGTAAGGGACTGCCAGAGGAGACGGGGGTTCTGCGAGAGATATCGTTTGGCCAAGGTTGGCCAACAACACTCAACCATTCATGGACCAAAATCTAGGGAAGGGTAAAAACACCCACCTACATCTGGACCGACCTGGCAAGAGCCAAGACAATGGTATATGATATGCTCAAGTTCACACAAATGTGCAATTTCAAATTTTATTTCACATTAAAAGTGATCTGAGGTAAATTAACCAAACTGTAATAGTTCATTTGTTACAAATTACATGTCGCAGAATAACCTTATACAGAACCTTACATAGCTTGCATAGACTTTCCGCAATAAGGAGGAAACTTCATTAAAACAATATGTGTGCCTTATTGTAAAATAATAAAAGACATCTGACTAATTTACATCCGCCTGTAGAAAAGACAGGGCATTAAATGTTGCATTATGAAACAATAATGATATTATATTGGTATGTTTCTGTGACAGCTGACGTTCTGCCAGCATGAGGATGTGTCTTGAAGAAAAAAAATGCATTAAGTGCATTTATTTGTCTCAGACTGTGGGTGAAACTGCAACCATTAAAAAACAATTTGCAGCTCCGTCCATTTCCCCAGATGTAAATGCCATGAATGACGGCACTCATGTTAACTTAAAGGCATCAGAGAATGATGAATTGGTTTTCCACCTATTAAAAAATAATGCATCATTAGTGTGCTATCAACTTGTGAAGCAATTCTGACATGTGTGACATGTCATGTTCGTCCATTTAACAGCAGTCTAGACACAATCGGTTACCCTGGACCCTCCCTGCTTTCATGTTTGCTCAGCATGCACATGTCTGCAACGCTGCAAATATATACGTCTTGTATGATGTATAAATGGTCTCAGTAATCAAGTAAGGTGAATATGCTACATCAATTAGCGGAGGCCAGCAATACCCAGTATTAAACCAGAGAAAACCTGGCTAAAACCTGGCTATAAAAAGGTACTGTCTCATCCCCCTGCAGCATCCTGATGAGCCCCAAACTACGCCATCATTCCCTGAAAACTGGTAGGAGTCGAGAGCTCTACTGCGCCCTTGAGAAGTCATTTGGTTGGCTGTTATTTTACTCATTATTTTAATTATTCATTTATTCCTTCATCTTGCTGCAAATTAAGCTTGCTCACAAGCACCTAATTTTCAGGTTAATTGGGATTTATAAGATAAGGACTCACACCTGATTCAACGCTAACTCCCTCTCACAGTCTGAATCAGAGACTTAAATCAGTGACTGAATGTCAGAAGATTTGGGGGAAAAAAACTGCACTGACTTAATGAAGACTAATCAGAGGAACCATTTCTTATCTCTCACTGTATATCCCTCACGTTCAGTTTCTAAAACGTTAAGATCATTTATTCAGGTACGTCTTGAAGTAATATACCCATGTGCACATTAAAGTAGCTTCTTTGCTGCGCCTCCTATAAACACTGACTGAAGCAATCTCTTCACACAGTGATACCAAATTAATAGATAGGGGCAATATTAACAGTCCTCTTCCTGAGTCAGTACCGACTCAGGAAGACAGCTAAAGCTAAAATAATGCATCAGCAACCTGACTAAATTAAATTACACCTGTTTAGTATAAAATTTCCCATTGGTATTTTGCCAAACAGTGTTTCCTTGGTTAGTTTTTAATAGTAACAAGGGGGTTTCAATTTACTTATTCAGCTGATTTTTTTTCTCTCCTGAACATCTATGTACCGTGTTAAGAATAAAGAAAAACTCTCTGCACACTCTCCTTTCACTACAGTTCTTTCTTAGTTGCGGTGCTAATAGAACGAGATGTACATAATTTACAGACAAACTGTTCCACGCTTTTCTTCTTTACTCTCCCAATCTTCACTCATGCAACTCCATGTATTATGTTTAGAGCCAAACACACACACACACACACACACACACACACACACACACACACACACACACACACACACACACACACACCATTTCTTTGCCACAGTTTTCATACCTCATATTTCATCCTTGATTTCCTGACAAATACAGAGCTTGTCAGTCTTCCTGATTTATTGATGGGTGGTTTGTGGGAATAGTTACTTGCTGTGACCTAACTGCCTTTAGAAATTATGCAAATTAAATTCTTCATACAGTGCAGGTGAGGGGATACGATAATCAATATTTAAACATCAATCACCCTGGCAGTGAATGGACTTTAATTTACATCCAATCTCATGTACAATGTTCAAAAAGCTGCATTACTGTATGTACAACACAATCAACTCATTACAACACTGTAGATGGACCTTTTGATGTAGACTAATATTCACACAGTGAAATGTACTAAGCACGAAGCAAATGGAGCCACTTCAAGAATCTGTCTTTGTAAAGCACACAAATGGTTGGCCGATCAACATCCTTCAGCTGACTGTGTTTTATTGTACAATAATTCACAGCCTCTTGGATGAGAGGGTTTTACATAATGCTGCTTGCTATTCATGCCAAGAACAAAGTGGAGCCCCTCCTCATGTCTCACTCCCAAATCTGCGAGTGAGCTCATGATTAATGTGTAATTGACTTGATGAATGGGTTTCCCATTCCATGAATCCATCAAAATACTGCTTGATTAAGCATCCTCTGTGCCTCTGATTAAAAACCGGCGGGATCAGCTTCATTTAAACACAAGCAAGGACCCATCATGTTTCAAAACCTGGTCACGCCCACTGATTATCTCCTTGCAACGTGGGGTAATCAATGCACGTAGATGCTGCGACTCGGGGGCGACATAGTTGTGCGGGATACTTTGCAGGCGGTGCGGCAAAGAACCAGCCCGGTTTCAGCAATCAGTCATGCCAAGAGAAGTAGAATAGGATGGATAGGGGGTGGAGGAGGAGATGGATCGTGGAGGGTAAGAGTTTGAGAGGTGAGAATGAGATGGAATGGGATTCAGACAGGGATTGAGAGATGGATACAGAAAGTAAGAAAGTTTGATAGGGAAAGCAGGGACTGGCGGAGGGGCAGAGGTGCTGACAGAAGGGATGATGAACAGACACGTGGAGATATGTTATGGGGTATTATGGACAGAAAGGCTGACCAGAGACTGCATGTGACACACTCCCCTCGTTTTTTTTCCCAGTGTGAATCTATATCTTTCATTCCATCTCTGCTCAAAGTGTTGAAATGTAATTACAAAACTCTGATGAACAGAATCTCACCCTCACAGCGAAAAAAGATATAGCTACTATAGTTGGTGATGATGCAGGACTGTATGATTGATGTAGAATTTACAGCTCTATATATGAGTACTGGGGGGAATATCTACTCCTCTTTTCACATCTCTTCACCTCTCTTCAGTTCGAGGTCCTCTTTTCTCGGCAGCCATTAGTGCAGCCTGTGTTTCCTACCTTGTTGAGCTTGTTTTTCCACTTATTTTCAACCTCTAATTTGCTGAACTTCACAACACTCCCTTGATTTCCGCTACATTTTCATCTGTTTCACTCAGGCTCAGTCCTCCTTAATGTTTATATTTCATCTAAATTTCATTCTTTATTTCTCTCTCCATGTTCCCCCGACTCTCTCCCACTCGCCCACTTTCTCCTCCCTGCCACCCACCATCACTCCCTCGGACACATACTGAACATCAAACAGAATCCATTTCCCCTGGAGAGCAGGACTAACCCCTGTGAGCTGCTCTTGATCTCTGTCTGGACATCACTGTTTGACAGCTTACAAATGAGCCTGACCCCTTGTAAACAGGACACACACAGACACACACAGACACTCACACAGATTCCCTACACAACTGCAAGTGAAGTGCAGTTGCAACCTCTGTCATTAACCAAGACCTTTGCTGGCCTCTCTGCTTTCAGAGACATCGACGAATTGTGCAGCCCTTTCCAATGATGTCTCATTTCTGACTGTCTAACCTCTCACCCTGAGGTGTCACCTTTGACCTAATGGTAAAATCAAAGAATGGAGGAAGGCAGCCAAAGGAAATCATTCACTCAGAAACCTGTTCACCATTCAGCTCATACGTCTGATCCTGTAATCAGCGCAATGTACTGTTTATATACACAAACATATACACTCATAACCAGCCCAACACACACACAGAGCATCACCCTCTTCACCGTAACCTTCTGTGCTGTGCAATCCTCTGACACACATTTCCTGCCACAGCACTGCAGCAGAGCATATCACTGGAGTTATCGCTGTATCTGCGACATCAGCCACCGAACCTCCTGACACTACAATCACACGGAAGTCAGAACGCTTCCCAACACGCTGCTGCAGTTTTCAAGAGAATGAAAAATTCATAGAGCGTCATGGCAAAAATCCAGAGGCTTGATCCCATAAATATTTATGCCTGTTAACTATTGTGTTTGTCGTAGTGGAGAGAAAGAGGCAATCAGGGGGGAAGAGGTCACAGCTGCTTTTAGGTGAGTGACTAAAACTGAAAGAGTGCAGCAATTATCTACATGCCAGCTGGCGAAAACTGATAAAGGTAGGAAACATCTTCTTTATGCTAATGAACACCACATAGAGTAAATCCATTATTTTACAATTAAAAGATTACACTCTGACACACACGCATGATCAAATAGTAGCACACTACTTTAACTCTGATCAAACATTTTGATTTTAAAAATTTATGAGCCTTTTCTTCCTTATCGGCTGAATATTTGTGCCAGCTGTACAGCTGTACTGTATTTCTAGTGGGCATCTTATCATAACCATTGCTATATTATTTCATACAGCACAAAATGTTTATGCTAATATGGTTTATTTGTATTTTAGATAAAATGCAAAAAGCTAAATTAATTGTTCATTTGTGCCAGTATGTCTTCATTTCTTGCTCGGTGGCATAAATACAAAAGTCAACAAAATTTTTGTTGACTGTTTGTGTAGCATAATGACATAACTTGAAGCTGACTCTAAAAACCAATCAGTGATTGGTGGAAACCTGACATCTCAAAGAAAAACTGCCAAACTAAATGATAAAAGTTTCTCCATAAGCCCAGAACATCAATGGAGAGGCGGTAAAATCTCGTCACAGGATAGATTAAAGAAGTGTCAAGCATAGAGACAGACCTGGCGATTTGGTCTTTATAAGATCACACAAATCAACAGAGCATGTGAGTGGATACAATCTATTAATCTACAGAAACAATTCAGACTCTTCCAAAAACTTCCTGCTTTATCAAGTGAACTAACAGAGTGTGAAGGTCAGGAGGATGATCAAGGAGCCAAAGCATCAGGCCATGTGTATGAGAAAAGAAAACCATAGGCCACATATTTATGTGGCCTGATGAAACAAAGATTGACCTTCAGCTGATGTTGTGTCTGACAGTGACCCAACATAGCACAGTTCATCATCCATCTAACACTGTCCTACTGTGACTCTTGCAGGTGGAGGGTGAGAAGAAGAAACTGAGCCTGAGATGCAGAGGGATGGATTGAAGACAGAAATGGGTTTGATAGAGAAAAACATCATCATACTTGTGTGTTTGTGTACAAATAGATAAAAAGTGGATGGCTTGAGGACATGAAGGTTAATCATCATGAGTTTTCTGGCAAAAAGACAAATGGAATGATTTCGTGAGTCTGTTTTAAAATAGCTGTCCCTAAAATCTGCAAGGAATAATCATGGAATATATGACAGAACCCACAACTGCTTGGCAGACATTCAGCCTGGGATCCACTTGCCATCTCATGTTTTGTGTTCATCATGTTATTATGAGGGGATTTAGTAAACAGTGATGACATCTCATGTTGGCCTGGACAATATCAGTAGTCTGCCAGCATAAAATATCTGAAAATAGTAAGAGAACTGTCCAAATATCCAAGGGTATTTCAGGTATTTTTATGTAAAAAAAAAAAAAAAGAAAGAAAAAGAATAAATCCTCATATTCAAAACCAGTGAAAAATTAGTTTTGCCAAACCATTTTTAAGGTGCTACTTTTCACCACTGTGGCCTCTAAACATATAATTCCATCCAATAACACACCAATCTATTTCATGGAATTCATTTAAGGGCCTCATGCAGATAATGGACAGGGTTATTTACTGAAGGGAGGCCTCTGTGGAGCAGCAAGAAAAGAAACTGGCAGGTTTGTGTGCGTGTGTGTGTGTATGTGTGTGTGTGTGTTATTATGTTTAGAGCCAAACACACACACACACACACACACACACACACACACTCACACACACACACACCATAGAGCGACAGAGAGAGAGAGAGAGAGTGTGTCAAACTCCTCCACAGCATCTGTCCTCTGCCCATGAATTGCTGTATTGACAAGTGGTTCCAGGAGCAATTTGGTTAAAGAGACAGAGGCAACCAAACAAAGTGTGTGCATGTGTGTGTGAGTGTGTGTAACACTGTCTATTAAGTGTGTTGATCTACGCTTGCTCTTCTAGAGTATGAAGTGTCAAATGACTCACACTGACACCAATTGATGCACAGTACCTTCACGTCATAACACATGTGAACACATAGTCTATAGCAAAAACCACAGCAACACAAAAAAAATCATAGATTGCACAGTTTGCAGTGAGTAGGCTTTGTGTTTGAAAAATGCCATATTTAATGGGCACATGGGACCAAAAAGCATCTTTCTTTTTTATGCTTATCTATTACCAAAATCTATCAATCAGTCACTTCAATAAGCCTTGTCGTGAGGTTGCCAGGCAACCGAGAGCAACACTGCCTTTGTCATTTTTAGCTGTAAACAAACAAAATAGATGTAGCTAGATTTCGATTAGTTTGTTTTGAAGAAGTTGTTGAGCTGCTATTTTTAGTTTTGGACACGCAAGCTTGTGGCTGCTCAACTCTCAGCAAGATAATCAACTACTAATTTCCAATATGATTTCCAATATTAATCTCCACTCAAACCTTGACCTGTTAACATGCCCATGTGGCGGCACACTGAGGCTCCACTCAGACCTGGCATTAACATCCATCCTGGTTGATCTGAGTGGACAGATGTAAAGTACATCTGCACACCAGGCTCTCAAGAGCTGTCCGTCTGTGATCGGATTACCTAAGGTGGTCTAACAGGGCCCCACGTCAAATAATGATGAGAACTTTCCCCTCTCCTCCAGGTTTAGGGTTTCAGGCTAAAAGCCTGTCTTTAACACAGGTAATGTGTAGTGTTATAGAATAATGATACAAGAAGAACACTACTCTTAACGGCGCTAACCCTTAATCCATGAAAAATGGGGGTCTTTCTGTGATGAGTAGTTCTTGTTAACCTTCTGTTCACAGAAACTGTCATGTCGGTGGCAGTCACACGGGCATGATAACTGTTCTGTTCTGCTCAAAAAAACAAAAACAACAGAGAGATGGCAATGAATGACAAACAATATTTCTTACCAAGCACTCTGGATGTAAACAGTATGTACAAGCAGAGTGGACACATCAAGTGCGCTGGTATTTTTAGAAACCAGGTATTTCTCACTTTGCTGGCAAGAGAATTTCATTTGCAGCAAAGTTGCCAGTTTCCCTCAATTTCAACCTCTGGTGAAAGTATTAGTGATTTTTTTTCTCTGCTGTCACTGTCTTTGTCCATTTATGTCTGACTTTCTCTTTCACCGTCATTCCTCATGTCTTTGTCTCCTGTTCCCTCAGTCATTTTTACTGAAATTACCTTTGCTGTCCCTCCCTCCTGCATTTGTTAAATCCCTAACCACTCCTCTGCACGTCCAATCCTCCCTACCTGTTTTCTCTTCCAATGTCATCCTAATTAGTGTTTAAAGCCCCTGCTCCCCCACGGCGAGGTCGTCTGTGCCCGTAAGCCACCACTGCTTTGTCTTCGCCATGCCAAATATAATGAAAGAGCTCTATCTACTGTCATCAGTGCCTGTGTGTGTGTGTGTCTGTGTGTGTGCACGCATGTGTGTGTAAGTATGTGTGCACACGTGCGTCCCCAACAGAAAAGAGAGACCGCTCACATATTATTAACAGCATTAGCTCAATTACACAGTCTGACAATGAGAGAGAGAGAGGGAGAGAGGGAGAGAGAGGCGGGAAATGCATGAGAGGAGAATGTAGGGAGGAAGGAGCTGACACAGGGGTGAGACAAAGGAGGGAGAAGGCTAACTCAGCATACATGGAGCAACAAAATAAAAAAAAGCAAAACCAATGTTTGGGTTTTCTTTATTGGAAAACAACAGAAGAACCAACGCCTGCCTTTTAGTTATCACTGAATTTCCCTTGGAAGCAAGAAACAACAACAAAGGATGGATGAAAAAGGGGCAATAGGGGACATGACGGAGGTGGAGAAGATGCTGGCAGATGGAAAAATGGTTAAAATCAATATCCTGAACCTGCAGGGATTTGAAATGGTGCCCAGGGACAGTTTAGGAGCAGCATATCCGCTGCCGATTGTGTGTCTCAACCAAGGAGCAAGGCCATTCAGGGCTGCTTGACCACAACAAATCAATAGTCCTACATTTTGTAGGTTTACTGTATATGTGTGTGTGTGTGTGTATGCATTCCCACACTTGCTCTATCTGCCCACAAGCCCAACATTCATTTGCAGAGACAGCCAAGTGAAGTGTTGACTGGGAAAACCGTTCAAACAAGGAGGTTGTTATGGGACTGGTGGTGAAATACATGCTGCAAAAATGTGCTGTGGCTAACATAAGGCTCAGGCATTGTACTGGATACATCTTTTGTGAAACTATTAAAAACCTATTTATAGCCCTTTATCTACCCTCAATGATATTCACTACACCACCACTCAAAGTACACACATCACACACACACAGGCACATGTATGCTGACAAACAGTGGGAATCTGTACTGCTGTGCTGTCATTATATAATTAGCTCAGACTCGTATGTATAATAAAATATCAAAAATGTCAAACAATGAAATATAATTTTAAAAGATAGCCAAAGAAATAAAGAACATAGTACGTTCATCTGTGGTCAGTAAATCTTTTTAAGAAGAGAAGGTGAAAAGTCTTGTTTGATTTGGCCGAATGTACTGAATCTCTCCTCACTCATGGCCTCATTATCCTCCTCGGGCAGGGGTGGGGAACCTTTTCCCAATTGGGGAGATTATAAATATTATAACGTCATTTGAAGACTAAATTATTGTGCACATGTATCACGCTAATCTCCCTAATGCAAGAGCTGGAACTGCTCATTTGGCGAGGCTGGATGTTCAAGTTTGGGTCAAGGAGTCACGAGCAAATAAACTTTACAAGAGTCAGGAACTGCTCACACTTTGTCATTGTGACAAAATGTATGAAATTTAAGAAAAACATACAGCTTGAATTAAGTGACATGAATACATAATTTTGTGATTTATCTGTGTTTTAGTTTAACTGTGAAAAATAAAATAGGTTTTGTTAGACAAGGTCTACGATCAGCCGAACCACTGCCATTGCTGCAGGAGCAGTAGGTTAGGGTATCAAAGTTAATTCTGTATTGTGATATTATACTGTGCCTGTTTATAACAAGGTTTTAATTTGTTTCAGAATCATTACACCCCTAATTAATACACTGTTTACAAGCATTCACATGCATTTAAAAGCTATTTATATGTTAAATATGGCATTAAAATTCGACTAACAGACTAAAGACAGATAATTTTCTAAAGTAATTCTAAATCTAAATAGATGAAGTGAAAAACATACACACTGATTACACAATGACTGCAAATGATGCCCAAACCTGCTTTTGTACACACTTCACACTACATCTCCCTGGCTGAGGCAATGCTGTATGGCCTGATGCATATCTACTCTTTCAAAAATTTGGTAATTAGCAAACTGTACGTCAGGCAACAGCTGGTGCGCCATACTTGACTGCATTATCTGTAAGCTAGGGAACAAATACATGTACCCTGTTGCTGCAAGTCAGAATCATTCTTATTGGAAAACTGAAAAGGAATACAAAGTTCAGGCAAGGCGGCTGAGGAAACAAGGAAAGGAACCATTAGCATGTGCAGGTATTTCCATCAAGATTATTCTGTTATTCTGTCATGTGTAATGGAAACTATTTATTGGTTTTAGAGCATCAACACTGGTGCAGAGGTCAAACTGTAAAGTGTGTAATTTTACTGTTATTTATCCTCCAGCATGCATGTCAAAAAGTGTTAGATGCTTTTCAGTTTGTTTGTATTGTCTTCAGCAATTGGTTGGCTATTGCATGTATACTGTAAATAATATGCAGTACAAAACTAAAGATTTTGTTCAAACCTTTAGTTGTGTTTTTTTTTTTAATTTTACAAAAACGGTAACTAATCAGGGTTAAACTGATTACATTTTGGTGGTCAAAGGTCAACATTCATACCTTTGACCTTACACCCACCCCATTCTTGCTAACACAACATTTCAGGAACGCCAGGGGGTAATTTCATTAAAACCTAACGGACAAATATCAATTTGGCCTCGAGGATGAACTGACTAGAATTTAGTGGTTAAAGGTCAGTGGAAGCGCAGAAAAACAATTTTGACCTTAACTCTGGGATACAGAAGATAATTATGAACATGATAAATTATCACATATATGATACATCTGGACAGATATGGATGTAATCTTCAAGTTGACTGGTTGGGGTAAGCACTCAACGGCTGGTGGCAACTCTAGATTTATGTTACATCTTGCCATCTATGGAGACATTTCACATACATTTACCATCAGGTGACTGACAAAATTGCTATAAGATTACCATAAAGTGTTCCATTCATCCATCCATTCATCTACACTGGAAAAGAGGCATCTGCATGCTGAATGTCTATATTGGTTAATTTAGCTGAGTAGTACAGAAACAGTTTCAGGTATATGGAATGTGTCATCCATTTGAAATTAGTTTTTGGAATTTCTAGACTCTCTTCAACTTAAAAAAAACTGCCTCTGTGATATTGACCCAAAACACTGGCTGTCAGTGAAAAATCCATCTGAACTTATTTTACATGTTAGGGAATTTGGTCCAATCAATCAGAGCTTGTTGATGTTATTCATCTGCCAGGAGATGATATAACATCCTTTTGCATGCGTAATTGTGAGTTTTACCAAAGCACAGGCATTAATTTTTCTTCGAATGAAAATCTATTGCTAAGTGCAGCTTGTCAGCTCCTGAGCCTCTGCAACCATGATGGAGACAAAAATAAACCTATGTCACACAATCTTTCTCTGTGTCATAATATTTCAACAAAAAGGTGAGATAGAGGTTTGGCATGACTCTATTATCTCACCTCACGGTATGTACGCATATCTCTGTAAGGCTCAAACTTGAACCAGCTTTTACCATTTTTCAAGAAATTACAACCTTAGAAGCAGAACTAACCTTACTGGCCTAAAATATTCACGCTGATAATACTAAAAGGAAAACAAATGTTGCCATAACTGCAGCAATAACATTTGCCATCCGCACCATTGTTCTCTGAGAACATTTGCAAATGAGAACCGATGACTAAGTTGACTAATCACCTGATGGTAGCTCTGGACAAAAATTAAGGGGATCACTAACCTCATTAGACCTAAGCCTCTGAGGACCAGGTATCCCTGTTCAACATTAATGACTCTCTTTTCAACCAAAATCTGTCATTTTACACATCACTGCCTCTTGTACTGCTGCTGTGGCCTGGCACTTGAGAACTGAACTTGAAACAATATTCCTGAGACCTTTCTTACTGCTGTGTGGATCTCTCCTCAGTCGTCAGTCAAATTTGGAGAATGCTATACTACTTGACTTGAATTGGCCCATTTTCATCATATTGGCTTTTGAGACTACATATTAAAATAAGTTAAACAGATATAGTTTTTCTCCTCTGCCTGTCTTTACAGTGATGCACCTAGAGGATATTTTTACCGTTAGCCAGTGATCAGCACCAATGGAGTATTGAGAAGGTACTGTATACCTCTAGGGCATCCAATATGTTGCAGGAAATTTTATTAGACTCTGAACCATTTTCTATTAGGGCATTGTTACCACTGTGTTGTGTTATTGCTGATGATGGTTACTCACAGACTAACCCCACAGGCTACGCCTCAGGGAAAACACTACACTACACTGCAGGTTGAACAAACTGTCACTCACTGATCACTGTGCTAGATACAGCACCTTAACACACACACTCTCACACACATACATACACACATACATAGAGAAACCATTAACCCCCACCCTCCCATACACCTCTATATAATTACATTTTACAGGTAATAGGGGTTGTTAAATGTAGGAAATAGCCCATTACTGCCCTGATAATCGCTAACTCTCCAAAAAAAGGTCACTAAAATGATATGGGTCTCAATTAGGAAATGGCAGACTCATGTGGAGCATTGTCACTTCCCTTGGCATTATATGTGACACAGCAGCGAGGTGTATTTAACCTTTAACCATTCCACCACACACCGATGCTTCAGTTTTTAGACGACAAGGCTTTAGGGTTCACATGTTGAGATGAGCATTTTAAACCATGTTTCATTCCCCTTTCTGAGGTTACAATGACTTCTATATCGATGATGCAGAGGCAACTTCAGATAAAGGGTCAGATACAGCTTCCTGTAAGTGTGTGTAGGAGGAGTTTGTGTGTTCAGAGTGGCTCAACAACAATTTAAGCTATTGGCTGCCATTGAAAGTCAAAACAGAGCCATTGCAAACATGTCTTTCATATGAGCCCTATTGTTATTTTCTTTGAACTAAATCATTGCCTTTCTGAGAAAAACCAAGGCAAGATGGGAACAGAGGCATAATAGAGCCTAACGATAACTGGTCGAAGCAGAGTTCAACTGAAATGCTTTGGCAGCCACATGTCCATAAACATAGTGAGTGGAAATACCTCACCATAACTAAAATTACAAGACAACAAAGGCTAACAGTACATAACAGCTGTTTTGTTGGAGTACGTACATTGTGTTTACATAACGAAAATTTAATCTGCCTCAACATAGCGAAGAATGGCTACCACTCCAAGCAAAAAGGTATATGGAGTGATGCTAGGAGATGTGTGTTTCTGTGTGTGTCTGGGGGGGGTACTACTACTGTACCGAGATTCAAATCCACTTGCCTTAGCCTGCCTTAGTTGCCAGATGGCCATGGTTTGTGATGTGGGACTGCTGTGGCACAGTCCATAAGGCAGCCGCCTCTCAAAACCATGTAAGAATCCCCGTGTGTGGGGTTGTTTTTTGTCTTCTGCAAATTCACATTGTCTGTTACAGGCTCTGCTGTCTCACTGCCTGAATTATAGAGAAGACGCAGGAAGAGGGCAGGATGCTTGAGGGGGGTTTGGGCATCTGATTCCACCTAATGTAGCTATTAATATTATATATTTTTACATTACTGAAGTGTAGTTAAGAGAATAAGTGAGGCAATATCATAGGAAGAATATGTAGAATCAAATCAGAGTTTTACAACAACTGATGAATAATTACTGAATAACTACAAAGTTGGAGAATAAGTGCTGAATTAGTCCTTTAAAGCTGCAGTTTGCAAACATCTCCAGTGGGAAACTCTATGACCCGACTGTGACTTCACTGTGAGGCCTTATTGTAAATGTTGGCTGATTTTACATAAATCTCACTAAAAGTTGGCTTTTCGACAAGTTGAAGGCAAGAACTATACAACAGTTGCTGATTAATGCTTCATTGATAAATCTGCAGCACCTGCTTCAATCAGATGTCAAGGATCAGAAGCTGAGTCAGCAAGACTAATGGCAAGGTAGTTGCCATTAAGGAGACACTAGGGGCAATTTATTACTCATCGAACAAGCACAACAGCTTGTCAGAAAAGCTTTGACCTTGGGATATTTTACAGTGCCATATGGAGCTTACTAGGCTAATAGCTAATTATTATGCACAAGCTAAAATCTAATTAAAAATCATCCCAATAACTATTCAGTCTAATTAGCAATGAAACTTTAAATCTGTAAGATTGTAGTGTTTCAGACTGAGAACAAAGCCATCTTCTCTGCAAGGATTACCCAGTGAACACTGTTCACACAGTGAACAGTGGACTACACAATGAGCTCTGTTATATTACTGATACTGTTTGTTTTCTTGCACAGTAATTAAAAGGAAGTGATAAGCAGATTTGCTAAAGCACCAGACCAGGATCAATAAGAGGAGCTGTATTGATAAAACCTTGGCAATAACATTCATATGAAGAATAAATGCTTCATACAATTTATGTTCTATTTTATTTAGTTTCTTTGATGGCGTGTCATCTTTATGCCAAAATCAAAAACTCACTCCCTATTTTCTACTTTCTGAATCCACAATTCCCAACGTGTACTGGAAATTTATTAACGGGAGAATACCATAGATTACTTTACACCCATGAAGCAGGAAACTAATTGTTATTGACTTCCTGGTTAGTCCTTGCTTTTTTTCCATTTCACCTATATTAATTATCAGTTTCCTATATTCTGTGTGGAATCTATGCATTAACCTCCTGTTAATTTGTATTATGATGAAGCTTCACTATTTATTTTTCATCTTATCCTTTCTGCCTGCCCACCTCACACCATCAACCATTTATCTCTTCCCTTGTTACATCCTCCTGTCCTCTTTATCCATCCATCCCCCCTTCTTCCCATGTGCATGGACACTCTGACCTGTAGCTGTCTGGCATGGACTAGTCCCAGGTTTGGTTTAAGTGTCCCAATTATTCTCCTGAATTATGATGTCCTGCTCTGGGCTGTGTTACTCCATCTTTGTGGCTCTCATATGAAAGTTGGCACGGCACAACAGAACCATTTACAGAGGCCAGATTAAGGGCATACTCACATGAGCTGCTCTTCCCATTCACTCAACCATGGACTTCTGACAGCTGGTGTGAAAAAGCCTGACACATAAACAGCTTTGATGTATCCATTCTGAGCCCACTGCATTATGCAGCATCCTTCTTTTTCTTTTTGAATATAACAAACAATATTACCATGATTACTAGCACATGGTTGGATACAACAAGCAAGGTCTCTGCTTGGTCTACTGAGAATTCATATATAATGCAAAATCGTTTTCATGTTTTCAGTGTGTCTATTTTGATGCAAATGAATACAATTATATTTGAAGGTCTAGCTAGCAGGGAAAACTGGAAAATGTATGGCTTGTGGGCTTGTGTTGGTATTCTGTTTTGTGATCATTTAAAATTTAATGTGGCGGGGTACAAATCCTTTAAAAGTCATGATTTGAACGGGTGCAGTTTTCAAATTGCGAGCGACACACAATTTGGCATATAAAAACTAACAGCATTTCAACAAGATTAAACATTAAGTATGTCAGTGAACGTTAATTTTACTGGCTTGGATGCAAACTGTAATTGTTAACGTCTCTACATTAACAGGCTGGATGATTGTCTTTGCTGCAGTTTTAGGCTGCAAGTAGTCAAGCGCAAATGTTGTGGATTTTGATATGTTTTGGCAGTGGCAGCTCACTAGCTTCTCCCTGTTTATGATCTATATGTGACGCTCAACTGACTAGCTGCTGGCTACACCTTCATATGACTTGTGCTGACAGTGGCTCTCCCTCTCTGCAGGAAAGTGAATAAGTATATTTCTCAAAAAATATTTCCTTAAATTCTATCCGTCATGCACTGTAGCAGTATCTAACAAGTCAGTTCTGTGCCTAAAGGAACATTATTGCTTCCATGTGAAAGGCCTGGTATTGAAATGCAGGTGAGGTGACGCAATTCATATTGAAGGTGACTTGATACAGCACCTCAGGTGTACTGACACGTGGTGCGCCCATGCTACTCTCCAGAATACATTCACTTCACACATGGCTGAGCACAATAAAGTCTAACTCTCCCATCCTTTCAAAGCCACTGTGTAATCTAGTCTCCTTGGTTCTATTCCTCATTTTTAGCACCAGTGTAATCTGACTGAACCCACTAAACCTCAGCTGACATATGTTTCACACACTGAAAGGTAGTCTAATCATACAGCCCCCCCCCACACTCTATAATTGATCATATCACATGTGGCCTTGATTAAACACCCACTCGCACTTCAGAATTAATCATGCATTGCATGAACTTAGCATTAATCACGGTATAACCCTCTCTCCATCTCCATTCCTCAGTCGGACTGTAATGGGATATTCATCTCGTCGACAATTAATAACATCGGCGAGGGGGCTTCTGCACACGAGCCCCTTTTTTTTCTTTCCACAGTGTTATTTTAAGCTGGTCGCGGGCAATGATTGAGGGGTCGCAACATGAGCTTAAATGAGATTTATTAGCGTAGATGCCAGAGCTGAGTGTGAATTTCTAAGTGGAAACAGAGGGGAGGGAGAGAAGACCTACAGATGATAGAGTCATTGGCATGTTTTCACATGTGTGGCCCCTGGAGAGGCATCAGTCTTCTTTATCTCTTTGAGGATTTTTGTATCTAAGTGTTTTTCTCTGTGTAATAACCCCCTGCCACCTTCCAGGTGATTCATCTGAACCATTGTGCGGCAGAGCTCCTCTGGGGTCCATACCTGCCACTGCGATCCATAAGGGGACATAACGACACACACACACACACACACACACTCAAGGAACAAGAGCCCTGGAAAATAGATAATTACACTCCCCTCAAAAATTCACTTGACCGTAACAAAACCAAAGTGGCCTATCACACACAGCCGCTGCTGCAGAGCATAAAAAAAGCACCAGAGAGATGACTGACGAGTACAGAAGCTGCCACCTATAACTCGTTGTTCAATACTGAGGTCAAGGTGCGGTGATGAAGTAATGACAAACAGTCACACAACTATTCAGCTTCCAACTTCCACAGACTCTGGCCAACGAGTGAAGATGGAGAACCATTCACTGACTCACCCTGTGGCCTGAGAGAAACACAGTGTCCATAACTGTCCAGAGGAGAGACAGAGACAGAGACAGAGACAGAGAGAGAGAGATGGGGCAGTTTGTTGTGTACAGGGAACCACATTACAATGCTAATCACTGTGAGTCTGAGGCAAAGTGAGGAAGTTCAATGTAAGGATTAATACCACTAAACAGTGGTATTAATCCTTACATTGCTATTAAGCTAAGCGTAGCTTAAGTAAACACTGAAAGTAGCTGTGGTGTTGGCTTTATACAACTTGTTTTAACAACACAACAAACAGGATGTAAAAAGATGAGCCTGTTGAGTTTCCATTTGCTTCTAAACGTTATGCTAACCAAAGACAAGTAACTGTGTTAAGCTAATAATTGTATATACGTCAGTCATAGTGTGACCTCTAAGCACGGAAATGAAAACAAAAACATCTTCAACGAAGTTCAAACGTTCAAGAGTAAACAACCGTATGAATCCATCTTTAATTTATTAAGTACAGGTGTTGCACTTAGTGGTCCACAGGTGGCAGACGTAAACTGGCGTTTGTGCCAATGCTACAGTGGAAAAGCTGCGGGACAAAAAGAGTAAATAAAAGCCAGTCTCTGTACCTTGGCAGGAGACAAGTGTTGGTTTCCACTTCTACTCCTTCCCCAGTTGTTATTCCACTTCCACAGCTGAAAGGTGAATATTAATCCACAAACAGGAGACCCATGCTCCTCGGTCCTGTCACTCAGTCCTGTCATCCGCTGTTGACAACTTACTATTAGACTGAGAAAAGAATCCTGGGAAATGTAGGACGACCTAATGCACCGCCATTACCACTTTTGGCCAAAGTGGCCGCTGTATCACCTCACCAGTAAGGTTTTATTTGTTATTGCTTCAGGGAACTTATTTGTTTATTTGTTATTGCTTTAGGAAATTAAGGTGTACATGGAGACAACAAGAGTCACATCCTGTGAGCTGCGTTAAATAATAATAATAATAATAATAATAATAATAATAACAATGACAATAACAATAACAATAACAATAATAATTCACTCTCTCTTGAGATTTGCACATGTTTACCACACATTTGTGGTAAGTTTGCATTGAGTTTTACAAATCTCCATTACCCATGCATGTACATCTGTTGCCAACCTATCCCTGTGAAAAAAAAACAACATTCTGTGATGATGTCAGAGAAATTTAAAAGAAAGGCATTCATGTCCTGAAAATTCAAGGTCAGTCAGTATAAGGGTAGTCAGTATAGTTGGCTTCTTCTTTCTTCTGGTAGCACCTCCTCACATAATCTCAGCTGTGCATGTTGGCTTTGGCAACTGATGTCAAAAACAGGACCTTCCTGCTGGGTAGAGACAATGTGCTTGAGAATCACAGGATGCCAGTTTCTTTGAAGCTCCTTGGCAGTGGTCAACCATGCCAGATGTGTTGTACAGCGCCCCCACAGGACATGGTGTGAAACCATGTGGACGGATTGCCTCCTGCATGAGGTTAAAAAGACTGACCGCAGGCAGCTGGACACATTTTACTGATGGCTATAGTTACACATGGAAAAATACAAACCACAGTGTTATACCAACATAATGATAAGGACTTTTATTAAACCCATAGTGTAAGGAGAAAATATATCCTGCAACTAGTGAGGACAGTATCAATCTCAAGGACGATTTAGGTGAAAATTCACTGAATTCAAATAAAACTCAGTTATACTTTTTGTACGTCAATGCATATTTTGCACTGCCTCTTTCAGCAATAGCTGTGACCGTGAGAGCATAATTTGTTTTCTTTGACAAGAACTAATGTTCACTCAAGGTGCCGTCCTCGCCTGAACAGGGCAGCACTCGAATGGAGCCATAAATACGTGGTTAAATAATTACAGACTTGCAAGGAGATGGCGTTAAAACTGAAATAGTGTGCACTTGACAATGACACTGTGAGAGAAACTGAGCTGCAGTCCGCAGTGAACTGAGCAAATCTACACAGACGCCCAGGAGGCAAGAACAATGTGAGAGGCAGCTTTCTGGACATGTGGCTGACATAACAGAACAGTTTGTGCCCATCATTAACACCCAACATAGTTCCTGCACACACAATGTAAACACTTTCATAACAGGATCAGAGCTTAGATGATATTAAATGTACCTTTATCAATAGCAACTTTACAGTGTCAGAGTTTATGTTGTGGTTTTATTGGATAGGCAGCAGGTGCTCCCAACATGAACACACATAGCATGTTAAAATAATGTCTAATTAATATACGAGTATGACACTGAAACTTTTGAATTACTGCTTAGGACTGAGTGAACTACCGGATGAGTGCTGAGTAAGTGAATGATGTGTATCCTTAGTAGTCAATAATGTCTCACAGTCCATTGTGCCCTCGTGAGTAGTTTAATGGGGCATTCAGCCATTATTTTCAAGTCATAAAATTTAGGAAATATCACACTAGCACCAGCGAACACACACACAGTATACTATCAGTTAAACAGGAACATCACATCATCATATGAGCCACTGTTTTGTTTTCTGTTTATTACATGGTGCATATAAACACAAGATTGACACAAAGGACACGAGATACATACATGTGTAACTTAATTGAATATGTAAAGCATATACACCACCTCATAAAATAATATGAGAAAAGCAATGCCCCATCATCAACACCCACCCTCACTTCTTACCAGCGAGGCAAATATCCTGTAATTCAGCACTGAACCATTTGTGCAGGTGATTTAATTTTTATGGATATTTTACACATTGAGTGCATCCTCTTGGTGGTAACTGGTCTCCAGCCACCCACACCCTGAAGCAGGTGTTGTGATTCTACCTGATCCCTCAAAGCAACAATACACCTGTGTTCATTAATGTTTCCTACATGACACAAGAACACTGCTATCCTCAGTTCATCTTACCTGCATTGTATATGACTCACACAGTCTTTTGTTCTTCTCGAGCGGCACAGGAGGGGGAATAGCAGTCAGAGGTACAGTATGATAAACCCACAGTTGCCTGAGGTATTCTCTGCTGGCTGTTTGGCTGTGTGTAAGACAGAGCTCCTTTTCACCGCCTTTCACTGGCACTGAGAGGAGCAGCCTACAGTGATCGCACTCGTCACTTCTTTTCATGCTCACTATTGTGGCACAGCGAGGAAAAGACATTCAGCTTCCACAGCCATGAATTCAGCAGTGACTTAAATGGTTTTGAGGTATTTAAATTTAACTACATAATGCTGCTGCAAAAAGCCACACGGCAGTCAGATTTCTCTGTGCCTTAAATCCACACTGCTTTTGACTGGACTGGATTTTAGCCTTTCAACATATCTATCGAGTTGTCATGCCCCAGCTATAGATATGTATACACACACACACACACACACACGCACACACACAAACACACACACACACACACACACACACACCGTTTCTTTGCCACAGTCTGATCTCTAAACTTCAACATGCGATTCTGTCTTCACAGATCACTATTATCCCTCTTGACTTGAACATTATAGCAATTATAAAAGCGGAGATGTTCTCTGCTTTGATTCTAGGCACGGCAGTGGTGTGACAGTGCAGTGTGCATAAACGTCCTTGTACCAAGTGCTGATGTACAATTGTCGTGCAACTGCAGCATGGAGTACAGTTCTTAGCAGCCAAGATGGCTTAAAAGGCACTTGCACTCTGAGAGAGCGCTTTTAATTTTAGATTAACATTATCAGTTTCCTGTTACTTGTATTTCTCTCTCATACTTATCTAAGGGCACAATCTGACCTCTATAGGATATTATCATTTTTTTTTTTATTTCTGAATATTAAAATAAAACAAATGTAAATGACTGTCAACATGGGCAGTGATGGATGGATATTTTGTGCCTATGTGCCTATGAAAATGATTAAATCAAAATAATGCTATTAACTGTGGCAGCGGTGTGCATGATGCATCTAAATGAGGTATTTTAATAAGACAGTTTCAGTAAATGGGATGAAGACTGTGAGGAAGGGGAAAAAACAGCAGTCAAACACACAACACCTCCTGAAAGACACAACAATGTTTTTCAGTTTAAATTGCTTTGGGTCAACTGGCTCACCTTGCCCCGCCTGTAAAGCACAGCTGACCTTTGGGTGGTAGGAGCAAGCAAAGCAATATCATAGAAGGAGTTCTGTTACTTCTCTCTCTTTTTTTTCCAAAAAAAGTGTTTATGTTTCTAAACAGCGTAGCACAGGTACATTGTATTTGTCTCCCAAATCAAGAACAAAGAGAAAAGTTTTTTTTTTGAACTTCTTGAAATTTCATTCTTCTATTTGTTGCGAAATAGAATAAGAGTACGTTCTCCCCTACATATTAGCGAAGGTTTACAATTTCAAAATAAAAGCTGTCTAGTGCAGTGTTGGTGGCCGAGTGGAGCAGCAGCTGGGTTCAGCCATGTTCAGGGGCAAAGCATCTGATCGCATGGACTGTTATGAGATTACAGTAATCTCCTATTCCCTCTAACCCTCAAATTACTGGCCGTGTAGATTCACTCCTGGTGTCAGATCTGTTGTCAGCCAGCTCTCAGTAAGTCGGTCGGATAATGTCTATTGCAGATAACAACTGAAGGGATTCCCTGACACTGCCTGTGCAGTCGAAAATGACTAAATGAGATCGGAGTGTCGTCTGATGGGGGGTAAAATACCTACTTGTCCCCTCTTGTGTCAGAGTTGCACAAAATCCCCTTATTATTTTTGCTTGATCTCATTCAAACGTCTCATTATTTCTCGGCACCAGATCATTCACTCCACTTTTATCATTTTGAGAATAATCAAGGCCATAGATTTTTAAAAAAACCCGATTCCCAATGGCAGTGTATTCAAAAGGAAGCTAATGGATGAATGAAATATAAACTCCCTTTCTATACAGGAAACGAACTCTGCGACTGAATAAATAAATAGAAACACAACTCAAGGTAGAGTCCTGTCACAAAGTCTGCTGTGCCAAAACAAAAAAAAAGACTGATAATCATTAAGTATGCATGAATATTTTCACTGCAGTTGGAGCAGAACAGGTAAAAAGACAGTGGACATAGAGATGAGGGAATGTAAACTCTACAGGGATGTGGAGGTGAGTATATATGTACATCCAGAGAGAGCAGGGTGAACTATGACACCGCACTGGGCTATTTGCAACCTCAGCACACTGTCTTCCCAGGATTTGGTCCCACATTGTTCACAATTCAGGCATTACTGAAAAGGTCACAATCTAGTTTTTTTAACCTGTCATAGTGGGTTATTTCCTCAACGGAATTCCACTTTTCCACAGGAGCCTGCTGTCCAACAACCAGGTCGATTACGAGAGAGAAAAACGTCCTTGCTAAAATTTCCACTTGTGCTATGAGTTTCTGTCACGCCGCAGTTTCCAAGGTCAGCGATGATCCTGTGAAGTCAGTGCTTCACGGGATCCTAATGAGAATAACAGGCAGGGATCGGATCAGAGACAAACAGGCTGGAACAGACTCAGCCCAGTTTAGTCCAATTAGTGGACACCGACACTACGTCCCCGCCTTTCCTCAAGGTGTTCCACAGCTGTCTCTTCCACCAGAGACAAAGGTATTAACAGAGCCACCTCTGCTGCCTAAACTCTTACCAGTGCCCGTCTGTATATTCCAAACTTTTAATTATATCTGACGAGCTGCCATAAAAATCCAATTTTCCCCAGTGCCTGCAGGCCCTTTTATTATTGTTCTGTTGCAGGAGACCTTGCATTTCATACAGACTGCAAACACTTTCCTTTCTCCACTCCAGTACTTTTCCCTCTCTTCTCTTCCTACACCATGATTCATTTTTTTACACGGTGTCCCAGTGTGTGTACTGACTTCTATCAAGTCCTCTTTTCTCGGTTTTCTCCGCATTCCTCGGTTCCCCATCATTCACACAAGCGCCTGCACTCCCTCCTCCCCCCGGGTCTCTATTTCCCTAGCTCAGATGCATACATAGCTCATTACGTTTCTAATGTTGTTTGTAATCGCCTCGCGCTTGAATAATGTCAAAGGCAAATCATTTTTTTCCAGAGCATTCGTTTTTGTTTGTTGTGCGGCCATCTCAAAATACCCACTGCAAGTCTGTATATATGAAATTGCACTGCAGTTTTCCAATCGAGAGACATATCCCATGTACAAATATCTGTATCCGCACCATAAATTTATACGTATGCGTGACTGTACAGCTATTTTATGCTTGCATACAATTTTCATACCTGTTATTGACAGCTTGTTTGGCTCTATCCAAACGTGAAGCCTACATTATAAGACCCTGATATTTATTTGTCAAACTCAAATCAAATTTCCAAACAACAAATCTCAATCTGATCCAGCACATAACGATGGGGAAAACAACATCATGTCAAATTATCCTCAAGAGATGGCTGCTGAACAGACCTATTTCCTCTATTCCATGTATTTTTATCTTTTCGCAACAAATGTTTGTTTTTTTTTTTAAAGGAAAAAGGAAAACGTTAAAAGACAGTATGAAGATCAATGCACAAAAGCGAAGCAAAACAAATCTGGTCTCCGTGTTGCTCCTGTCTAGCAACCTGTCCAGACAGGGCTCCTGCTACTTCTCAAAACACAAAGCTGCTCACTGAGCCCACAAGGCTTCAGACAGGAGCAGGGCCGTCTCTGCTTTAGAGTAGGCACAACCTCAGCAAGAGGAGGACGCCATCTGAAACGAATCACTGGAGACTTATGGAGAGTGAAAGGCGGCGGATGGATGTAAGAAAAATACAAAAATGGGTTAGCAACAAAACAACAAACATCATATTGTTCCCTTAACCTCCCCCATATACTGTATGCATTTACACTATTGTACTTGTGGAGACCGTCATTGGCACAATGTTTATGACTGATCTGCAACTGTAACTGTGCTCACAGTGACACACACGCACACACACACATACACACACACACGTGTGTATGTTCATGCAAAACAAGGCTCACAAGCTGGCACAGTATTTTCGTTGCATATTTTTTGTTCACTCCTTTTTTCGAGTTTTTTGCATTTTTGCATATGCATTGTGTCTGAAGCGCTTTGTTTTGTCACAGTGCAGTGTGTGTGTGTGTGTGTGTGTGTGTGTGTCTTTGTTAGTCAATAACCTTGGGGAGATATGACATCATGTGACACACTCTAGCGTTGCAGCTCATATAACCGGCTTACTAACAGGAAGATAATAACAGTGACTCTCCTCAGTGTGTTATTGTGGTTCCCGGTGTCAGGGGCTGAAATAGACATCGGAGAGAGTGGGGGGTCTTAAAGAACTCAAAGAACCCACCTCATGCATCCGTCACTGTTGTGCTTTTCAGCGCTGGCAGTGACTCAGACTTGAATTGCCTTTGCTTTCTTTTTTGTTTTTTCCCCCCATCCTCCTCAGCTGCACAGACTTCAGAGGCAGTCGCTTGATGATTGCTGACACTGAGAGAGCCCTGCTCACTGACCCCCGTGACCCCGGGCCTTAAATCTCTCAACGAGAAAAGGAGGAAAAAGAAAAAAGAAAAAAAAAAAGGAGCGAAGACGCGCTTCATGATATCGCACTTCACTGAGCAGCGGGGAAGAGAAAAATAAGTATCAATTTTACGAGGTGCTCTAAATCAGGATGGGTTTTGCAGAGACGACTTTATTGTTCAATCTGACCGCCTGTTCTAGCGGTGTTAGTGGGGTTAGACAAGCGAGCGATGAGCACGCCCGCCTCACCATAACAATAATCATCCAGCTAAGCCGGCAGCTCACGACCTGTAAATTGATTAAGGAGGGGATGATGACAGAAAGGTTTTCAGCGAACTTCTCCAAGGTGCCGTATGATGAATTTTCAGGCCCTCATTAGACGGACTGTCTGTCCGAGCGTGCTGATGCAAGAGAGGAGATGATGAGAGGGTGTGAGGGGCTAATGGGAAAACTCCAAACTCATTGGCGATGTTTATACGAGCTGTCTACCATGAAGAGAAAGGCCACGGCCTGCTTTGTCCTGAGACGAATCAAAAAAAAAAAATCATCTTCTCTGTCTGTTTCATTACAGAGATTCATTTCTCCCAAATCGGAGCAGATAAATCATTTAGAGAAAAGTGCGTGTATGTGTGCGTGTGGATGTCTAGCAAGGCCTCTGTGTCACTCTGCCTGTGTGTCTGTGTGTGTCTGAGGTGTGCTATACTGGCAACCACAGTAACACATTGTGTGAGTCAGCAGAAGCCGTGACAAAGGGGGATGGTTATTTCCGTGTCGCAGGGTCCGGCCCGAGGAAGCATGATTAAGACGCTCCGTGTTCAAACATCACAGCAGAGTCGTGCAACTTTCACTTCCTGCGACCCACTGACACAAACATTAATCAGACATTAATCAGATTAACAATCATTTCCTCCTTCATTATTATCATCTTATACCATACACTGTAATTACTCTAATTCCGTACTTTCTACACACGCACAGGCTGTCAAAGCTTTTCTAATTGGAACAATGGCTTCAAAATAAAAGCTGTGACTTTTTTTTTTTTAACCACTGCCTCAGGCCACCTCACCCTCAGGCAGTTCACTGAAAATTCCTAATATAATTTTTCACCTACAGATACATCGGCTTTGATATCCCCCCCAAAGAAATACACCATTTTATGGCTCTGTTTGTGCTGTTTTAATATCCTCAGGGATGATTTGCAGTGACACGGAGCCACAGGAGCAGAGACACGAGGCGGGTGGCTGAAGAGAAGCCCGTTACCATCATCCATATGGACGAGTCTGAGCATAATCTAAACCTGTATCACTGAGATTTCCAAGGCGATAAATAAATGCATCAAGTAATATTTGGCCTGTACTGTCATGATCTGTGTTGGTTGCTGTGGTTTTTGTTTCCCTTTTCCCTGTCTTGCAGGGGTTGCCGTGGCTGAGGTGGAGTCCGGGTGTGGCCAATTACACACAGGTGTCCTGCATTCAGTGATTACCTGGTCTCCTATTTATGTCTCTGGCGGACCTGTGTTCAAGGCGGGAGTATTGCGATCACTAGGTGATTGTTTGGCTACTTTTTCTGCTAGCTTTCTGGCTCTTAGCTTTTCTGACTACGTGTTTTTCTCCCTGCAGCCTTCCTCCTCGAGCTGCACCCGGACTCGCTGCCTCCAAGCCTGCCACGGCATTTTGTTGTTTGTTCCCCTTTTGGAACCTTCCTGATTTTTTGTGAATTTTTGTGGTCCTTGCTGTAAATAAAAACAGCTTTTCTCTCTCACCCAACTCGCCTGGTCACTGATCCCAACCTGCTCTGCACCCCAGCCCTAACATGTACAGTCTCACATCAGCCAACACATTTAACGTGTTCCTAAACACATCATGCAGTTGTTCTGGGCCCCGGGTGCACACATTTGACTTATTACACTGTACGAGCTGGTTTGAAAAACAAACATTTGACACTAAATCCTAAATCCTATTCTGAAATATATGCAAAACAATATGTAAAATTGTGTAAAACATCTGAACCAATTTTACACCAACACCTTGAGAAGAGCAGTGCCAATTTACTGTATAATCATGAAAAGCTTAGGAAATCTAGGAACTGCTGAGACTTTTTTGTTGTATTCGCCCATTAAGCAACTTTTGTAGGGATGAACGGGAGACCATGGCTGTGTCCGAAATCGCTCCCTAACCCCTACATAGTGCACTATATAGTGACCACGCCATTTTGTAGTGGTGTCCGAAAGCTTAGGGATCATAGCATGTCCACTATATAGTGCACTCGATGTATCCCACAATTCACCGCGAAATGTAGTGAACATCTGATGGTTACTAACCGGACCAAGATATCCCATCATGCATTGCCAGAAATTCTCTGGGCTGCGCGGAAGTGAAAATGGCGGACGGACGGGAGGGAAATATACATAAATATTATAAAATATAACAAAATATGAAAATAAAAAGTACAGGAAAGTAATCAAAAGCCTCCAATTTAATAAAAATGCAGTGGTAAACAAACAAGTATTTTGTGAGACGACAATAATGTGGTACGTTTTAATTGTGCGACAGCGATGACGTAATTACTGGCGCCGAGAGTAGTGTCCGAAAGTGTCCGAAAGATTTTTCTGTTGAGCTCACTACATAGTGCACTACATTTATATCCCCTATGTAGGGAGTAGGGAGTAGGGGTTAGGGGGCGATTTCGGACACAGCCCATGGCTGTGTCCAAAATCGCTCCCTAACCCCTACATAGTGCACTATATAGTGACCACGCCATTTTGTAGTGGTGTCCGAAACCTTAGGGATCATAGCATGTCCACTATATCGTGCACTCAATGTAGCCCACAATTCACCGCGAAATGTAGTGAACATCCGATGGTCACTAACCGGAGCAAGATATCCCATCATGCATTGCCAGAAATTCTCTGGGCTGCGCGGAAGTGAAAATGGCGGACGGACGGGAAGGAAATATACATAAATATTATAAAGTATAACAAAATACGAAAATAAAAAGTACAGGACAATAATCAAACGCCTCTAATTTAATAAAAATGCAGTGGTAAACAAACAAGTATTTTGAATAATGTGGTACGTTTTAATTGTGCGACAGCGATGACGTAATTACCGGCGCCGAGAGTAGTGTCCGAAAGATTTTTCTGTTGAGCTCACTATATAGTCCACTACATTTATTTCCCTATGTAGGGAGTAGGGAGTGAGTGAGTGATTTCGGACACAGCACATCTTTCAATAAGATAAACAAAATTCCTCATATCAGCTTTTTTAGCCCTCTGTTGGTGCTGAACGTCCAGGCCAGCATCAGACACAACAGGTAATCAGTGGCATACACCATGACATTGTCTGTAAAACAGGGGCCCACTCATAAAAACACTGCTCTTATTCACCACAACTGGTACAAATCTTCGAAAGGGAGCTACTTTCCACTCCAGTGCAAAATGTATCCACAAATACTACATAATGCCTCTGATGAGACATTAATTACCCGAAATTAGTCCGAAAATCAAAAACAAACTGACAAAAAGCATTTTCAGTGGAACAACCTCTCTTAGAATGGATCTGTAATCAGACAATTAAAGTTTAATCCCTCTGTGATGTTTCACACGTGAACAAACTAAAGAAAAAAAGTAGAAAAAACAAAACAAAAAAGAAAACAAAGCAATCCGCAGCAGCCAGGCATCTTGTACACTTAAGGACTGAATTAACCTTTCCACAGATGTCAGTATATAATAGGTGGTATATGGGCCGCACACTGGCATTTGTCTTGGACAAGGGGCAGGGGTCCCCCCGCTAAATGCCACCAGTAATGAACCAGTCCCCGTCTGTGCCTGTGCTTCCTCTAATCTGCAGTTAATATCCCCCTAGAGTATAAGCAGGAAAGTGTGTGTGTGTGTGTGTGTGTGTGTGGTTGGTATATGTGTAAAGTAGAGCTGTGAAATGGGATGCATAGTGTACATTAATGTGGGTCCTCAGTGTGTGAGTGGGTGCTGCCTTCAGAAATGTTAATGTCCTTTATCACCAATGTGCAGTATGATCAATGAGCGCTTTGATTCCTGTCTGTCGACCGGACGCTGCAGAGGTTACTCTCTCCACTGACAGCACTGTGGAGCTACTCATTTCTCGCAGTCGCTCTTATTTCCAACACACTGGTGAAAACACGCAACCCCACTCGTTTTTAGCACAGATAATAAAACCTCATCGCCAACAGACCAAAGTGCAACATTGGCAGCGTGTACACGCTGCGTTTAGCTTAGCATTCCGCCATACTTTGTCCAATATGTGCTAATTAACACTGAGCCCAATGTGCACTGCCATCCTCTCATTTTTACTGCTCCTCTTGTCTTAACATATAGAATATATAGATTCAGAAACACTTCACCAGTTCTTGGGAGATATGGCATGATTATTACAACCAAATAAAGAAATCCATCAAAAAGTGGATGATATAAACTCAGTTGCGTTATCTCGTGTCATGTTGTATCTGTGTATCTGCCGATATTCCACCATATTAAACAGCTGCTGGGAACGGACAGAATAAAGCCGAGAGGTATTTTACTATTCAGTCTGTGGACGATTTCTGAGTGTGAAGTATAAAGCTGGCCGCTAAAGTCCTGACTTGCCCTTCACTCCATGCTGTTGCGGGTACGAGTAGCCTAAGAATAGACGGCTCACCAGCTCCAGTGCAGAGGAATCTTGACAGGGAAAGACATGAATACCATCCTCTAGTCTCTCAGCAGCTTCTATCAAGGTGAGAAAGGAAACAAACTCCCCGGGCGGCGGCAGTGGAGCGGCTCTCGGCCCACGGGCCCCGTGCTGCATGGAGCCGCTCACACATGTGCATGTGTGTAACAGCATTTAGCACGGTGCAGCTGAGGGCGAGAAATTCTGCTTTCGACAATAACAATATCACCGAAGAAGAAGAAGAAGAAGAAGCACAAGAAAAAGGAGCTGATGGCTACTCTGTCCATTCTTCCTGTCCTGTGGCAACGCAGGGGAAGCCAGCTGGCTACAGACCTCCACAATAAACAAACACAACAGTGTCTGGCCTGAACAAACAACCTGGAGTTTGCCCGGAACCAACCTTTTCCACCCCAGCGATGATGAATGCTCTCTGTCTCCCACAGTCATATTTTTTTGCGTTGGCTGTGGCCAGTTTTTTGGCTCCAGGGCTGGATATTGATAAAGGCGGAACAGGATTTTCTGCTCGGTATAATGCGGCTATCGCTCAGAAGTGTGTGTGAGGGATGCTCCGTGCCTCTGTGGATACAGATATCCAACCTCCAGCTCTGACACACACACACACAGGGTGGCGACACAGGTTTATGTGCGGACAGTGAAGCAAGAGGAGCGCGGCAGCCTGGAATCACGAATCGCATGCCACGTCTGACCCCTGCTCCTCCGTCCTGCTCAGACACACACGGTTGTGCAAACATACACACACACAAACTCGCACAACAAACCGGCACTGCTCTGTTTGAGCCATTTACCCATTTAATCCCAGTGTGTGAGCTGCACTCTATTTCAACCAGCAGTAATGAGCTGTGGCTGGACCCTGCTGTGTGGGTGTGAGCGGGAGTGGAGCAGGAGTCCTGCAGCGAGGTCTTTAGTGTACACCGCGTCGAGTCACCCGGCACAGCCCGGCATAGTGGCACCTCACCGTGGTGTGTGTTTGTATAGTAGGAGGCCCACTGTTTCTAGCACTCCTTCCCTGCCTCAGTGAGTCCATAAAAATCATAAGGAAACGCACATATATTAGTGCACAGCCGTACACACAATGTACACAATGTTCCCGCTATCATTTCCGAAACACGAGGCTACCATCGACGCTCAGAGAACATTGCTTTCACTGCTGGAGGTTGTGTCGCAGTAAATAAATATAATTACTCCATTAAGTTGCATTTTCATCCAAAACACCAATTCATGTCCTATGTTCTCTTACTGCTGCTTTTCTTATTAAGCCTCTAAATATAAATGTTGAGAGCTGCGACAAAATGAGACGCAAAGTTCGAAGAGCTATAAAAACAGGAATATTCCTCAGTGCCTTATATAAAAATCACAAAAACACGCCGGTGAGCTCTGGACGACGGCGGCTTATAGATTTGAATAGGTTGAGCTCAAACGGCCTTGAAATGAAGGCGAGAAAGTCTGGTTGCCTTGAAGGTACAGGACGAGAGCCGCAGTAACACAACTTTGATATGTTAACACTGAACCATTATGTTGTAAAAGAAAATGTACTGTCTAAGTGCTGCAGTTAAACGCTGAGGGCAGGTGCTCCGCAGCAAACTTTATCATTATATTGCACTGAAATATCAGCAATAAGTTTCCAACTTCCACCAGGTCCTGTGGGGGCCGGTGGTTTGCAGAGGTGTGTTGTTCGTCAGGTAACACAAATCCTTTATGAGGATCCAGAAAATAACGGCTGCACAAAGTTCTGAGAGACAGGAAAGTTCAGGGCGAGTCCCATGAGCTCCTTAAAGAGCTGAAGCAGGATAAAGCCAGGCGGCGGCCAGGCAGCGGAGGTCCTAGCCTGTTTGCTGGCCTAAAGGATGCCCCCCCCCCCACGATGCCGCCCTGGGCAACGGCCCACGTCGCTCATATGAGAAACGACCCCTGAAGCCAGGTTCATAAGGGACTTAATTCTAAAGGCTAGCAAACCCAGACAGGAGCATAACACTCCGGATGCTACCCAGCACATGGAACTCGAAGAGGAGTTTGCTTTGGGATTATCAGAGGTTTATAATTCTACAATCAGACATTCAATCACAGACATAAATACGGAGATTTCAATTAGGGACCGACCATAACGACATCATCGCATTCATCACAGCATTCAGTCTCTGTGCCTGTGACCATCAACAACTAACATGGAGCAATGAGAGACAGCAGAGCGGGCACGGGCAGATGAGGTCATAGGTCAGCAATGGCCACACGGGTGTTTCTGTAACATATGAGAACACCAGCAGCGCTCGCCAGGTGATTAAGCCTCGGCGGCCATTCCTAAGCACAACTCCAACATGCCCTCTGCACTTCACACCGTGCATTCATAATGCAGCTGATGTCCCCTAATGACGAGCACGTCGATCTAATGCGGCACAGCGGTGGCCTTGGAGCAAATAAATATTTAATAAGATATTACGCGTAATGGCTGACTGGCTGCTCGGTGATGAGCCGGTGGAACGCGCGGCGTAACGAGCCGTTAGCCGAGATCTCCCCGCTCACTCCTCCTCGGCTCTGATCATTCAGACTGAAACGCTTACATTATGCATGAAAGGGCGCAATGAGCTGCAAATTGCTATAAAGAGCAGGAAGAAGATGAAGGCCAAAACAGACATGTTGCTTTACTAACGGCTGGATGTATGACAGTGAACCGTCCTCGCTCCATCTGCACTGCTTGAATGTGTAACGCTAATAGAATAGAATTGTACTGAAGCAATGTAAAATACAGATTTGTATAAAACGCCTGGATCTGTATTTTCATTCGGTTTGAATGTACTGAATAAAGACAGCTGGAGTTCTGATTGATTTTGATTCCAGCAGAAAAAGATCGGGTTAGGAAGCAGAGCCGACACTTCGATGACTTAAGATGTGAAATGTTTTCTGTCTTGTCATGGAATTTGAGTGCGAGAAAGCAATTTTACCCTGAATTCAATTTGAAGCCATCAAATTCAAGAAACGCATATTTTATTTTATGTACATTAAATTCCCCCATGTGATATATTTTAAAACCTACATCTTAAAACCTACGCAGATTATAACGAGGTCTTAGTTATTTGATTAACGAGCGCCGTTGACTTGACCTGGTTGAGTGTCCAGCGTCATATAGGCGATCACATTTTCTTTTCACTCTACCATCACGGCAGCAGCAGAATCGGGATCAGGGCCAGCAGCATATGTTCTTTTACCAGCACTCCAACTCACAGTGGGGAAGTAGCCATCTTGGATTTGTTCTATGTAGTGAGCCGAACCTCCCAGTGATGTGACTGCCAGCTGCCGGGCTCATGCTGAGTGGGCTTGAGTGCAGAGGCCTGTTTACTGGGCAGTCATCCCTGCTGCACGCCAGTGCTTCCATACTGTACTTTACACACTCGGCACAGATTATAGCCGGAAAATTCTATATCAAACCATTTATTGGCAGAACGGAGGATTTATTTATCAATAAACGTATTGATTTAACGATAAGGATAATACTGGGGTTGATCCGTGTATATCTCTGGTCTGTTTTAATGTTTACTCAGAAGCATAAATACTGTTTTTTTAACATTTATTTGCGATGGCTTCATTGCAAGTAAATACACACACACACACACACACACACACACACACACACACACACACACACACACACACACACACACACACACACACATCAGATTAAAACTTGTCACCTGTTTTACTGTGGTGGCTGATCGGTGTAAATTTTATACACACCCAAACAACCCAAATAAAATCTTTTTCCTGTGTCATCAGAAACCATAGATTACAGATCAGCAGTAGATCACAGTAAAGTAAAACAGTCATGTAGTGCGGCAAAAAGTGCCGGTGTGGGAGATTTGATGTTGTCGGAATATCACACGGCCCCTGAAGTCTCTGTGCTGAATGATTATTTGAGCTTATGATTAGTGAGAACTACTGAGGATCCTCCTCATACCACACACACACGTGTGTGTGAAAGCTTTAAAGATGCTACACATAATGCTGAAGAGGCTTCAGCAGTTTCCAACTTCAAGTACTCTAACAGCCCTTTACTTGACCCCACTTTGATTTGCATGAAAGACACAATACTGACACAATACCAGGGAGACTGCAAATAATCTCCCTGTTAACAGGAATAAAATACAAGTCTAACTGCGAATAGCTAAACGAAGTCCTTGGCTGACGCTTGTGAAGCTGTGTGTTCATATTGAAGCCGGTTGTGCGTAGGTGTGAGAGGAAGTTGTGAGTTTGTTTTGCCCTGAATGTGCCATCGATGGGACAAAGGCAACAGGGAGGGGACAACCAGCCGCTCACCTGTAAAGGAACCTGAGCATCCAGCATTACTGACTGCTACTGTGCTCGGTCACAGAGACGGAGAGAGTCGCCATGGTTACTATGGCTGCTGTCATCTTCCATCCTGTGACCTTTTACACGCTCCGGATCAATAAAAGCGAGCTACAGTCTCCCAGGTAAACACGGGGATTGGACGACGGCTGACAGGAGTAATTGCTGACATTTCTCATGCAGTCACGAAAGCTCCTGAATACAGTGCAGGTTTGTGTTAGAAACACAACGCCAATCTCTCTCTCTCTCTCTCTCTCTATGTGCTTAAAATCTCAAGCCAAACCAGTCATCAAACGTTCTGCGCTTCACCATGCTGCACAGAATAAAGTGACATAACGTTAATCTGCTGTCACTTTTGGTGAACCGGCTCAGAATTCACAACACTGTTTCCCTTTTTTGTTTTCGTTTTTTTGTAAACGAAGCGCACAGCGTCACGGAGAAGGCGGCCGATCCGCCGTCAAGCAAAAGCGAGATTAGAAATGCAGCAATAATATCCATCTTTATTACCCCACAGGACCTCGGATCGAGCTGGGTCTTATTAGGACTCCTCTCACGCGCCGTCTCAGAGCAAGCGAGGCGAACCCCTTGGCAGAAGAGTGTGCGTTGCCTTGGTGAGGCGGCGTTTGAAGTTGTGAACTCCGAATTTGTTTTCCATCGTGGGTTCCTGTTTGTGATGCCTTTGCCGGGCTCTTAACGCGGATGAGGTCGCTCTGTGGCAGACGCCGGGGAGGTGGAAGGGGAGAGTGGATGGAAGGAGCGAAGGGAGGCGGTGTCAGGAGGACAAAGAGCATTGTGAGGAATAATGGTCGGTGTGTGAGAATGGTTTGGGAAGCCTGACTGGAGAAGTCAACAATTTTTTCCTTCTTCTTCTTCTATCCATAACATTTTACAAAATAAGGAGCTGAGTGAAAGTGCAACAACAACAACAAGAACAACAACAACAACAACCCTATACTTTAGGAAGGAAGAGAGTCCTGTCCCATTTCACAGTGTAATTCAGTGTCGAGCGGTGGTGTCCGGATTCATTACTGATCTGACTCTCAATTCCAAATCAATACATTCCATAATAAGCAGGAGAAAAAGGTTGCTTGTCATACTAGACTCAAAAGGCATGGGAATAATGTGGGAGTTTGTTTTTGGTTCTTTTTCTATTTGCTGGGTTGAACTGGCAGCAGACGACAGAGCTCTGCCTGTATGAGAAGAATATAATGGCAGTGTTTTTTACCACCAGACCAAGTGTTGCCAGATTTGTCCAAATGGCGCAAGGGGTCACCAGTTGTTTTTTTTTTTTTTTTCTTGGATAGTTCTAACACTCATGGTACCAACAGAACCACCGGCAGTGTGTTTATACAGAACCCGTGTCCAGTACACACTTGTACATGACAGCACTTCATTTTCTCCATGCTGACATTTCCACTTCACTCTAACACCGCATTACAGTCAATCTCTATTATAGTGGACTCAAAAATTAAGTGCCAGCATAACTCTATCGCCATGGCAACTGGTATTACATCTTTGAGCCACCTTCATTTCTTCATTTTTCTTTCCTTTTCCCCCGCCTGTGCTTTTTTCCCCCATACATTTCCGTTTCCTTTGCCAATTTCCCTCACACAGTAAACTGTGCAAATGGACACATTAAACCGCAGGTATCTCGCACGCACACGCTGGCACGCACACGTACGCACAAGTAGCTGGCACAGTGTGAGTCCCAGCAGCCGGCAGCACAAGTACAGGAGACAGAGAAGTGGGTGGCAGCGTGAAAAGTGGGTTTATTTTAGAAAGCGGGGATCGAGGCAGGAATAGAGTTTAATACCTAATTTCAATTCCAGCCGTGAGACAGGGACGCGACGGGGAGCCGGAGACAAGACGGGGACCACCAGAGAGACAGACAGAGGGTCAAGCTGCTAATCGATTAATCATTTCAGCTCTAGGTGACATGATTCGAGTCCTCAGCCAATCACAGTGCAGGAGGAAGCACGGCCCAGTGCCCAGTGGCTCTGAAACCCGGCCAGAGAAACACTCCCACAATTAGTGCCGGAGTTTAGAAAAAGGTCAAGAGAGTGAAGGGCCGCGCTGATGAAAATATCTCAAACTAAAGTAAATGTCATACTGTTTAACCGAGTCGTCTGCAGCCAGACATGAACCAGAAAAGCCCTTGTAGATGCTTTAATTGATTGTTAGAGCTTCAGTTACTTCTCAAAGCCCTGGCAGCTTATTTTCACCATCACCTTTTTACTATCAGCGACACACTCACGACATAAATACACATTTATGTGCCAAAGTGAGAACTGTGCGTATGGGGTTTAGGGTTTTTTTTTTTGTTTCTCTAGGATGATCACTGTGACAATTTGTGACCTGTTTAATACAATAGCTAAAAAATAATTTCTTGAAATTTTGTTCAAGATGGATTGGGGGTCAAAGGTCACTGTGAACTCACAAACGCGTGCTTCATTTTCCACATGCAAATTGTGACAAAATTTCAATCCCCAAACGGTGATAATGAAGAGATGATCATATGTTGTATTTAAGAGGTTAAAGGTCAACAAATGATAGATGTATACACACACACACACACACACACACACACACACACACACACACAGTATATTGCCAAAAGTATTTGCTCACCTGCCTTGATTCGCATATGAACTTAAGCCTGACATCTCATTATTAATCCATAGGGGTCAATATGATGTCAGTCCACCCTTTGCAGCTTCAACTCTCCTGGGAAGGCTGTCCACAAGGTTTCGGAGTGTGTTTATGGGAATTTTTCTTCCAGAAGCGCATTCTTGAGGTCACACACCAATGTTGTTTTTGACTCCTTGATGTATTGAGTTCAAACAGGAAGTAGCTCTGCACTCTGCACAGATGACCCAGAACACACACCAGTGGTGTTCTGGGTCAGGACTCAAGTTCATCCACAACAAACTCTCTCCTCCATGTCTTTATGGACCTTTCTTTGTGCACTGGTGGACAGTCATGTTGGAAGAGGAAGGGGCCAGCTCCAAACCATTCCCACAAAGTTGGGAGCACGGAATTCTCCAAAATCTCAGTTTTCGTGGCCTGCCACTTTGTGACTGAGTTGCTGTCGTTCCCAGTCGCTTCCACTGTGTTATAAAACCACCACTCTTTCACAAATGTTTGTAGAAACAGTCTGCATCTCCCTAGGTGCTTGATTTTATACACCTGTGGCCATGACAGTGATTGGAACACCTGAGTTCCATTATTTGGTTTTTGCATATGTGTGTGTGTGTGTGTGTGTGTGTGTGTGTGTGTGTGTGTGTGTGTGTGTGTGTGTGTGTGTGTGTGTGTTAAACGTTGCTTAATACAGCGAATACAGCTTCATGATCAGTCGAACATGCGGCTGGCTTTCTCTCATATCTGCTTGATTTCATTCTCCAAAAGAAAAAAAGAAATAAAGTCAAGCTCGCTGTGTTATCTGCTATGCTCTGTGAAGTCATGTGTGCCTGGCTGGTGGTGTTTTTTGCGGGGGGGCAAGCTGTACGTGAGCACGGTCTCACTGGACCACCGGACCGAACACCCAAAGCCTCTCTGACACTGTCATGACTAAAATGCCTCTGTGTCTCCATTACTCATTGACTTCAGATATAAAATCAGCATTGTGGAGGGAATGGAAGTGAAAGTAGCTGAAGGCTGAGGCTCTGGGTGAAGGCAGCAGCTTTGAATACGCAGAAACAGATTGCAGCAAACGCTCATGCAGCCCAGCAGGGCGCCTGAACAAATCGCACTCTGAAGTGTGGAAATCCACAGTACAGATGAATGGTGTTAATCTGCTGGCTCCAGCGCTGCACTCGCACAGAGAACCTACCATGAAATCTTGTTTGTTACCCTTTGCTCTCTTACTCTCCCACCACCACCACCACCACCAACACCTCATCCCCCTGCCCTCTCTCCCAGCCTCACTTCATCTGTCCCGTCCCTCGCTTCGCCACGAGTTCGTCTCCAGCTCCAGTGTTTTGAGGCTGAAATGAAACAGGCAGCGTCTCAGCAGGAGGCCGCCAGCGGTGCTGAAATCAGCCCAGCTTTCCCCTCCCCCCGTCATCCATGATCCACACAGCCCAGTGAAACATCAAGTCGCCCATCCGCACTCCCTCATGACTTCATAAACACTATCTCTTTGCAGTTATCTATATTTCCCGTCTGGCTCTTTGTCACACCACAGGAAAACGCTGTGATTCTTTCCACAGTTGACCTTTTTATTCCTTAACAGACTTCTCCTCTCTCTGCTCTCCACTGAGATGTATTTCAGTGCTCAGTGACGGAGATACATGGTGGGATGATCGATTGCCCGGCGTCAGAAAAGCTGCGGGTTCAATCAGAAGTGTTGTGTTAGTGGTGCGGTGGCTCGACACTAACAGCAGGCTACACCCGGGCAGGAAGTGAAGACTCGTACTCGCGGCAAAACCCTGTCACGCTGTCAGTGGGAACAGCGCGGCGGGCGAGACGGCTGACACCGGCGTTAACGCGACAACGCAGCAACAGATGTTGTCAATAAACAGACGTCTGACATGAGTTTTGTAACCTAAGCTGTGGTGATGTATGGACAAACTCGGGTTGTTGTCCACAAACAGCTGTTTAACTCACACTATGTTTTTACCTTCTTTACTTTATGACTGATTATTGCTCAAACTGGTCATTAGCATCATAGTGACCCTCTCAGCTGTTCGTTTAATTCGCCGCAAAAGGCGTTATGAGACTTCCTGCTGATGTCGATGTGACAGTGATCATAAGTGAATCATAAGCAGATTAGACAGCAGTTCTGTCTTTCGTTGCTCCTGCTCTGTCTTTGGATTGTTCAGCAGCAGGGCACCGATCGCCCCCCCCCCCCCTCCCCCAGCCACGGGCTCTGATACTGCACCATATGCCACAGGGTTGTTTTCATCCGCCAAGTCTAATCTTACACTGTAAAAACCACAGCTTACATTCTTTGGCATCAAAGCACAACAAAATGCCATTAAGCCAAAAAGATAAACAACCAACATTAAAAAAAAGAAAGAAATCGAAGCAGTGCCAACTAATTAAACCTGGAGAAGTGATGAGAAACGCTTATTTAAAAAAAACAACGAGAGTTAGTTTGACTAACTTGTGATCATTACTTGGTGAATGCAGGGAATACTTATTATATGCAATTAGATGCATTAGCTCTCGCATCACTTCCCTTCCGCCAAGTCTAATCTTACACTGTAAAAACCACAACTTACATTCTTTGGCATCAAAGCACAACAAAATGCCATTAAGCCAAAAAGATAAACAACCAACATTAAAAAAAAAGAAAAGAAATCGAAGCAGTGCCAACTAATTAAACCTGGAGAAGTGATGAGAAACACTTATTTTAAAAAAACAATGAGAGTTAGTTTGACTAACTTGTGATCATTACTTGGTGAATGCAGGGAATACTTATTATATGCAATTAGATGCATTAGCTCTCGCATCACTTCCCTTGCATAAGTTTCTATAGCTGGACACAGACTGCATAGCAACAAGTAAAACGCTGCTGCAAAGTAACATATATCAATGAAACACAAACCAGAATATTGTGAACACAACACAATCCACTTGCACGACAAGGGAATAGGTCCTGACCATAAAGACCCACAGTTACTTGCCGACACGTCTTTACACACTGCTGTAGTCACCTCATTTTTTGTGTCATGGTTTACATTTTTGTAAATACCAGTTGTATATGATGTAATTTAATTGGCCTTGACGGGAGTTTGGCCAGTCAGTCCACTAAATCCTGCTACTAGAGGCCAAGAAAGGTACACATGGCTTTGAATAGTGCTCATATTTACTATGCAAGGCCTGTTGTGTTGTTGTTTAATGTCAGCAGTAAATATTGCCAATAATTAGCATGAGTGTAAATTGTTGGTAGCTGCTGACCCTGACTGTTGCAGGAAACCAGACGGAGGTGTTAATTCATCTGTGCAGAGTGCAGAGCTGCTTCCTGTTTGAACTCAATACATCAAGGAGTCAAAAGGTCACTTTGCTCCAAAGAGTGTAACCGTCGAGCAACAGGCGGAATGAGATGAACCTCAATACAGTCTCAAACCAGTCAGTTCAATTCATGATCATTTTCCCGAGGCAAATACAAACTGGTGCTTTCATCCACATGTTGGTTTGAACGTGCTGATGACTAATGAGGATAAGGAAAACCAGCAGCAGAGAAGGGGGGGTGGGAGGGGGGGGGGGTGGAGACAAGCAACTGGACCAACAGGTCCAAAAATCCCATATTAACATCCTGCACTGTTCAAACTGACAATCAGAACAATGATGGATACGAATAACATGCCACCTCTATAGGAGGGTAATGACATCATCTGGGCTCCATGGCAACAGGTGGCATGAGGACGTAAGCAGACGGTGCATATGGACAGACAGCTTTAGACGTGGGTGCTACTGCGGTGTAAGTGTGACTTATGTAACGTGTGTGTGTGTGTGTCAGTGTACAGTGTCCTGTGAAGACGTGGACATGTGCAGTCATCATGTGTTTGTCCATGCGTCCAACCTGACTAGTTCCATTATCAGACGTTCTCTTCCAGGTTAATCTTAGCCGCTGCCTCCACTGACAGCCGAGTGGCAGCAGCGAGACGCAACCTCACACGCTCTCCATTTTTAAAAAAAACAAAAAAACCAAAAAAAAAACGCATTAGTGTTTGTGTAATTAGCCACGACCGTATTCACAGCTTTTACGCTCCAGAGACGAATCAATTCAGTCTATAAAACTCTCATTTCATTTCATTTCCAAAGCAGCACACGTCATTATGCCAACATTAAATCACACGTTCCGAATTAGAGCCCCTTTGTCACGGCTAACCGAGCCCGGCACTGAAACAACACGCACACGCTGTGCTGCTCACCTGTTTGAGAACAGCGTGAGACAGGAAGTTGTTCCAGGACACACCTTCACCACGTCAAATATAAAAGATGACAACACAAGGATGAGACTTTCAAACAATAACACGTCAATCAAATTTAAACGGCGGCCCAGACGCAGCTGTCAGATTAGCACTGGAAATGCACAACTGCTGAGACACAAAATGTCAAAGTACAAGATGCATCACTAGGCTCAACCGTCTGCTATGCAGCGGTCAGGAAGCTGTTTCCATTGTAACAGAGTGGAGGAGACGTACTGTGGCAACAAGGTATCACAAAGGATTTATTTCGACACTCCAGCCTGCTTCTCAGTCCAAATGCGTTTGGATGTATTTTAGATTCCTGCACATACATCTGTCAACATATTGGAAAACAGATTTCCTGTTCCTTCTGGGTTTCATCCAAAGATCGACAGAACAAAACATGTATCCTCACACTGCTGTTCAGTTATGTCCCCCTTTGAAATGAGAAATACAATTTTTGTCAGTTTCAATTTGAAAGCGTTGGGAAGAATCGGCTGAGCTGGAACCGATATAACAAATCAAAATAAGCTGGGGCAATGGAACATATGAGTTGAGTGTAAGTGTGTTGACGGCCGTTAAAGATCGACTTCACTAGACGAGTCTTTTTGTTGTTTTACCTGACTCATACAGTCATTATGTGATTATCAGAACTATTTTTCATGCTATTTTGTAGATTTTCACTCAGTGGGTGACAAAGAAAAACAACAAAAGAAGCATTTAATCCACCTGGAGACACAATAAACAGTGGCACTCAAACCGGGGTAGGAAAAAAAAATCCAAAAACAAATGTTGAACAAAAAGGCCTAGAAAAATCAAACCCTCAAAATGAAAAAAGCTGAATGTGAAATTCCAAGTGTTAAGTTGTGACGAGCCCAGAGGTTTTTAAATGAGCCTCTTTGTTTTCAGCCTTCTTCTTATTTATTTATTTATTCTTTCTTTTTTTTAAAGCTTTTTTTTCAAAGAAAAAACACTCGGTGACCTTGAGCTCCAAACACAGTCCACTGTTTTATCCGCAAGACAGGAAAAAAACGCCTGCAGGAACTTTAAACAACCACCTCCTCCTTCTCCTCCTCCGAGGCACCCGGCCCTAACGAAGAAGCTTTATCTCGCCACCTGCAGGAAAGGAGGAGGTGGAAGGAAGGAAGGAAGGAAGGAAAGAGGCAAAAGGAGGAGAGAGTGAGTATAGGTGCTGAGGAGACACTGACGCGCATTTTCAACCAAGGCTGCATGTGTGTGTGTGTGTGTGTGTGTGTGTGGGTGTGTGTGGGTGTGTGTGCGTGTGTGTGTGTGTGCCAGAACAATTTGTCAATATGTAATTGTGACCCAGGAAAGTCAGCGTAGGTCAAAAAAGGTTAAGGCCCATTTATGTCTGGATGCGTGGAGGTGGCTGTCGGAGCACATGTGTGAAAACAGCCGCTGCATGACATAAACAGCGTCGTTAATTAGCCAGAGTTAGCTTCTGTATTCAGATGAGCTATTGGGGGACGTTGTTTTTCTTTTTTTTCTTTTGAAACGCAGACCCATCAGGATGATTCATGTGATGCCGATGATTCATCACAGGGTCGAGACTTTTTTCCTGAACAGACAAGCAGAGGATCATGATCTCCACTCAAACACACCGACGCTTTTATTTACTGATCATGTATTTGTTTGTCTCACTGTCACACACTCACACACGCTCACACACGATGGCAGTGTTTCACCTTTGACCTCAAGTTCATTTTAATCTTCAAGCTAAAATATAAAAATATATACTAAAAATATGATATATGATGATTTAAGGTACATCATCGTCACAATCGTTGGCTCAACATGAATAAACTATGTCAGACAGCTCAACTTCAGACACATTCCACACACACACACATGCAAATGCAGACAAATGCCTCCACGCCGGATGTGTTGTGTGCAGGACTGAGCTGATGAGGTTGAAATAAAGACTTTTAATTTACCTGTTTAAACTCATCTAATGCTAAGCCAGTGAAAAACAGTGGTTCCCATTCGTGTGTGTGTGTGTGTGTGTGTGTGTGTGTGTAAGCGAAGGCACTGTCCACCAGACAGGATTAAACAGGTTAAGCTGCCAAATGAAAAGCAGTGACACACGCACGCACGCACGCACACACACACACACACACACACACACACACACGCACGCGCGCACACACACACACACACACACACACACACACACACACACACACACACACACACACACACACACACACACACACACACACACACACACAGCAGTTAATTACATATCCCAAGTGCTAACCATTCTGTCTTTATCGCTGCAGAGTCACTTAGGCTTAGGCCAGCAGGGTCGCGTGCTATTTCAGCTAACACAGCAGCTTGGTGGCCTGACTGTGATGAAGGTTGTGCACCTCCACACACACGCACACACACACACACTCACACACACACAGCCAGTGTGTGAGTGTTAAGACACTGGTTTCGCAGTTGAAATGCTGCGTTTCCTTCCCCTATCCCCCTGAAGAAAAGCGCGGCTGCGGCACTGGAGGTGATGAGAGCTCCTTCCACTGCAGGTGCTGTAAATCTAGGTTTATTATTCACGCGGGCGACTTCGCCTGAAACAGCTGCAACTACAGTGGGAGGACTGCAAACACGCGCTGACTGCGGGAACGGAATAAACAGGGACATTTGCATCAGGAAAACACAGGCATCCGTTTCAGCTTCACTTCAGTGGTAACTACTGCGACCATCTGTCCACGACTCTGACTGCTCCATTTATTTTTCCTACCAGCTGAACTTCACCACAACCTTTGTCTGTTTCCCCCGGCAACCGAAGATGCGGGGGGAACAAACCAGTGGCCTGGGATTCGAGGCTCTCAGACCCCGAGGCGGAGATGATGCAGCAGCTGATGACATTGGTATTCAGCAGATGATCCTCAGTTTTGTAACAGATCATCCTCTCAGTCTCCTTCACTGTCAGTCTGCTGCGTGAAAAAACATTCGCCGCCTGTAAAAAGGCACGTCTGATGATGGGCCGGGAATGCGAGACACGCAGGCGCGCGGGTTGGACCCGTGTCTCTGCGGGTTCCTGGGATGCCAAGCCGTGACATATCACAAGTCAGCGACAGTCAGCTGCTCGCACCATGTTCAGGGGGAGGAAGAGAAACATGCATCACGGGGAAGCGACTGCGGCTCTATCATCCCCGAAGAAAACAAATAATCCACGCTGGTGCCTTCCACGGTTATTTCAGAAAATGAAATGATTTGTCAAGACGGAGGCTGAACATCTGTATTGGTGTGAAACGGGCGACAGTAGACTGAGCCACTTGTAAAATGCAGCAGCAGGTTTTTATGTTTCCAGGCCTGTGCACTGGATACACACATGACAGCTGGAACCCCCCCCCCCCGGGCATACTGTACGCATTTGGGACTATTAAACAGGGGAAACAAAAAGGGAGCGTCAAACAGAAGCTGTGAGAGAAAAGCAAAAAATAAACAGTACGGGGGGGGGGTGTGCAAGTTTAAAATCGAGGCCACGTTAACGCAGATATAAATATATCTATACATCTAGGCTTTACATCCACACCTGTGTTCTTTAGTAGGTTTCATCATTTAACCGTCTATTTCTGAATGGTTCTATACCTTCAGCAATCATCTATACTTCATCACTCGAGTCTGCCGACTCCACAAATCAAGACTGACATTTTCAAATGCACTCATTTCGGAAAACATCTGAATTTGACATTTTCGTGAAAAATACTTTTTTTTTTTTAAAGTACTTTTCTTTTCCGTCCACGTTAATGGGCTGGTTGGAGACTAATAACAGCGCTGCATTAAACAAGACGCAGTCAGCCTGGACAGACAGAGACATTCAATTCAGTTATTACAACCTTTCCCATCTGCTACTAGTGTTGCCATTCAGCCTGAAGAATCTGCGTCTGCTTTCAGTTCCTGGCATTTTTTTTTTTTAGAGCAGCACATCTTTCTTTCTTCATGGGAGAAAGGGGTTCAGTGCATTTTCTAAAAAGCAACTTAATAATCAGCTTTAAAGGATCAACGTGAAACTACTTTTTAAAGGTGTCATGCAGCTAAAGCGACTTCTAAACATCACACTTCTCCACAAGTAAACAAGCTGTTTGGAGTGAGATTTCCCGAAAGGTTGATATTCTTCTGCAGGGAAAATGAACGCGGGTTAACAACAGATTGAGATGTGGTATACTTCCACATTCAACATTAAATTAGTTGCTCTTGAGAAGCCAGATATAATTTTCCATTCAGTGCCTAACACATTTGGTTCCGTCTACTGCCTCAGCAGGAGCTTCAAATTGAAACCGATTTACATCACAGTTGCCGGGGCCTCCACAGTGCATCTACAATCCTCTCCAGAGACACCCTCAATGACTGTTATCCTTCATTGTGACAATAGCAGCATCGCTGTGCAGCTCCTCTACTGGAGGAAGAAAAAAATGACGCAGGGAAACTCATTTCAGACACAAGGTTAGGCCTCCATAGTAACTTCCTGCCTTTGTGATCCCACACTGCTGCACCATGCTGTATGAGCCCGTAAACACACACTGTAACCGCACATGACAAGGGGCCCCACTGCAAAAGCACAAAACACAAACCAAACAAATATCTCGCACTCGTGGTCAAATGAATCCAGATGTTTCCCTAACGTGCTGGGGTTTTGTGTTCTTGTTTGTGATTTCTGCCTGAAACGGCACGGGCTCGGTGTGTGAGAGTGACACACTGCAGGAATAAAACAGTACACAATGCACAGCGAGGAAAGTCGCCTGGAGCCAGAAGCTAAAAGAACAGTCGACTGTGCTAATATTTGTACTTTGTCTCCTTAGCTTCACAATGAGCTCCAGCTGCTTCTTTGTTGTCACTTCAACCATCTTTCATTCTCTTACTAACCCAATGTGTGTGTGTGTGCACGTGAATGTGTGGCACCTTCCTGCGCCCATTGTTGGTTTTAATGTATTTTTAATTTCCCATGAAGTGACTGGAGTCCTCAGTGACCAGCACTCCATAATTGGCTGCCTGTGTGAACATCAGTCAGCTTAACGAGAGTGAGGGAGCTTCTTCTACTGCTGCTGCTGCCGCAACACATACACGCACACACACACACACACACACACACACACACACACACACACACACGAGAGCGATAAAGTCTCATTAATCCAGGTGGTGCTGCCACTGCTTGCAGACAAGAGGTGTTTACCTGTTACACTGTGTATGTGTGTGGGGCTGGCGCATGAACGCAACTTATACAATTAGCTACACACTGTTAGCACAGCTGTTAGCCCTGCCCTGCTCACAGTGCTGGCTAATACATGTGCAGACACAGAGTTGATAGTCGTCTCTCTGGCTGCAGAAAGAAACACATGGGACATGACAACAGGCCATGGAATACTCAGACATGCAGCGAATGTCTCTCTTTTCCACACACACAGACACACACATGGCGTACGCACAACATGAGGCACTATTCAGACATTTCGTCATATATAGCATTTATTTACACTTTCTATTTACAAGTTTTTGTTTCAAAATCTTCTCTGTACACATTTGTAATTCAATAAGCTCTAGTCCTGTCACACACATACTGCTCCTTTATTATTATTTATTATTATTATTATTGTTGTTGTTGTTATTAGACTTTTCTGAGGACTCAAGAGGCAAAAGACACAGGAGAGGGTTTTCCTTTGTCAGTTTGGTTTTCCATCAACATGTGTGCATGTATGGAAGCGAGCGAGAAGAGAATGCTCCAGAAATGAAAACGGATGAAACTGTTACTTAAGGATGCCCTCAATGCATTTGTGTGTGTGTGTGTGTGTGTGTTCCAAGAGTCGGTGGGTCACAGCAGGTTCATTTGACACTGGTAGCAGCTGAAAGTGTTCATGTGATTGTTCATCAAACTATCTCCACTGCCAAAAGTCTGATAGGAAGCAAATTCGTCTTAAAGGGAAATTTCACACTGTGAGATTCAATAAAAAAGTGCAGTGATTGGCCAAGACACACACACACACACACACACACACACGCACACACACATATACAGAAGCTGTTTGTTGCCCTGCCCACCATTGGCACCACTTTACCCCACAGTGTTTAATATTAACATGTGGAACAAGGCAACACAACGTCTTAAATAGTCCGATTTTGGATAATAAACGACAACAACTGCCTGTTAGCTGAGCCCCACTTTCCTTAGCGACTGTTGCTATGCCAGTTCGCATTCTCCACACACCCTGTTTACAATGATAGTGCTTGTGCAGGACAAAACTGACACCAGACACTTTCAATTTCCTAATTTCATTTCAGCATGTGGAGAAATGTAAAGCGTCACAAGTCTATGAAACCTAGTTAATGGCTGCTAAGCTGTAGCAGGACAACTGCTGTTTGTAGACGTGTTGCAAACAAAAAGTTTGGATTATTAATGAGCCCAGAGTAAAATCAAACAGTCGATATTGGCTGACGCACAGCAAAACTAGATGTGCGCAAAAATAACGCTTTTTACAGCAAATTCAAAATTCATAATATTGCTGGTAAAAACTGCTTTCCCAAAATCAAAGTGAAGTAAAAACCATATCTGGGATTTGTCTCCACAAAGTCTCCACACTCAGGCACAACAGACTTGTCAGGTAAACACCATAAAAAATTAAAAAGAAAAAAAAAACAGAAAATTCTTTGAAAAGCTGATTGAAAGAATATGGCTCAAACAAAAAGACGGCGAGAGGGTGCGGAAATAAAAAGGCTGCGAACTTTGAAAATTTCCCTTGCATGGGAGATAAAGGGCTTGTGAAAAACAACAAAAAAAAAAAAGCCAGCGTCTGATCAGAGACCGACAGCTCTCACAGAAGAAACAAAACCCTCCCTCCCTCTCTCTATCTCCCCCTCACACACCTATGCACACCGTCTTTGTGGGACTCAGTGGGTGACAGTAATGGATCCTGGCAGAGTCTCGACACTAAGTTCCAAACGTTTACAACTTGTTGTGTCATGAATGTCTGATTACACCCACATCCACCACGTCCTTCCAACCAATCACCGATGCGGTGACATCCCATGTGCTTTAAACGAACAGGCGACAGACATGATTTAAAAAAAAGACAGAACAAGTACAATGGCCAGCGTTAGGAGCAGAAGAAACACAAGGCTGCTGCTGTTTCAGTTCAGAATTTGCAGCTCACTATGAACAAAAGGAACTAATGTAAACGATTATGTTGACTTGTGACACAAAGACTGCTAAACAAATTAAAACCGGACCTTTCTCCCACCAGAATGTCCCACTAATGCAAGCAAAACATTTAAAGCTATGATCCAGTAACATCTCGGCTCTGTTCCAATCGTGTTTCGATGAACAACAGAAATCTGTCCCTGGTGCAAAAACAACAACGCAGTTTGACATTTCAAAAATTGTGAATTCTACTTTCTCCAGACAAGTCGCAAATGAAAGTCACGGTACACACATACAGCATATGGCCTGATAAATGCTTCTGTTTTTGTGTGGTCACATGGAAAGATGATTCTCCTGAAGTACAACTCCAGGCTGTTCTCCATCATCACTGTCGATGTTCACTGCTATAGCTGGACACAAAGGTATAATAGACACAGAGGAAACGAACGTGTGAGAAAGATAGAACATACGTACTTTACTCAGGCCTAAAATGATCATTTTGATATTTACTTTATAATTTATAATTATGCACATTAAACTTTCATGACGGGAATTCAATTATTCTATAGAGCTGTATCTTATAATGAGTGGATTTCCAGTCGCCTGTTAAAGAGAGTTGTGAGGTAGCCTAGCTTCAGGAGAAGACATGTACAGGAAAGTCTGAAGGAAAGAAGTTAAAGTAAGTCTTTTTATTAGTCCTGAACATTATTACTTTCTTCAGTGATGAAACTGTGGATGTGTGACTCTCCTCAGCGCCGTCTGTCTCTCCTTCAGGTTTTGTTGTGACCAGGAGAGAGGCTCAGATCTGTAAAACCATTACCTCTTTTGCCATCTCTCTTTGTCGTTGCAAACTGAGAAAAAGGGTCACATTTTGCCACAGGGAACAAAACAAAAAAACAAAAACAAATGTATTGCCATGGTACTGCAAACCACAGTAAGCACAAAAAGCATTTTTATTCTGAACTTGACCGGACCTCAGGCGGTGCTGAGCAACAGCTCGTGGTCCTGCACCAGGCCTGAGGTTGTGTTCAACAAAAGCATTGTGGCCCTCAGTGATGAAGACGAAGGCTCCAGGAGCGCAGGAGTGCACATTTCAGAGCTGATCAGAGAAAAATCATTAAAAAAAAAAGAAAAGCTCCACATCGCTGCAAGTCCTCCAAGTCATTGGTGGATTTGAATCTCTTAGTTGCTGAAAGGCCCATCGGGCAATTTGAGAAAGCGGGGTTAAGAAAAGGAGAGGTGTTTCCGTGTATGAATAGAGGCCTTCAGGTTCAACAGACAACAGGAAGGAAAAGGAGGGAAAGGAGGAGGAAGGAGAGGAGGCGCCGCTGCAGAGGAGCCACGCCTATCATCTCTTGTAGTGGTTGGGTGCGTCGGCAAAGGCGAACTTCAACCTGTAGGCTTCAGCCAGCAGCACGCTCACTTCTTCGTTGCCCCAGTGCATTGTGGGAAGGTTTTGCAGGAGGATCATTAGCCCCTGTTGGAACAAAAAAATATTGGGAGGAGAGTGAGAAAAACCGCAGCTGTTAATAGGCGACGGGAACTTGAATACTGATGTAAACATCAAGACCTATTTTACATCTGGCTGTTACCATGCAATTTAGGGTACCACAGTGAATATAAGACAAGGGTGCCCGTCTTTCCTGTTTTTCTTTTCACTTCCTATCACATAAAGGCATCCAGTATGGAACGTGATATGTCATCTGGATGAATAAAAAAAAATGTATGAAAACACACAAGCATGCACATTAGAGAACACACCGAGATCTGCTATTGGAGGAAAACGATGCACAACGATCTAAAAGCAAAGACAGCACAAAATCTTATTACAGGCTGAAGCTGCATTTGTGATCTAATAAAGTGAAGCCCTTTGGGTCCGTCTGGTTTGTACAGGTTTAACGTTAGTGCAGAAGACAGACACGGCCACAGTTGCTTTCTGCCTCTGTCTGTGTGACAGAGATGTTATTAACTCAGTCAAAGTGGATTAATAACAGCTGCAAGAATGAAAGAGAGAGAAAAGGAGCGCGGCGGATGGGGGGGTAGAGCGGGGGAGGAAAAGAAAGGATAAAGTGTCAAGTACAATTCAGCGAGGCTTAATTCTCTCCCCAGATTCCTGCTCTGTGCATTACTGCTTGTACGCAGACAGACAACACACACACACACACAAACAAACACACACACGTGCGCGCCACCAAGTTCAATCTCTCCCTCTAATGCCTGTCTCTCTAAGGGGAATGATACTGGTTAGCAGTGAGACAAACTGATTTTCTGTGTGTGTATGTGTGTGTGTGTGCGTGCACACTATGAATCAGTGTCCTGGGAGTTTTCATCATCGAGGCTGAAATCATTGCCGTGACAACAAGGTTTACAACGAATCACGATGTTGATAATCACATGGAAGAACAAATCACTTCAGGTACTCAGGTGTCGACACTCATCTGACTCCTGACCTGAATGGATGTAAACCTGTTACACAGAGTGCTATATAAGATTTGAACACAACAACAATAAGTTGTTGGCATAGCCCTTTCATTCTTTACTTCATCAGTGCATCCCCGTGTTTCTACGTTTGTATGCACATTCCAAACACCCCTTTAAACTTTAAGTGGGCATATTTATTACAGCATTGGATTATTTTACCCTCCTACAAATTAAATGAAATCAAAAGGTGTCAGGCTCCATAAATTTTTTGCCTTCCTGACTCGGTTTTAATGAGGTGGTGAGACGACCTTGTTGCCTTTTCAAACAAAAAGCATCTGGATTCTGAGTGAAGCTGGAGAAATGTGATATTTCTCCAGCCGACGAAGCTCACAGCTTTGCTCCTGACCTGATTATACAGATTAGGTAGAGTTTGCGTTTCACCTGTTGCCTCAGTGATGTGGAAGTAAACCCGCCGGAACATCACTTTTAACATTCAGTCAATTCTGAAAACAGCTGAGGGAGCAGCAGGTGATTCCAACAGTGGCTGCCTTTTATAAGCCTTAGGCTATTAAAGGTGTTAAACCCCCACTGAAGTATTTCAACAATTCACAAGCAGCCAGAGACAGCTAACAAAAAAATGCTAACAAATTTGGCCTCCAGTGTCAATGCACATAAAACAGGCCTCTGAGTTCATGATCTGTTTAAAAATCCAGTCAATCGTTCCTTCTATATTGTATTCGGGACCTCTCCCTCTCTCTCTCTCTCTCTCTCGCCCCCCTATTGGTTCAGACAGATGCACTTCTCTGAAGCGTGTCCACTCTGAGGGAAGGAGAGAGAACGACAGAGATGAAAAGCGGAGGAAAGAGAGGGAGGCGCCCTGATCAGAATTCAACGTGCCTTCCTCTCATCGGTATTCAACAGAGCTTCACTATCAGCTCCTACCTCTCATCACTCACCCTCTCTCTCTCTCTCTCTCTCTCTCACGGCCCCATTCACACGCGCACATTTGAAATCCGCCCATTTTGCTCACAGATAGCGCACTGCGGTGAGGGTGCACATGTCTGCGTCTTTATGTTTACGCCGCGTCTCTCCTCGCGTGGAAACAAAAACAAAACATTACAATGAAAATAATACTGGAACATCAGATGTGCTGCTGAACAACCATGTTACGCAAGAGGCTGAATACAAAACCAAACATGTACAGCATGTATGTGAATGTGTGCTTTGTAAGTATTCTATACATCCCCTCAGTGGTCCTGGATGCCTGCGGGTAGACACCTTGTTCCACCACTAAGGGACTTCGTCTTCGCCTCAGGCTCTGTAGGCACAAGCAAGTTTCAGCCAGGCTGTATCCCAGCTACACATAATGTGTAGTGGCAACACTGCCACGGCCAGTAAAACACTGGATTTTTACACAGAAGCCAGATAACTAGACTGTAACTATTTGATTATTAAACCCAACTGATAAGCTATTTACAGCGTACACACTGTTAGCTATTTTAGTATTCTAGGAAGTCAAAACGAATGTGTATAAGGAACAAGAAACTGAATGAATTCTGAATGTCTGACAGTGAAGAGATTTAATAACTGAACCTGATAATTGGGATGCTGCTGATGCTGTTGCTTCAAACCCGAACTAATATTGTCGACGCTGATGAGTACGTAATTGATTTAAGTGCCAAATGAAATCAAGACTCCACCTTTTGTTCAGAAATGTATTTCTGCTTATTTTGTTGATTTTACTTTAAATTTCAGAATAACGAAATGATACATACATACATACACACATACAAATGTACGTACATACATACACACATATATACATACATACATACTTTGGCCTCCACAGAGCAGAGATGGATAAATAGTAGGGGAGGTGTTTATCATGTAATGCCATATCTTTATAGATCGACCATACGCACTAATTGCTATGCTACAGGAGAGAGACCAACCACTGTCTAATCAAGTGCTGCTTGAGTATCACAGACGTTAGGCTACACACCCAAACAAACATATGCGCGACACACACGAGTCCAGTCTTGCACAAAACTACGCACACATAGTGACTGAGGAGCTTCATTAACAGCATATTTCTGCTTGGTAACCATCTGCTGGCTATCACTTCTGGTGGGCTAATGACTTTAATGGGGTTTAATTGCATACATCTCACTGTCAGGGGGGAATACTGCACCCACTTCACTCCACACAGGTGGCAACACTCCACGCTGAGAGGCCATGAGTGTCTGTGTGAATGAGTGTGCCCGTTTGCAGGAGAGAAAAGTGGGGAATCTGTGCAGTCTGTTCAATTGAAAGTATGTTTGCGTGTACTGAGGACTGTGTGTGTGACGATAGAGACAAGAGAAATATAGCAGCACAGCGTCGTGTGTGTGCACGTGGATATGCATGCAGGTTGTTTGTTGCAGTGTGTCTCAGTGAATCAGTGAAAGAGATGACATCTTAAATTGGAGGCATCTGCAAGTGTGTGTGTGCTGTCAATGTGTTATGGTGTTAATGTAGCTAGTCCTTCTATGTGTGTAGGTGCTTGTGGTTAATTCAAGCATGAATACCCATTTATCCCACAATACTAACAAACACATTGATCCACTGTTACTGTATACAGTGCGCTAGGGAGGAAAAAAATGCAATTAGCTCTCCACCTCCTACGCTTGGCAGGGCTTAAAGTGGTTAATGGCTATTGATACAGAGGGGAAAGCAGATTGTCAATAGAGTCAGTGCAAAGGCTCTCTCTTCAAAAAGAGAACTGAGTAATGCATTGGTCAAACAAAGCCAAGGCCACTGCCAAGTGGGATTTATTACTGTGTATGTAGTTATCGTTTTAACTCAGGTCTGACTGGGCTGAGATGATTTAATAGTTTATCCTTATGCCCATTTTACAGTCATACTGCAACACAGTTTATTAAAAATAAAGTGTGGAGCCACCTCGCCCACAAGCTGCCAGAACACCTCCACTGCAGCTTGAGTTTCTGACCTCTAATGGACAAATTCTGGACACAAGTCTCCCGCGTTTCTGTGATTGTGGTGCTGGTAAAGAGAGCCGACTGACACTGCATTATTCCTTTATTTCCTCCTCGGCCTGTATGTGTGCCATAGATTATAAAAATAATCAAAACTGATATGGGGTAAAAACCACTCAGTAAATTCATCCCAAGCATAAAGACACCACATTTTATATACAAGTCATATTTGTGAGCACTGAGGTGGATAAAACAATGATTATAGACGGCTTAGACCTCACATTGAGTGAAAGCGATTACCTTTACACCATTAAAACACTGACTGAGGCCATTAGCAGTAATTGTAAACTCATACGCCAGGACACGTGTGAGCACACAGGCACATATAGACACACAATTAAAGCCCACTCTGCGAGAGCACCCAACAGTCTATCTGCAGGCACAATGAGATGGTGCTAAGTGAAGTGACTGCCCAAAGTCGTGCGAGGTGCCCTGCTGTCTACACTGCAGTGTCAACGCCAGCTCCCAGCACCGAGCAGCTAAGGCCCTGGAGACATTAATGGCGGAGAGATGACAGGTACACAATCATACCAACAGACACACTTTTTCATGGCTAAAAATGCCAGACGTCTCTAGTAACTGTTGCGCTTCTTTGACATTTTTTCATTACACCTCCGACCTCCTTCAAGCAACACATTTACATAAATACACACATGGAGATAAAACTGCGCGAGCACATGAACCCACACACACACAGGCTGTCACCAACGAGCACAAGCACACTAGGTTGCTTTTGGTGGTAATGGTGTTTTGCAGCACCCCAAGGTGTAATGGGCCCAGGCACTGCTCTGTTGGGGCCATTAGCTTGCTGTAGTTCGTATAATTACACAAAATGGGCACTCTGGCAAACAGTGGGTGCTAATGTAGGAGTGGGGCACTGTAGCATGTGGATGGAAGAGCTGACATAGGACGGCAGAGCCAAATTGTCTTGTAAAAACGCTGGCTGGTGAAAAGCCAAACACATTAATGAAGACTGGTACTGGTATATTTCACCATACGATATTTCTGTTCACACATAATAAACACATTTACCATCTTAGCAGTTGTTTTATCGATTGCTGATTATAGATTGGATCTATTGATTGATGCATTCATTCATTCATTCATTCATTCTCCTCAAAATTAATTTAACCTATGTTATTGTTGACAAACGGTGAGCATGTCAGTGGAATAAATATGAAGGTAATTTGAAAGTCTGCTACTGTTTTTAAAAAGATCATTATACAACACAGTTTTATGATGTAAATTACAACATAGAAATGGCTAAATAAACATGCCTTCTATGCAATAGGTCAATATCGGTCCAAAAGCTGTGGAAAGTAAACTGATTCATAAAATCCTGCTATGTCCATTAAAAGAAGGAAAAAGAGACATGTGGGTAGACCCTTCGCTAATTTAAATACTGTGGGAGTGTGAATAAGATTAAAGCACGAAAGGATGCATGATAGATTGCCTGAAAGCCTTTAACCAGGCTACACATGAAACCACACGCGTGGGTGTTTGTGTTGAGGTTACCGTTTCGATACTGCAGCCTCTGCTGATGCCACACACAGAGATTTGCTCTAATGGTTTTTTTTATTAAAAGTAAAAGCATAAAAGAGTAAATGGGTGTTAAAAAAAACCAACAACCTGGATCACTGCACTGCGCGGTTCAGACTCACAGGCAGCATGCCGGAGCCCTGCATCCTCCCTGTACCAGTCAATGCCAACACGATGACAAGTTCATAACCTTTGGAAAAATACAGCCAGGAGCAATCTAAGCACTAACACAGTCATCTGTGCCATTGGAGCATTTACAGTGATATTTCACTCTGTATGACTAGTTTCACTTTTCGGTACGTGCAACGGAGTTAAGGAGCAGTCAATATTTACCCATCTGCCCCAGGAGCATCAACCATTACCTAGCAAATGTATGATCCAATCCACTGAGATACACTTACAGTATGTTGTATATATGCTGCAGAGTGGCAGCTCCACATCGTCTACGGTTCCCAAGAAAAAAGGCGATATAAACCGTTCGGCGAGCAGTCAACCCCACAGAGGCACTATGAACATACCACATTCACTTTAGCTCCAGCTCATGTTCTGTAACGTTGATGCCACTGTGATCAAGGGAACACAATCCCTGAAAAGCCCACAAGCCATCGCGTCCCAGAGTGTATATAAAATGCTTTCAATTTAAATTTCAGTATTTTCAGTGTCAGTCAATTCCTGAAATCTCCTTTATTCCTCTCTTTATTTATTTGTCCGCTCCAACTGCGACAGTCAGAGCAACCCCTGTTATTCTGTTATCTTAGGGCGACTCCTCCTATCGTCAGTATCCTCTCTCGTGTGGATAAACCTCAGCCAGTGATGCAGTCTGTAATGACACTCAGACAGAGAGCTAATCACCTCACACAGTATTGCTCTGAGCTGATAAATGCCTCATGCAACCTGCAGACAAAGGCGAACCTGTGCTTGCATGCATGCATGGCTCTACAGAGCAACAACACTTGTTGTGCAGCAAACATCCCACTGTGTATGAGTGTGTGCGCACACATACTTGCACACACACTTGTCTACTAATATCACAACATGACTGATCACTGCTGGCTTCACCGGCAGCTTTGCAGCACAACGATTCAACAAACCAGCCCAATGGAGTTAGTCAAACAGCAAACTTCAGCTGTCAGTGATGGAGGGCATGTAGCGGGATGAGCAATGAAAGAGCGATGTCACAGAATAAAAGACAGGATGGGCGAAGGGCTACAGAATTACTTCCACCATATTAAGTCCTCTGTTCTCCTCTCATTTTCCCCCCTCTTCTCCTCTCGTTTTGGCACAAATAGATTCATATGTCACATTGGACGCAGCACTCAATCAACAGGGTGATTATTAAAAGTTGTTTACCAGGGTGGCCTTGTCTCTTGTTTCAGCACCGACGACTACAGCGCCATCCATCAGAGACGCCGCAAACCCCTGAGAGGGTCGGTTCTATGTGAGCCAAGTTTGGGAACAAAGTTGTGGGGAAGAAGATGAAAAGGTCTTGTCATGATGAATGGATGAAAAGTATTTAATTAATGAGAGGAGGAACGAGGCTCTTTAATGGGAATTTGCTACAGCTCTGGCACACAAACACTGTAAAAAGAAAAAAAGAAAAAAGAGAAAAACAAAAGACCCAAATACGTGCAGTGACTGTGTTTATTTAATATCACCGCAAATATAGGTGCAAAAGACAAATTCACTCCATACACTATTGCCGGTTTACTAAGAACAGCACAGGATGCTTAGCCTTGAACGGACTAAATATTTTTTTGATTTGTGCTGGCATTGGAGGCTCAATCCTACAGAAATGATAAGCATATCCTAAAATAACAGACAATAGCATTTTGCATACAAAAGGCTTTACAGAAAAGTTTTTCCCCAACAGAGGGCCCTATGGACTACATTGTTTACAATACTCTGCAGCCGTTGTTGGCAGAGTAAAACATCTAGAGTGACCAGATGTCCTGATTAAACAGTGAGAGTTCCCATTTCCCAGCATTTGTCCTGGCATTCTGACAGGGACACACTTTGTTCCGATAATTACACTGAATGGTTGTGGAGTTTTTGGTTGTTGTTTTTCCAAAAATAAACGTTTAAGAGAGATCTTTGCAAAATGTGTCAGCAAGCCAAATGGGGCAAATTAACAGTTTAAACTAGCCAAGAGTGGTCTTTTGTTAGTACGAAGAACTGCGGGCAAAGCACAATTATCAGTATACGTCACCAACTGGTTTTCAGTGTTTGAACTACAGAAAAAAAAAAACAAATAAAAACAGCAGAGAATACTGGTATTGTGACCATGAACAGCTGCTATAGGGCTGATGGTCTGATGATAAAGAAGAGAATCAAATAAATCACTGGACATATGGGAGTTTAGATCTTGGCATACTTTATATGATAATTTAAAGGATGCTTATTGTGTTTGGGAAATATTTTTCCCTCTTGACATCATGCAGGAAATGACATATATGTCTTTCCTTTCATATTTATCATTAAAGCTGAGCACAACACAGGTAATGCACCTCCTCGGTTATCTCTCCGTATGGCGATTTAATTCCCATTTTTTCCTCCAAGCGGTGCTGTCAGCTTCACAAACAGTGTCATTTTGCGTGTCGATGTTTAATGTGCAGATGCTGCAATTACAAATGCATTCAAGTTCCACAACGAACGCACACAAATTCTGCATCTACTGCTTGTTTGCATACCATTCCTCAAAAAAGGGAAAATGCTAATAAGCTGAGCTAAGAGCTTAGTCATCCAGAATGTGGGGATTTCTTCTTCTCTAGAATATAAAATGAATCCTAAACAAAGCTGTGTTCTTAGTCATGGTGATTGAAATAGTGCTGACATTTGCAGAACTCTCTGGCTCCTCTGGAGTGCCCTCTCTCCTTTATTGCCCAGGCTGCTGAACCCGAGACGCTGTCCGCACGTAACTGATCTGAGGACAGATGCTGACATTTGCAAAGGTCCACAGCTTTTCACACACCATTAATTAAGGTGAGAGCAAATCTTAGTCCCCCTCTTTCACTCCCTCACCTCTCACAACTCCACTGCACAGTGACGGCGAGATTCCCTTTCCACAGAATTAATGGCTTTACATTCACACAAACACGCTGTCTCACATTAACGGTCACAATGGGGTATTCGCAGAGGTTATTCAGCAGTGTTTTCTAATGAAATCCTTCACAAAGAGCATTAAATGGCCACGATCAAGAGGTTACAACCGGCAACCATGTAATTCATGCTGACAAATAATGCTCTTGGCTTAGTAGTGGATAGACACAAATGGTGAGCCTGTAGATTAATTTATGTGTTGCATACACAGTATTAAATCAAAGGCAATAAATAGCCAAATAATAAACAGGCTTGAACGTAGCCTAATACCCCAAACGTGCTAAATCAAAACAAATGGTATGTATTAGGCCGACTTAATCCTTAATTGAAGTTCTTAGTGCAAATGACTGATTAAGTGAGAAAATAGAGCCGTAAATACAGTTGGTAGACTGTATAGTGGAGTCAGTATAATGAGAAACATACAGATTACAACATCAATGGGATAAGCACAACACACAATTGATCGCTGCACCTTAAAGTATGGTTTGAAAATAGAATTAAAGAAAAAGCATGAGATGTGGGAGAAAAAAACATAACACTAAGGGCTCCAAATAAACTGTGGCATAAAAATGAATAAAGAGAGGAAAACATATCCAAAACACAAAAAAAGAATTTGAGAAAAATACAAGAATCAATCTTGTAGGCAGTGTGTGTGTGTGTGTTTTAAAGCGTATGCACCACCAGGAATAAAGTTAACATGCCCTTTAAGAGGCTCTCATCTTATGAAATTAACTGCACAATGGCTAAATTGCAAAAGCAGCAGTATATCAAGTTGTAACGGCACATATTACAAGTTGACATTTCTACAAAGACCTGACGAGCAGCCTGATTTCCATGAGTTTCTGGCTTCTGAGTTCAAACTGGTCAAATTTCCAGGCCCATGCACCATCAAGCAGCTCCACATACCAGGGCTGAAAAGCCAGATTACAGAAGCTGTGCATAGTCATTTAGAGGTAGTTCTGCAGGAGCACTGTTTGTGACTGCAGGTAGTACTGACTAATGGAAATGATGCTGACTGTGCTGGTATTTCGTGAAGGCAGCAGTGTATACACATACCTGCATTATACATGTGTGTGTCTGCGCGTGTGCGCATGTGTTTGTGTTTATTTGAAAGTGCATGTGTGAATTAAACACTGTGTGAGAGAATTTTTTATGTGCGTGTTTGTGCTGCTGTTCCAGGCTTCGAGTGACAGAGAGAACTTGTGAATTTGTGTGTGTATGTGTGTGTGTGTGGGTGTGTGCACTGACTTATCCATGCAGTCCAGGCTTGCAGTTAGCAGTCGTGTGCTAGTTGAAGTGGAACAGTAGAAAGCAGATTGCTCGGGGAGTGCCATGCGCCTCCTGCTTTTCATTTAGCGGCTTAACCACTGCAATCCCACAACTTGAGGAGGGGATTCACAGTTAACTAACTGAGTCTGATAACCATGCATGACTTATCCATTTGAAATTACTTTCTGCATGCATTTTTTAATTAACTATTAAAGGGAAACAATGATTTGTGTTCCTTCTTAAGACCCAAAGCAAATCCCTCGCCAGCATTTTGTCATCCACAGCCGCTCATCACGTTCGACATATCAGAGTGAAGGCAGTTGGAGGACACTTATTTCTACTGAGTTCTTAGTAGGTTCTGCATTTTAAACTGACTTTAAACGATAAGGGATTTTTCTCCCTGAACCCTTATCTGCATTTGTGAGTTTGAAACTTGAGCTATGTCTGATTTCAAATCAAGATGCAAGTTAATGTTTGAACACTACGTTTGTGCATATACACGCTCAACAATTGCAGTTAAAGCATATTAACACATTGATTTAATAATACATTTAACTTTAAATCAATCAATCAATCAATAAATAAATTCAGGAGTCACCAAATCTCAGTTGCTGAGCAAGAGGAGAAATCAGGAGAAACCAGCCAGGACCAATGTAGTGCATCAAAAGACAGACTGGCACCTCCAGTCGTAGATATTCATGTTGCCAATGATAAAGCAACACAGGGCCGATAAAAGAGATGAGAAGAAAGAGTAGAAATAAGTAACAAAGAGAGAAAAGAAAGCAGAATGAAATAAAACGATGGAAAACAATAAAACAGACGCGGGGAAATAAAGAGTGGAGAAAACACAGCGGATGGGATTTAGCAACATGAAACAGAGCGACAGAAGCATGGTGAAAGACAGAGAGAGAGGAAGTAGTGCAGGCATGGGTGGAGAGGGATGCCATGAGGGTTGCTGGGTAAAGCATGTGGAGATAAGAGCTGTTCAACAGGCCCTTAAGAACCTGGCAGGCCCACGTTTGAACTCTGAGGCTCAGTGGATCAGAGGCAGAAATCTCATGGAATTAAACCTCCAAAGCTGAGAAGAGAAGCATACTTAACGTTTCTCTTTCCCAAATGACGCTAATCAGAGTCAGTAAAAAAAAGCTTTGTACCACATATTGCAGATTAATTTGACAAAATGAACAATTTGCTCGGCACAACCCATTACAACCAGACAAATGTGTAAATGTATATACATCACGTTCTAAAGAGCTGCAGCTCGTTTGTGTGCAAACCAACTTTATAGTAGCAACTAGAAATTGCTTCACTAATTTAACACCAGTGCAAAATTATTTCTAGAAAATAAGACAGAACACACAACAGAAACACACGCGCCCACACACACACAAGACATCTGCGTCCCATTAAGTTCAGGCAGACATCAGACTTCCCATGAACACATAAACAAATATGTGATGAGAGCTAATTTGCTATATACTGGTGAGGGGGAAATGCCAGGATGACATTTGGCTGTTACTATTGATGAATACGTGAGAGTGTGCATGTGCACAAACGCACAATCACACACATGAACCGAATTTCCTTCTCATATATGTGCTCCTCGTGGTGGCCACAGAAACAAAAGATCCACAGTTAGTGTGATCCATTGTCAGGGGACCACAGTGTACAAACCTGTTCAATTATATGTATACACACACACACACACACACTAATACATACATATATACAATCCATATCCATATCCATATCCATACACACACACACACAGATATATAAATTCAATACATCTCAACATGTATCATGTATCAGTTTGGATGAGGGACGAACTTGCGCTCCCGAGTCTTGTCAGTCCTGACAAAAATGACTTACAAATAGACATTTTATGCCCTGCAGACAAACAACAAGCATAAGAGAGAGCAGAATGTGGAGATTAAAAGTGACTTTTATCCCACAACATTATGTGCAGTCAACAAACCTCTCTCTTTTAAAAAGGAATCTGACCTTCTTGTCAGCACTGTTGGCCTGTCTACAGACTGTGCTGTACGCATTTTGTTCTAAAACCAGTTTAATATGAGAGGACGCACAATAACTACACAAAGGCTCGTTTGACATTTCTGTGTATAGTTCAAAAAGCAGAAATCCATTTAAAAAATGACGCCCAAGTTTCGGGCTCCAACAGAATGCAACAAACCGTGCAATCAGTTTCCAGATCTTCAAAAGACACTTCAAAAGTTTATATCGTTTAAGCTCAAGCTAAATTGTCGTAGAGATTTTCTTCTCTTTCTAAATCAAGCCTAGTTAAATTCTAGTGACCAGAATTCCATACATTTATTGTTATTAAAAGAGAGGACTGTCCTCTGGAGGACAGCTTCCCTCTCATTCGTGTGCAAATCTGCGATATATCCAGACTTAGGCTTTTTGTGTCCATTTGGAGGGTTTTTTTTAAGCCTCCAGCGTGTTCAAACTGCAGCCGAGTGCACATTTAGATTTAACTAATCGCCTTTAACATTGCTCAGATTAAAACTGCGCCTTTGAAATGGGATTCGGCATTACGATGAAGTATGCCGCACCATACACGTCGAAACTTTTCTCCCGCACTCTGTTGCTCGAAATTTTAATCGTTCCTTAATTCCAGCCCTCTCGCGACCCTCTCAATACCACCCCGAACGGTGTTCTGAACGCCTCCTCTTTTGCTCTCATCCTCACTGCGCTGAATACTTTGCCTCTGGCTCAACATTTGGTAGTCAGCATGGAAAGTCTGACGGTAGGTAAAACTATACCGAGATGAAGTAAAATGCTCTTCAGACTCTGTGTGTGTGCGCTGGTGAGGTAATGAACGTAATAAAAAAGTCGATGGGCATCGTAAACAAAGATGAACGAGACGCGAAAATAAGCAACGATGAATACATTTCACATACCGTATTGGTAAATACAAATAATATGCAATACATGACAGAAACAAAACGTGGAAGCCGAGAAACGCTATTCAGTGAAGGAAAATAAGAGAAGCGCAGAGAGCTGCAAAAGAGCAGCGATGGTGTTTGTATGTGATAATATTCAACGGTGTTGCTTCTGTTAAAGAAGCCAGGTTTCCCCGGTGAGCTGGCAACCAAAGTCACCTTCTGGCAGCTGTGTACTGTCATCTGCTAATGCACTCACAGCGACTTCTGAACCCCGCAGTTAATGACCAGAGAGCTAATAGAGAGAGATGTGGGCCATGGACAGCTCCGTGACAAACGAGTGCCAGACTCCTTCTTCCACATGAGCGAAACAACTGAAAATAATTCACATAAATAAAGCTACTGTATTAGTATTTGCGGTCAATCACCATCAGTGTCACCACCTGGGTGTGGAAACTTGTAGTTTGGTATGTCTTTATGAGTATGTTAATTGTATGTTTCTATTATGTCTTACGAGGCAGGCAAAGGTGTATGGCGCCCCCTATGCCGTGTGTGTGTGTGTGTGTGTGTGTGTGTGTGTGTGTGTGTGTGTGTGTGTGTGTTACCTGAAAATCTCTCTCCTCTAAAATCTCTTTCCTCCACCTCACGAGGAAGGCTGCACACACGTAGAGGTGAAAGTGGGAGAAACCCTCTGGTTCAGCCTGGTGAGAGAGAGAGAGAGAGATGGAAAAAGTTGAGGACAAGTGTTGCTTTACAACATGTTTAACAATTCACAGCCATAAAAAAATCTATCACCGCTGTGTTATCCAAATAGAAGCTTAAAAACATAAAGACATCCTCTCAGCACATTAAGAATATCTACAGTGGTTGTTTTCGTTAGATTTAATCTGGAGAAAGAGTTTAAACTTTTTTCTTTATTTGCCACACACCCGCAAAAAAATACACAACTAATTTTTCTGTCCAAATCCAGACACTGACATTTGCAAAGGAAGAAAGAAAAATAAATCCTCTCATTTTTCCAACTCTCTTTTGATAGCAGCTACTTGTTACATTCGATGGCTCCTTTTATTTTATGACTCAGCAATGAATGGGGGAAATTAAAGGGGGGGTGTGGTGCATGAAAGATGAGAAGGTTCATTTTTTCTCCAGAGCCTTATCAGAGTGGTGATAATTACTGAGGCATTTGAATACAAGTTAATTGGGGGTACGTTCTCCCATAAAGGTTGACTACAATATTTAAAAAGCATCTTAAAATGTGAAATTTCCCAAATGTGCACTAAAATGCTCCGCAAGGGGGGAAGGAGGGGGTTCCCCCACAAATCTACTCTATCTACACTACCTCATCTTAAAATGAATGGGAATGCACTCTCACTGGTCATATGCATTTATCCATCTAATCTGTATATAACATGCCATATGGAATAAACATACTACTGCCTTAAAATTATTAGATATAATAATTATGTTAAATTTTATAATTACAGTACATGTTGTCTGTTTTGACTCTATAGATAGACTGATCCTCTGTAGGCCTCTGTTTATATCTCCTGTTTGTGTTTCCTCTTACTTTATCTCCTACTTAGTGAGTGCATTTGTGTTTGAGTAAGAGAGCGGTATAGAACATTTGGAAGAGAGACCACAGCGTGTGTTTTGGGGGGGAGGGGGGGTTTGTTTGTGAACAGCGAAGCGTTGCGTGATGCGAGTTGTAAACTGGCAGGTGACTAGCTTGTTGGTCTAACCTTGCAGTTCCAATCCAAACAGCCGATGCTGGCGCATGCACACACAATAACACACACACAGATGACTGGGTATATGACTGCCATATGGGAGAACAATGTTTATCAGCCCCTAAAGATTTAACCAGCTTTAATTTTCTTTCCTCTGAGTTTAAATATGTGTGTGAGTGTGTGTGTGTGTGTGTGTGTTTTCATGGTTGAGGGCATTGGTGAACTCAACGACTGTGAAACTATTTCTCTCCCTCCCCCTTTCTCGATCGCCCCTCCATCTATCCTCTGCTCTGACAAACTGTCGCCTCCTTCAGTCTCATTCAACACACTCCTCTCTCACTTTCTCATTAATATGTCTGTGAGGGATCTTTCACCAACTACAAAACCGTTCATCTTTATTAAAAACAGTTTGTGTTAACAAGAGCTCTTGATATTGTGATTTGCAATCAATCATTTCCACGGCGATTCCACATTAATTTGAAATCTATTGACTCCATTGGCTGCAGCAGGGGTGACGGTCTAACTCATGACAATATGTACTGTATGACTCACTCTGATGCTGGCAACTGAAAAGCAGCAGAAGAAAAAAATATATAAGAGGACAAAACAGAAAGGTTACGCCACTCAAACACTTGTGTTGCTAATTCTTGAGTTGCCAAGGGATCTGTAGTCATATCACCATAGTAACGCTCCTCAGCTATAATGTTGTGGACATCTAAAAACAAAATAAAAAAGAGATTGCACAGTGGGGTTTTCATGCACAATCAAAATGTGTGTGTTTAATCATATTTTTTAATGAATATGCTTTAAAAGCAGACTATAATAAATCCCAGAGCACTTGACTGACAGACAACACTTCTGTGCAATAATTAAAGTGTTTTAAGCCCATTAGTGTTAGATTAGCTGATTAGTTAGCAGAAAAACATTAATCATCCACTTTGGCTATCAAGTCATCCTCCACGTCAATTACGAAGAAAAAAAAATGGCTTCAGCTATTCAGAGCTGAGTCTGATTCTTTGATATTTTCAGTTTTCATATGACACTCATGCAAACTTTTTCTATTATATCTATGTGGACATGCCTTGGCTCGCGATAACTGCTTATAGTTATGCGAGTACTCCTACACAATTAATTCATCAGTGCTGTGATGGTGTATGATTTAGGTGTATGTAATGTATATTACAATGTGGGATCTCACAGAGAACATAAAGAGGCTGATGACTAGTGATTCAATCCATTAAAACAGATAAGCATAAGATGGCTGGAGGTTTTTATACTGTTGCTCTAAATACATTTGAAATCAGCACAATTCTTGTAACTGTGTGCTACTCCAATATGGTCTCTTGCTTTAGGCTACATTTTAAATTACCAAGAGCTGAGGTCAATCAGAGGGGAAGAGTGGGAAGAGTATTGCAGAATTCCCACCTTAGATTTGAAATCCCTTCTGTTTCTGTACAGCCTCACTCAGCATTTAAGTGGATGACAAACCACAAATGTCTTTGCCATGGTGGCAAATGCAGATGCAGCATCGTGTCAATGATCAAACATTTCAATGTTTTTCTACCGAGTTATTGTTCTGAACTGAATTCCGTAGTCACAGCTGCACTGGGGTCCATTACGGACGACATTTAGTTTCTCTTTTTGTCGAGCACATGAGTTGAGATGACAATAAAGCTGCCCCGAGCCGGAAACGGAATCTGAAGGAGGGCACTTTATTAAAAGCAATTCACAGGTGTCTTCACTAAATGGGCGATGTGGTTGAAGGAAAAGAAAATTACAAACATTATAATATAGGCCAGTACATTAACTCTGGAACATCTGGGGTCTATGCTTGTGTCATACTGAGAATTGCCCAGAGTGACAATAAAAGAAACACAGAAGAAGAAGAGAGATACACTGGTGGTCCTACCAGTGGCAGTGTGGGCTGCAGATACATGTGGATTTATGGAAGACGGTGAGACTAGGGCTGTGTCCGAAATCGCCCCCTAACCCCTATATAGTGCACTATATAGTGAGCACGCCATTTTGTAGTGGTGTCCGAAACCTTAGGGATCATAGCATGTCCACTATATAGTTCACTCAATTTATCCCACAATACACAGCGAAATGTAGTGAACATCCGATGGTCACTAACCGGACCAAGATATCCCATCATGCATTGCCAGAAATTCTCTGGGCTGCGCGGAAGTGAAAATGGCAGACGGACGGGAGGGAAATATACATAAATATTATAAAATACAACAAAATACGACAATAAAAAGTACAGGAAAGTAATCAAAAGCCTCTAATTTAATAAAAAATGCAGTGGTAAACAAACAAGTATTTTGTGAGACGACAATAATGTGGTACGTTTTAATTGTGCGACAGCAATGACGTAATTACCGGCGCCGAGAGTAGTGTCCGAAAGATTTTTCTGTTGAGCTCACTACATAGTGCACTACATTTATATCCCCTATGTAGGGAGTAGGGAGTAGGGGTTAGGGGGCGATTTCGGACACAGCCTATGTGTGTGTGAATGTGAATGGCCAGGGTCTTGTCTACAGAGGCCTGTCATATTGTTTGGAGTGACTATAGGTCAAACCATTGCTATTGACAGAGTAGAAAAGTTAGGAGGGCGACTTCCCTCTGAGATGGCCCCACAATCTCTCTTTTTATTCAGTTCACATGTAAGTGCTTTATTGATATTCACGCAACACAAAGTCATATAACCCTTGTTTGATAATTGACACAATATACTGATGATCCTTATCCTTGAGTAGATGCACTTAGTGGTTTTTCCCCCACACACTAAACAAGGGAGGAGCTGTTTAAAAAAAATGCATCTGTCTTTGTGCAGTTCAATGTTTTTAAGCGAATCGTTATACTGATTTTCAGTAAATTACAAACTTTCCTAGCAGAAAGTCACAGACACACATGACCACGCTTATATAGGAGGGAAAAAAGCTAAAAAATGTCATAGTATCCCCTTTACAGTCATGCTAATGCTGCTTCACTGAGCTACTTGCTAATTTCATGCTCCATGCAACAGAGATAATTTGGTCCCTGTCTGTCTGGCCGTCTGTGTTTCTACAGGGGAGGAGAGGTGTGTGTGCATGTGCATGTGCGTGTGTGTGTGCAATGTGTGTGTTCTGATGTGAATCATTCCTGCCTTCTGTCTATGTCTCTTTCTCAAGAGAGGAAAATACATAAAAACAAAAAAGGAAACCTACAACTATATATAAATAATAATAGAGAAAAAAATAAAGAAAAACATGGGGCGACTACAAAGATGAGAATGTAGGTAGAAAGACAGAAATAAATGTATAGACTGAGACTGTCTTCTGCTGGATCAGGAACTGAACAGATGGCCACACCGCAGAGAAAAGACCACAGTGGAGACATCATTACAACACTCAGGTTAAAATCCCCCCTGAAACATACACACTCCTGCACACACACCTACTCAGTCGCAAAAGGACAAGGTCTTTCTTTTCATTATTCAAATGAGCGTCGAAGTAAAGACTTACTATGCACTAAGGACATACTGTATGTCACAAAGCAGAGTTTATCTGGAGTGGAAATAAAGGATGTGTGGATATTAACAAATAACACACATTGGGCTAAAGCAGAAAAGCAACCAGATTGTCTAACACACACACAAGGTGTGTGTGTGTGTGTGTGTGTGTGTGTGTGTGTGCGCACCCGTATTGAGGCTGCGATCCAAACAACATCGTAACACATCAAATATTTAGAGGGCAGGCATTGGACATAGTTTCATTCAACGCGTATCTGCAGAACTGTCCAACATTAACATTCAGTTCCATGTGGGCTGATATGCACATGTGCCGTGTGACTCGAAATCAACTGAACGGCTCCACGTCACAACTAATAGAAGTTAAAATGAGGCCACTCTGTGGCGGCAACTCATCCATCAACGCGCCCACTGTTCTGACACCCCGATGTAAATTATGTTCTGGAAATGAGACTTGTGACTAAATGTCAGCACAAAGTATTATGCACTTTCCTTTGAGACACAAGTGGCTTTTAGTACTGCAAATCCATTTTTTAAATCAAGACTTTCTGTTTCCTTCGTGTGCCTCAGTCACTTCTATCCTCCTTCAGTAGGATGATGATGAGACTGGTCGCTAAGCTCCTGACTGATGATGCATGATGAAAAATAGCTGCTTGTTACTATGGACACCATGCAGACATTATGTATAATGGAGCGTGGGTCAGCGTGTATATCTTATCGCCCAAAGGTTTGTGTTCCAAATGCGATCATGTCATCCATTTACCAGTTTTCACTTATCCATTCGTCACTTAATGCACTTAATAGTCTCGCCTTGTCTTACAATTTAAAATAAACCATAAAGCAGCACTGAAACACAAAACACCTGCAAAACATTCCCTATCGAGCTCGCTGCAAGACGTTCATCTCTCCTACCAGATAAATGTGATCCAGCAGCACACAACTATGAACATCTTAAAAGGAAAAAGCACAAGCCTTTATAGTAATGATCTAGCATCAGTCCCTTAATCAAATGAAATCCAATTGCTATCTGTAGTTATAATGGATAAGTCACCAGGAGATCAGATTATGAATACACAGTGCTGCTGTCAGGTCAGCCAGTGTGTGTCCATTGGCTTTCAATCCATTGGCTACCCATATAAGTAATGAGTGGAAAGACTCAGCCCAAACTTCTGAGTGCTCAGGACCCGTTTCCTAGATTCATGAGCACTGCGCTGCAGCTGACCGCGCAGTTTTAGGGCACTGAGAAGAAGGCAGACACAAGTTGGATCCATGTAAAGCTACAACCCGGCACTTTTTATTCTGAACGCATGGATTTTTTTTGTGTAATCCAAATTTTAATTTCAGAAAAAATGAGAACAGCAGCACCACACTGCGGTGTTTGTGCAGCCACCTGGCACAGGTGAAAGTGGCACCTATGTGCTCTCCTCACCTAATCACCTGATTTGAACTTATTAAATGTCCTTAATCGCAACCTTTCACATCAACTGGAAAATCCATTCTAAGTACTCAGATCATGGCCTGAGCTACCCACACATGTTCCAGCATATAAACACAGCCCACTGGATCGATAGGAGACATTAGGTGCTATTGACAACAGCAGCTGAGGTTAACAATCTGGCGTAACTGTACCCACTGCTTATTAAGCTTTGAGTTAACGTGAAAGGGCAGTGGAATGAACAGGTCCATGTGTGTTTGAATGGGATAAAGATCCTGCTCTCACTCTCACACTGATTTTATTTTTTTTAATGACACTCTCTTGTACAAAAAGGCAAAATTAAATCATAAGTCACAAAAGCTAAAGCCTTTCATGCATGAAAGAAGCTCCTGACATCTTTCTGTCTCGTTACCAAATTAACTAATCAGTCACAATCTCACCCGAAAAATGTTTTCTCATTCACTTTTTTTAACTTTTCCTTCTTCGTTGCCAGTGCACCATCTCGCTCCATGTGTGCTGCGCGACCGCTGAACAAATCAACTCATGCTGTTAAACCGACAACTATTGTGTGAATTCGACAGGAGCTGTGATCCGCGCGAGCTGCATAGTTAGGCTGTATCACATGCCCTGTTTAATTAAAAGCTTATCACAGAGAGACCTGCCATGCTTGAATACCTAAGTGAAAACATCTTTATTACGTTGAATTATACCCTTGGGTTGGCTGCGATATCATGGTAAAAATTATAGAAGCATCAATTCTGAGGCAATAAATTAGAGAATATCACAATTTCTGTAATCTCGCACAGACCCAGAAACAAATGGACAAATATAAAGCAGCAAAATAAAAGTAGATTTGATATCTGTGTGTCTGTGTGTGTGTGTGTGGGGGTGGGTGTTTGTACCTGGTAGGTGTCCCACAGTCTGATCGTGCAGCGAAGTGGCAGCTCCCTCATCAGGAGGTTGTTCATCCAGCGGAAGGCAAACTGCAGGTACTCCACCTCGTACTGCTGCATGTGGCGATGCACAGACTCTGAAAAAAATAAAATACATTAAATTAATAATTATCATGACTTATAAACAGCTCTCCTAAATTAAGAATTGGCTGTTTGTGATTTTGTTGAAGTTTTTTTTATATAAAAAGAAAGGGCGGAGATGCAAATGAGTCGAAGGAATAAAATGAGGTCCGCGCTCTGGATATAATGACGTGACATTAACAATTCTGTAGATAGAGACATAATGTGCCTCTCCGCTGATGAATGCTGCAGGAAGACGTACATTCAGACACAGATTATAGAGATGTAATTACAGGGCTGTCAGAATTCCCTGAAAAAAAACAATCAAATTAGGATTTGAACAGGGCGTGTATTTTAATAAAGCATTAAAGCAATCGCATGTCAGTCCAGTGAGGAATGTTGGTACATATGCAAGGTCAATGACCTTCGGAAGTGGGGCTCGAAGGCACGTTCTGTACATGTGATAAACTGTGCACTGTTTTTATTATTCCTCCGATATTACTGCTTCTAGTGGAACATGATTAAATCTGTATTGTTATTAATTTCTGACTTGTTATAAAAAGGTCAAACCCTCTTAAGACCCCTGTTGCAATTAAATATACTGTGTCTATTGATCGTTTTTCTGTGTGAGGAGATTAAGGCCCAGTTTCATTTTACACTAAGCACATATTTGTGTGACACTACATCACCAACCTAAGGTAATACACAATTTTACTTAGCACACTGATTAGGAACATCTGTCAATACACAATTTGTACTTTAAAATAATACAATATGATATTGTCTTCTTGCCCAGGTTCTTGTTGCACATTCCCATTTGCATTCCCAAAGCTTGATTTTCACAAAGCTCAAGCGACTTTGTACGCCCCCACTCATGAATTATATGACTGTCCTAAGTAATATATCAACAAAACCTTCGTCAGTCAAATTGTGTGCAGTCGCATGCTTTTAATCACGCTCACAGGATAACAGTGTCTCGTTTCACGGCAAACACCAAAAGCAGCATCAAGCTTTCTTAATGTTTCTTCAATGCAGAGTCAAATGTCAGTGTCAGTGTCAGTGTCGCTGCATGGCAGGCTGCTGTGAGGATCTGCTGAGAAGAATGGATGAGAGGCAGAAATGGAGATGGGGCTGTGACACTGAGAGCGGCTGCCTTTGTTCCTTTGTCTTTGATAAATGTTTGTTTTATGCTTCTTTACATAACAAAAGATTAAAAATACCACTCAGTATTCAGCGACTCCCCACTTCATAGTCATCAAACCCAAAGGCACTCTCTCTGTCTCTCTCTCTCTCTCTCTCACAGACACACAAACACACACAACCACACACATTTCATAACAGAGCTTTAATTATAGAGCTGTCAGGGAATCTAAGGAAAAAGCCAGTTCGGGAGGAACTATAGCATCCACTGTGCTCTGACAAGAACACACACCCCCGCACGCCAAAACGCCCACACACATACACACACACGCTTTAATAAAGCTCGAATAGGTGAAACGTTCTGGAAGTTATTTCAAGCCAGTAACACATACATTATTTCTCTCAAACAGCACTCGAAACAGTTGAATGACATCTGTCGTGCACACATGCATGTTTCACAATTGGGCACACACTCTAACACATGAGCGGGGTGTGAAATAAACACAAAGCTATTATTTCGCACTCCTCTCTGGAGTTTAATTATCACATGCTGCTGTAAAAGCATAAACAAGGAAAGCTCATTAACAGCGTATGCGGCAATGGCGACAGATCTGGGGGGAGAGGGGAGGGGTGTCAACTTTTGACAAATGTTAAATGACATTTGGGGGAGGTCAGGGGTGACAGACACTGATTGACTGATGAGTCTTGTCTTCCTTCGTACTGCTGGGTGAAGTTTACAACGGAGGCCACAGTGTCGGGCCAGTCTGCTCTCCACACCTGACTGTTGCCTGTGTTGGTCGAGACCAGGAGGTCAGAGGTCATACATGAACGCCTACGATTCTGCTGATGAGGCCAAATCTGCCTGACCTCATGTTCTCCTTGGTGCCAATTGTAATCACAGTGACACTCTGTCACACGCTGTCCTGACTTTTGCTTTTCTCCAACCATGTTTTATTATTTTATCTGAATGTGAGTAGGACACATTTGCATGCAGCAAAAATGCACTACACAAATATTAAAATACTATTAAGTATTGATGTTTAGCAGTGATATTTGCTGCAGACAACTGATGTGTCAGAAACTGAGAGCATCAGAGAGGCCAGCCAAAATAAATAGCGCCACCGGATGGCGTAACAGTGACTGTTCACGCCAATTTGCCAAATGATTTTAGAGAAGCACTTCAATCGGGAAGAGTACAACACTCCAGTCGTTATGTCTCTGTCTCTCTGTGTGTCTGTCCTAATGGACAGCTTGAGTAATGACTGCTTAATTACTCCCCAAGGTCACACCTTCGTTACTGATTCGCCCAGGGGAGACTGCGGCAATCGTAGGGGCGGGTATACATTTTCATGGTGAACATTAACAATGCTTCTCTGTCATTCCTGTCCTAATGAGGCATAATAAAATGTTTCATGTGGAACCTGTTGGTGGAAAACCAAGCACCAGAAGACCTCATACAAGAGTTTTTTTTTATAAATCCCATTGAGACAATAATGCACACTCACAAACAAAATGTGCAAACAAATGATTTTCGATGTAAATGCAACTGCTGCTGCGGAGAAGCAAATGATCATTTATTTATTTTATTTTATTATACTTATTTATTTATATATTTAGCCCAATCCCATAAAGACACATAGTAGCCCTTTTTATTATGTAACACATAATAATCCTACAATCCAGGGACCAGTCTTTTTTTCACAGCTCGGGCTCAGACAACACTAGGCAGCATGGCCCCTAATTTACATAAATAAATTCACCTTTGGGCAATCTGCATGTTGATGAACTTGCGCTAATGCACTCGCATGTGACAAATATACAGAAAGTGATAAGGGAGGGATAAAAAGATCAGAGAAACGTTAAAAGCATGCCAACAAAGTGGCTTGTCCTTTGAGCAGGTACTAATGGGAGTTAGTGTCACTTATTACAAGTAGGATTAATTACGGGGGGGGGGGGGTCCTAGCAGGGACAAACAAAGAGGGAAAGAAAGGTTTAAAAGTAAAAGCATTCCAACAATCGTTACTTCTTTTAAATAAGGCAAATCAAAGAAAACATTTGTTAAATATTCTGTGCAGTAAATTACTAATTTATTTAATTATTTAGATCAAGCAGTTCTAATGCCATAGAAACAAAAAACAAAAAACAAAAAACAAAAAAAAAAAAAACATCTTTACAGTGAACGTGCATCTGCCTCTGAGCCCAGCCTGGCCACCACAGTCGAAACACCTGAGGGAGCGGGGAGTGACTTTCCAGCCGTTCCAGGACATTAACTGGCAACATTACGGTTATTAAACCTGATCCTTAACACATGGAAATTTACTGCTGTCTCAAGAATCTAAAAGTCATCCCATTTCCTCTTGTCACACCTCTCTGCTGCCGTCAACACAGGCATTCATTCATGTCAAAGGGTGATCTTTACCAGGCTTTGGTCAGTGCACTGAAGTCTGGATAATAACGTAGGGAATTGCACTGTGTAACTCTCACAATTAACTATACCTTAGGACTGACACTGTTTATATCCACAGGTACGTGTTAATGAAGAAATCAAGCAGGACATGGCTACTTCCACACGACTTGCTGATAAACGGGTACATTTCTAATAACTTCATTTAAAACAGATGAAGGAAGTTGTATATCTCAATGAACAGTTCACTTAGTTTGGCAATCGTGCAATGAAGTGTGGAATTCGGAAATAGTGGACAGCAGGGGGGCGCGAGGGGAATTAATTATTTCTCCAAGGCTACAATTAATAATTCAGAGCACTATCTGAAATCAGTTTCTATCATAGACAGCAGAAGTGAAGTTTCGCCGACTTCAGCAGTATCGTCTCCCAGCCGAAACCTTCATGTTTGATTCAAAGTCGTTTTGGCTGGTGCAGGTCTACTCGATGCTATCCCAGAAAGGGACGCTTCTGGAAATGCTGCAGTTGCTAGGCAACAGGAGTTGGTCAGCATCAAGGCTGGTGCCGTTTCTTTGCAAACAGGTACTAAGGGCTGTACAGGTAATAAGTGTTGTGATGTAGCTTTTACTGTAGCTTTTTCCCGACATGTCACAGATCCAGAGGAGACACAGACAATCAATCAAGACGCAATGAGAAGGTGACAGAGAAAGTGGTGCGAGACAGACACATGAGCATTGTCCTATCTGACCCTGTGCTGAAAACGCTAATGTGATGAAACACTGAGCTGAGGTCAAACAAAACCCAGGCTCCCTCTTGCCTCATCGCCATCTTCTCCATCCCCCGTACTGACAAATACTCCATCTCCAGCTAATGTCACCGTGTCAGCTACTACTGCAAAGGCTAATAATGAATACTTTTGTATTTTTGAATGTGTATTATTTCAAGTTTTGTCTAAACTGTCTAAAATAATAAACAGCAATATTAAGTACTATTAAATATGATGGGCTTTATTTAAGTAAACATGCAAATAGCAAACTGAATATAAAGAACAACATTTTAAATATATGATTTATAAAATCATCAGGGGGATTATTTGTAAATTCATAGTCAAAGCATCTGCTGATTGTGAAAATCTGTCAAAATACACGGGATCTGATAAGAGCTGATATGTAATTGATAGGCAAAGATGAGAGGCCACTGTTCCCAAAACAGATGCTGCGTCGACAGCCGCGCGAAAAACAATCCAGTAACATTAGACAAAAGCTATCTGTGATCTCATTAGAGGTGGTAATGTCACGCTAGTGAGGTATAACATGGCTCTGGCCCAACACTGATGACAGGGCACTTACGGAATAAGATACAGTAAAAATGCAGAGTCACTGGTTTATTGTCTTTGCTTGGAGTGTGGTGGAGCCCAGATGGTGTAAGGATGGTGCCTTCCTTTATTTATTTTTTTGTTCCCTTTTTTTTCGACAAAAAACAAAATACAAATCTACAATTTTAGACTCATACAAGTATGCACAATCCTCTAACCAAATATAAACCAAAATAACCACTATAAAATACACTCAATCAGCTTTGTTTGATACACGGATGACAACTTGCACCAACAGAGATGCTCATACAAATGTCCTTTCTCCAGGCAAATTTACTATTGAAAATCTCAAATGCAGACAGACAAGCATGCGTCTCACACACAAACTCTCTCTGATATACTCACTCACTGACACACACACACACACACACACACACACACACACACAGAGTCTCTGTCTATTTGAATGCAGCGAGTGTGTCCGCCTCTGCCTCTTGCTGACAGAGCAGGTGACAGGATGGTCGGACAGCACCAAGGTCAATCCACAACATGACCACTGCGCTTTGATAAAAGCTGGTATTGCACAATGCACTGGGGTCCATCACAAGCCCTGGAAGCATGGCAATCACATGGTATTAACAACTCTATTGTTCTGACAAAATGTGACTTAAGACTGAGGAAATCAGCTTTGCTAATTAACACAAAGTTGCTAGTGTATGTGAAATGTCACTGGGCTGTGTGTGCGAGTACACTCAGTGCATACATTAACATCCAGGGCTCAGCAGGCCACTGCTATGTGCTAATAATCACCAGTCGTGTGGAATTAAAATTAGCGAGACATGAACGTGGTGTTGTGTCACCGCAGACTGACAAAGTCCTTGCAAGAATCAAGGCGTGAAATGTTTTCTTCCTGGTGGGTATGTAGCACCGACACAATTTGTCATACTATAAACGGATGATCAAGTGTTGAGGAAACTGTGACTCAAAGCTGAGGAAATAAATCCCAATTAATTTTTTTTTTAATTCCTAAAACACATCCGTTGCTCTTGCTCCTCGAAAAGACATGGACGAATAGCAGGCGTCATACTATCACTTGCATTTTATATACGTAGTATTTACAAATCACAATGTTCCTTGTACGGCTCCAAAAAAAGGTAAGAACTAAATTTATAGCAATAGACACAAAAACGTATTTGTGCTCAGTGAGTCCAAGAGGTTTGTTGACAAAACTGGAATGGAAAACTGAAAATGGATGCATGAAGCATGGAAGACAAGACGAGAAGCAACAGGAAGTAGTGAATAAAAGTCAAGAAGACAAAAGTGAGAGCAAAAAGTATTTTGTGAATAGATGGAGGCAGGATCGATGACTCACCATCAATCCTGCTGACCAGCTCTTCCAGGGCCTTGACTTTCCTCTGGATGCCTGGTTGGGCAAAAGTATAGTTGTCCTGAGGATAAGAAAAATAATGAGTCAATATAGACTGAGGCTCCGTCAACTACTGTGAAACAGGCTTCAAAACATCATCATTATAAGCAACAATAAAGAGAATGAAGGAGGGAGTTGTAAAAAATATTAATATCCCTGTGAACCTTGGTTAACACCTTATTATCACCTAACATGAAGTTCAAATTAAACAAAAGAAAAAGACAGACAAAAAAATGTTTGTCGTATTTTTCACTATTCTTTTCGACAAGTAGTGAAATGAATCTCTTGCTGAGAAAACAAACTGTTGTATATTTTATTTTATTCTATTTTTATTTTATATTTTGTAGACCTTCAGTTGCCGTATCACAGCACACACATGAAAAAGATCAGAAATTTCACATTTTCAGTATTCACTGTCTGAAAAGTGCAATAGCAACTGAGTATTTGAAGCATTTACCGGGCCTCAATTCAAACCGCACACAAAGCCTGCATCGTCTTTGAAAACAGTAAACAGTGAAAATAGGCCGTCTAACTGGCACTGGCATGACAGAATGCACGTCTCTGGCCTTGTAGACAAAATGGGCTGACTGTGAATGTGCCTGTTAGAATATAATGGTGTGTTGTGAGTGGAATCCAGCCCAATAGTGTAAAAAAATATTCATTAAAGCTGCTTCTTATGTCAACATTTTACCATTGTCCTTTTCAAACACTTTATGTCCCCCGACCATTCTGGATACAAAACATGAAATGAGAGGTTTGAAAAAGATGGTGGGAGATGGACACCGAATGATCCTTTGAATATTAACTCATTACACACTTACACATAAACAAAGCAGATATGTGACTATTCTTTAATAAAACTACTAACCTGTATTTACTTATGGCAATTTAGGTGTTATAGCCAATACTTTGCTATACTTGGTTTTTCTAACTAGTGAATGCTCTGACATTCTTGCAATCAAAAACTGTTTTAACTTTCTATTACTTCTTTTGTTTTCACATTCTGATTAAAAAATACAAAATAGATAGATATTGTATATTTAAAATGATTTAATAAATAAAGACTAATTAAGGACTTTGTTAGGATGAGAATACAGGAGTGGACAGTGTCAGCTGACTCATCATTGCAGATTGCTGTAAATGTGAAAACAACACATAACCGCTTCGCTTGTGTGTGTGTGTACACATGCACACACACACACACAACAAGGATTAAGTTTCCTTGATGGGTCATTTTATTGTGGCCCGAGAACAGCTGATGTGGCAAACTTTCCAGCAGACAGGGAGATAGGAAGAAAATGAGAAGGCGACAGAGAGGAGAGGGAATGAAAGACGGAGAGGGGAGAAGTCCTTTAGCAATAAACAGCTACTGTTGTCCTTCAGGCTCAGCAGAACCAAGGTACTTGTGTCCTCCTGAGTCCATCAGTGGAAAAACTGCATTCTCTCCCGCCTTTTATATTTCCTCCATGCAGAGCATCTTTCCATCCCCACTACCCTCCACTGGTACAAAATATTATACAACTTGATCTCTTCTTTCCATTATTCCTCTTTGATCCCTCCCTGATATGGTTCCACATTTTCTTCCTCCTGCGTTCGTCATTTTCTGAGCTACTTTCAACCTCGCTTTATTTTTACCTCTTTTTTTTTAAACATGTGTGTATTGTCGATTTCTGTGTAGAGCTTCTCTTGCTCTGTCTCTCCTGGGTAATTAGCGAGTGTGCAGGCCAGTAATTACATTTGCATTATTGAAGCTGCTGGTTTTAATCAACTGCTCTTCAATCTCTCCGCCTGGCCTCTTTTCCACAGCTCGCACATGGTGGGAAGCTGTGCCTTTATTCCACCATTCACTGTCTTTTCATCGTTTTTATTCAAATTTTATGTTGTCTCCCTGTGTCTTTAAGTTTGGACGCACAATATCCGTATTATAAATCTGTCTCGCTATCATATTTTTGGTCATCCACCACTTTATCTATGTCTGTCCAATTACTATAATGACTGCTTGTGCAGAAAAATAAGTTTGTCCTTTTCCTCATCGTTTTAATGCATTGATGATTCAGCTTGAGACTTGGACATTTTCCTTCATTTTCAGTCTCTTTTTTTCATCTGCCTACACAAATATATTTCGTGGAAACTATGGATTTGATTTTGTCTTTCTATCTTTGGCAAAAATCGATATGCAAGTGAATCCAAATGAGCCCAGAATCGAGGCAACAATTCGGCTAATTTTCATTTGAGTGAAGGGTCTTTGTATCTGATTACTGTTCCTTGAATTCAGTCAAGACTGTGCTCCACAAAAATCCATATAAAGGGGAACTACTACACCGTTGCAGAGCAAAAGAGAGCACAAGAGACTCTATACTGAGATTAGTCATAATTTCCTTCCCTTTGATTTCCTTCTGCTCAATGTTCTTTCGTATCTTTTTTTGAGGCAGTTTCTAAATTCACTTTTAATACTTTCAGTGAAGTGAAATGAAGTGGACCGTCCTTCCTCTCCTGACCACTCACTGCATTTCCTATATTTCTTCCTATTTTTGCCCATTTTCCTTTCACTTCCTCATCCCTCCCGTGAATCTTGTTCTACTTCCTTCTCCTTATACAAATCTCTCATTTTTCTCTAACTCGTCTGCTCTCCCACCTTCTGTTCCCCATCTCATTGTCTACTTCCATCAGTCGGCTGGTGCTAATGAGGCTAGACTTGACTAAGTGTTTTGAACATCCTATTACGTCTCCTCTGCACTGTTACGTTCCCTGGTGCTTCGTTTCATTCCATGCTGTACTGCATTTTGGTCTGTGACTGATTGTTGTTTAGATAGTTAAATCTGTTGTTGTTTTTTGAGCCACATTTAAGATGATGGTGAGATACTAAGTCAAATTTAATCGTTTGATTTCCCCATTGTTTTTCAAAATCTATCTCCATCCTCTCACTTTTGCCTTTATCATCTGCCTCGCTGTCTATTTCCTCATCTTCTATGCTCATCTCCCCACCCCCCACCCCCTTCTCCTTTTCACTCTCACTGCCTTTTTTTCATTATTTTTTTGTCCCATTTTCCATGTTCCGTTTTTTTTTTTTGCCTGTTCCATTCCTACTCACACCCTCTCTTTGTCAAATCCAACATGTTGGATCTTTGATCAGCTGAGGCAACAGGATGAAATCAACTCTCATTCCATTATTCATACATTCTCCTTTTCTCCCACCATCTGTCCATCCGCTGACCCAGCAACTAAGCCGTACTGGGCCAGTTCAGCAATATGAACTAACGGACACAGTGTAGGAAACATAAAGCCAGTGTTGTGCAGCCAGGTGTCAACAGCCTCTGATTCTCTTCTTCTTTGTTCTTGCTTTCTCTCAGTCAGCTGAATCAATAGCCCCTCTTCACCTCTCAGTCTTTTCTATTAGAGACAACAATGGCTCCACGCTGGACTAAGATTGCCTCTTATTGAGGCACTGGATGTCTATCAGCGAGTCGGATGGAAGCAACACAACAGCACTGCAAGGTTATGTGTATGTGGGATAGTTAAAGAGAGAAAGAGGGGGAGGGGAGAGGGAGAGGGAGAGAGACAGAGAGAGAGGTGAGGACATGGGAAAAGGCGGAAAGAGAGAAAGAAGACAGGTCAAGATTAAAGAGAACAATCGCAGACATCGTGTTGCAGGGTAGATAGAAGGACATGGCAATGATCCATCTGTCTCAGAGATGTCTGCGAGTGTGTGACAGGGGCAGAGAACGAGAGAGAGAAGCAGAAAGTGATTATATAAGCAAGCAATGACAGGCTGACAAAGGTGTAGGAAATTACGGTTGTTAAGAGGTACAGGAAGATACAGGCCAGATTTCATTCTGCTGCTTCGAGTTTGTGGAAAAATCAGTGGACCATCGCTTGCAGGGAGTAAACTTAAATGTTACTGGCCAGTGTGAGAAGGAAGGCTTAAATTTGCTTTGGCAAATTTATCAAGGTAGAGCTGCTGGACTACCCAGCAAAAGAGGGAGGTTGGGTACTTTTGGGAAATGAATAAAAAGCCTACAAATGTTTACCATATTTGTTAAACATCAGTTAAATCTTCAGGCCATCACATGCATGTTGAGATCTATCACCACTTGTCCAAACAAAATGACCTACCCACTGTGCTGGTGTTGAATAATATGTGGTGCATCATGATCACTAGATCTCAATGCATTTCCTCTCCTCTAAAAATAGCTGATTATGAAACCATATGCATGGCTGAAAAATACAGGTTTCTTAAATACCTAAGCCAAGATACACAAACTATGTGACATCATTTTAAACACGAGGGAACATCTTTTACACCAACTAAATCACTCTTTCTCCTTATGATGTGGACAATTAACACAAAAGTGACCCTATGCAGATTATTTAGAAGAACAAACAAAGTGTTTATCATAACAAAGTACATGCAGTGAGTTTACAGCTACTCCGAGGCTGCTGCATACTTTGATTTATGCTCTATTAAGAAACCTGCCTTGCCTTACACAATCTAATGTTATCAACACTATCTGTCTGACTGCTAACAAGGTTTTCATCAGCGTAACACAGCACACTCTAATTCCATGTTTTATGCCTCCAGGGTATCGGATGCACTGGAGGCTGAAAAAAATAACATATTTAATTGTCAAACTGTATCACACGAATCCAATTGCAATTAAGTCGTCAACATGATTTGAAAAATATACATGAAGCATCCCTGCTGATATTTCAGCGTTTCTTTTGTCCTAAGCATCTGCTCCTGCTCCTTACATCTCCACCGACCTGTGTGTAAGATACCTCAGCTAACATGATGCCTCTCCAAAATGGGTGTGTCAGAGTCTAAGTTCCTCTCCAACGGTGGATTTATTTAAGGTCTCACTAATAAGGATAGGAAGACAGACACTACAAACACACACACAGAAACACGCTGTCAAGCATCACACTTAGGCAGAAACACCAGCTGGCAGATCAATCCTGCTCTGTGTGAGTGTGTGTATGTGTGTGTGTGGGTGTGTGTGTGTGCGTGTGTCGGTGGTGGATTGAGTGACAACCCAAGGTGACGGCAGGGACCCCTGGGGAAAACCAGAACAGGACATGGCGTCTGGTTCGGTCTGGCTACCGTCTGCTAGACGTTGGTCCTCGGACCCCGTTCCCACACAAGGGATACCCCGTCTCTTGCTGGCACAGTGGAAACAGATGGTTGCCTTGACAGTGAGCGGACACACTCGGATTGGCTCCTGCTCAAGGGGAGGGGCTCAGACATGAAGCAGCAAGAGAAGGAACTGTTCACGTACTTTTATTTCCATTTTTTTCCAATTAGTGCTCATTTGTTTTGGTGATTGCTGATCAACTACAGAGGGATGTCCATGATACAAGTATGTGATAAAATACCGATGGGGAGCCCGAATGTATAACTTTATAATAAACTTTATATAGTAACTTAATACCGTTTTCTTGAGCCCCATTCAGGACAAATGCCAGAAATTAGTGTGTATTAGTAAGATTTTTGTCTGAAATACCGAATCTGATTCAATACAGGAAATAGTGCTGAAGTCTGCCACATATTATTCTTGGCAGCTCATCTGTTTGAGCTTTCAAGCAAATGTGTTGTTGTTAACTGAATGAACGGAAACATCACGTTCCCCAGTCTTTGGCTATAAATAAGTGACTCTGGAGTACATAGTATGCCACAAACAAACCAAAAGCACATTTAAGGCGTTTTCGTGATGGGTCCCAATTTGTCAAGACTACCACTGAAATATGCTAAGTTCAGCTCCTTAGGCAAAATTTAATTTCTCAAAGTAATGTCTTGCACTGGAAAAATACATTTAGGATCCCCTGCTGCAAAAGGCCTATCAGCAGAATTAGCATAAAAGGCAGGTTTTCATCTGCCAGCTTTAAACCTGAGAACCCTTGGGGTTGTGCTGGAAGAAAAATGGACTTTTGAAACTTTTTGACTTAATTTCCCACGCAGGACGCGGCAGGCAGGTAAGACTCAGGCTGACCGGCTGTACGTGGGCAGCACATAACTACTTCATATAAAGTTTTTTTTTTGTAGTATGACTTTTTTTTATGACTTGCTTTGACTCAGTGTTTTTATTGTTAATAATATATTATTTTTTGGCGATTAGTAGGGAATGTTTAAATCAACAACATAATGCTGGGGAGAGATGACAATCCAGTTAAATTCATTGAGATGACAGATATGGAACAATTTTAATAAGTTACATAGCTCAAGTTAGCCAGGCACTGTCAGATTTAGCACAGGAGGATACTAATTGGCTGCTGAAGAGACTGGGGTAACACTGGGGCCGACGTGGCCACAGAGCTGTGTATTAAATGGGTATATGTGGTAACATGGAGAAGTCCCATTTCCATTTCCCATTCATTTCATGTTTAGATGTCATTGAGTAAGGTCAGAAATAGTCGTGCTTAAAAGCACTTGAACGTGTCATGAGTGGTAAATCACGAATAACAATAAACACTTGAATATTTGACGTGCCCCCCCCCCCTCCCCCCAGTTCAGTAGCTCAGGTAGTTCAGCCGTGTATTGGATCATGACAGAACCAGATGTGCCACTGGAGCCAGCCTTTCTGATGTGGAAATGAGCTGTAGAGAGCTGCGTGCTGTTTCCTTGTTGATGCTGTTGTCAACAAACTCACACACAACAAACTCACACATACGTTGCCTTATAGGTCACAGCAGGACAGAGGTGTTTCTGCCTTATTTCTGCCTTATTTTTCTGCGCCTTTTACTCCTTAAAATTGGAACTTGTCTGGAGGTGTGTGTGTGTGGGGAGGGGTGGGGGGGGGGGGGGTGATTGGTATGTAGTCCTGATGTCGTCCGTGGCAGCAGCTCTAATTTCATCAATAACACATACACAGAAAATGTTACACTTCCAGTCCACTGCCATTTAAATGGGCATCTAAGGGCCATTTCCAGCATTTTAGTGCTTTTGAAGTGTGACGACTAACAAGAAAGGTTTTCTATACAAGTCACTCTGATATTGCCTATGCAGGCATTACTGTTGCCTGTGTTAAACTCAGCTCTCAAACTTCCCTTTCATCCAAACACTCCATTGGAGGAGGGGCTTCAACACGGCTGAGTTATACAGCTGCTCATTAGAGACGCTTTTCAATGAACTGCACTGTTATAGGTGCAAGAGAAGCATGGTGGTGGTGAAACACAAAAACCAGAGCTAATGGGCAATTTACTGTATTAAAACGGAAAAAAACTTTTAAAAGTATTTCCACCGTACACCAGGTAATTATATAAAATTGCGAGAACAGCGCACCAGATATAGTTCATGGATGGATGACAGAAAGCAACTTTCGCCTCAGAAAATTTCCCAACCATGTAGTAGCTTTTAAACTTCCCATTTATGAGTTTGTTTCTGCACTACAATCCAATTACAAATTTTATCCACACTTGGCCAAGCCAAGTGGACACCAACGTGGCGCCATTTCCAATAGGAAATACCCAATCTATAAGCAAAATTAAACTGCAAGGACAAACTCTTCCCCTTTTCCCAATTAAGCATAAGAGTGCATGTGAGACTGTTTGAGATGATGTCAGAGCGAATTACAGTGCAGAGTCACTCATCCTCTGTTGGATTGTTTATAATGCATGAATCGAGAGGTGGGGTGGTGGGGCATCGCTGGTTCATTGCACATAATTTAGTTGCAGCCGAGGTCACACGCAAACATGCACAGAAACAACACATACTCCATCCTCTCTAGCTCCCTTTCTGTCTTGCTCTCAAAGGAGCAACAAGACACAGCATCTATTAATTTCTTAAATTAACAGCCTACCTGCTGAATCTTTATTTACTGATGCTGATAATTTATGCACAACACATGCTACTTACTATTAATTACCTTGATAGTAGAGCAAGGCGAACCAAAGTATATTTTGATTCACTTGCGTGCTCTGATGATAATTTAACAAATTATTATTTTTTCTCTCACCCAAACTTCAATTCACCACAAATATACAGGATATATTATTTAACCCTAACTTCCACACAACAATAAACATATTATCCAATCAATACAATTAAAGATGGGCTGCTATGGCCAATCTCTTAAGTGTTGTTTTAGATGAAGGTCAATGACCTGTCTGCTAAGACTTGGCACATGTTTTTTAGAACAGTGCCAGAAAATGATTGGTGTCTCTAATGTGACTGAGACAAAAATGTCAAAAGCACTAATGATATGTAATGAAATAAGAAGTGTGATGCTTTTCCTGCAGCACAAATAGCTATTACAAGTGTCCTCTGCATTCCGCTGCGCTGAGCTGTAGGAAAAACAAATTTTACATATTTTAGAATTGAGGATAATATGTAAAAGCGGTGCTGTTTAGGGGTAATCTCCTTCCAGCTCAGGTACACAACAAAAATTGAAAGATTGCTCAACCATGACCACTGAGAGAGTGAGGGAAAGCTGGTAGGAAAAAAGGGGTTTGGGATGAAATGATGAAACTAAACGAAGTTGGCTGTTTAGTAAATCTTATCTGGTCTCCAGATACCCAGGCCTGTTTTTGAATAAGCAAGACAATCACATCTCTTTACCCCACAACGACAAACAACAGCATAAAATCAACTGTGTCGATAGCTTTGTGTAATGCACACATTAACGGAACTAAACAACAGATTGTTCCTTGAAATTCAAAACTCGCCTCCAAACATGTTTTGTGAAATCTTGCATGAAGCAATTTTTATAATTTTATATCAAATTCGCAGTTTGTTATTTTCAGATTAACAGTTGTCAAAATTTTAATATCTTCCATTTTTGATGCTGCTTAACTTCTCCTTAACAGGAGGAACAGTTGTCTCTGTTGAGTACAGAGCAAATAAACTTTCACCCGTACCAAAAAAGAAGAGGTAAAAAAAAAAGACTGCATGGGGAAAACAGGTGGAGAGGCAGACTATACGGAGGAGGGAGTCAGCGGGCGACTGAGCATCTACTGCATGCTGCAAGTAGGAACCTCTATATGGGTGTCTGGATCAAAGTTTGTGCTGAGACAGCCAATATCTTTTCAACACACACGCTTACCTGGATGCCGTCCAGCAGTTTGCTCATGCACCAAAAGCTGTCAGCCTCGATGTTCCTCAGCGCCTCTTCTTGCAGACTGGACACGTCAAAGTTTTCCACTTCCTCCTCTGGAGAAGAGACAGGAGAACAGAGGCAGTGAGAAATGAGCAGCGAAAAAGACAGACTGAAAGAGAAATGGGACAGGTGTTAGAAAATGGCAGAGGAAGTGTGCATGTGTGTGTGCGTGCGTGCGTGCGTGTGTGTGTGTGTATAAAAAAGGGGGTGGTGAAGAGACACGGAGAAGGGATCGAGCCAACCAGCACAGCAAGGGCGCCCTCGCAAACCCATTGTCCACACAGGTAGCACAAGAACATAAGCAATGTTTCAAGAGAGATTCGGAGGAACAATGGTGAATACTGTAAAAGAACACTGATATGGATAAACCGGAGCAATGACAAAAAAATGGCATGATGATAAATAATGGACTACTGGAGCAGGTGAATCGTTGTTATAATCTTTTAGCTAGAAACAGTGTTTCTTTCTCATGGCTGCACTTGTATGTTGTTGTCATACAGTCTCCACCGGGGCTCCATTCCAGCCGACTAGTCAACTGGTCAGCAGGCTGATATGCTAAAGACGTAGCAGACGTTTCCTAAAACAAAGAGCAGACTGCACAAGAGGACACAGTCTCCGGGCGGCATACATGCTGAGTCTCCAGTCGTCTCCAGTGGGTGACTTCAGTGATGGGTGTCATCAGATGTCATTAACGGCAGCAGCGTGTGACGGACCGCAGGGGTTTTGACGGTCTTTTGACAAGCCAGTGACAGCCGGTGGAGAGGAGATGGGAGGAGACTGATAAACAATGATATCTAGAGAGACAGAGATGGAGCGAGGGGACTCGACAGAAAAGGATAAGTGTGTGACTGTGCTGGGGCCACAGACATTTTTTGTGTGTAACCCACCCACACACACACACACACACACACACACACACACAAAAACCACTGCACACACAAAAACCATGGCCTGGCAGTGCCATTGGGTATCCTTGACAACCCTAGTGGAATGCTGTCAAGGTTTTAATGAGCATTCTCAGACAGACAGATAGAAAAACAGGTACAACATTAAATGCTTGTAAGTCTGTTTGTGCGTGCGTGTGCATGTGTGTGTGCCTGCATTCTCATCATTTTCTTATCTTGCTACAAGTCAAGTAAGAGTGGGCAGAAACAGAGAGGCAACAGTTCCTTCAATTCACTGAGACCTCACACACTATCACAGCCGAACTGATCACGGCGTCCAGACGCACAAAAATCTAATTTTGTTCACATAGCAACAAGATGTTTAATACCAGATATGGAAGTGGTCAGCGGCCGCATTATGATGACACACCAGTGCAGCGCTTCCCACCCACAACTCCGATAGCAGCAGAGTGAAAAGAAAACTGTAATAAAGCTGCAGACTTCACGTAACAGCTATTACTGGTGCAGATGTTCAGCAACATCATTCAACGAGAAGTGTAAACAGATCAACTAGTGCTACACATCACAACTCAATATTTCTCCTCAGCTTAAACCGATACTACAAAAGTCAACTAGAGTCAAAGAAACCTAAATGCCCTGTTGCAGCAGCTGTTATAAGTATGTGCAGAGAGAAAAGGAGCCAGTATTTAATATTTGATAGGTTCTCTACAGGGACGCAAAAGACAATGACTAGGCATGATTACAGGCCTCTCTCAGGAATTCAGCGGTTCTGGACATGAAATCTGAAAGTTGAAAACATTAATTGTTAACAGGCTGAATGGCAATTCGCGTGGTGTCACTGCTGATTAACAAGGTGTGAGCGTGCCACTGCTCTGGCATTCTGGGAGACCCACAGGATCCCAAAGTCTCCAATCAGTCTTTGTCATGCCAAAAGTTGTGCTGTCAGGAGCCGTCCCAAACCCAGACCTTGACTCAAAGCAGATTAGAAGGGACAGCTGCATCCAGGAGTCCAGGGGTCGTACAGGAACTGGGCATCGCTCATCACAATAACAAGGACACTCGAAATGGAGGAGGCCGTAGTGGTAGTGACTGGATTACAAGATAACGGTGCTATCTGTGACCGCTAGTGGCCCTGAATACACAATACACACGCATACACAATGACCAGCTGTGCACAAAATGGTCAGGTTATTTGTCATTTTCATGGTCAAGTAGTCCAGACAGCACTTTTATATTTCCTCCTTTTCAAAGGATAAAAGAAATAAAGCTGTGTGGAAAAGCTTTAATTATTTACCAAGCCGTGGCCAAATCCAGTTTAACTGATATGCTTGATCCACCATTAAACTAAGCGTTTTAGGCAGCATAAAAAAAACAAAACAAAAGAGTACCATTAGGCCGAACACAGGCTTGTCTTGTGTCTCACTGGACCTGCCTTCAGAAAAAGAAACTGCTAATTACTTCTTAGGATCCATGCCTCAGTGGAAATTTCTTCAAAATAGTCTCTTGGTAATTACTCCTGGAGCACTGCCTTCACGCTAAAGACCAGCTGACAATACGTGTCTGGGACATGATCCGTGGTGAAATCCTTCATAAATAAGAACCTGGGGAATTCCTCGCATCGGAGGATTGAAGGCTCTGTGTGAGATGTGGCTCCAAAATAATCTTTCGCCAAATAATATTCTCAGGCTGTGGAGCCAGTAGGTCATGTCCAGAAACAAACCCACCATGACAGGAGACATGTTGTTTGATCATAAGACATATTTGGGCACTGGCAGAATCCAAAACAATCCAAAGCAAGTTATCCGTTCCAAACTTGGTAAAGCAAAATACATGTAGTATTTGTTTTTAGCTCCCTCTATCGTGAAGTAATTCTACGTCCATCAAAAAGGTATGGTTGTGCCAGCACACTGATTAATTAGGAGAAACTTACATGTCACAGTGCATTGAAATTAAAAGACCAACTACATAAATAGACCCGACTGTCAGCACCAATACATGATCCAGGCAATATCAGAATGATGATATCAGTATCACAGCAGAAATGAAATTGGAGCATAAATAGATAAACAAGGAACTCGATAATTGAAGAATCTATACTTCCTCCAGCAACGCGCTTATTCTCTTAACATAATTTCAGCTCTTCATTTGTCTCCTCGATTTTTTTCATACCTCAGCTTTCATCCTCTTCATCTCTCAGCTAGTACATTAACGCTCTTCCTCCCCACTCTCCCTCCTTCCTGGTTCACACTACTTCTATACAGCCAGCTGACATCTCTTCGGTTGCTATTACTATCCTGCCTCTGCATGCTGCCCACCCCCCATGGCACTCTACCTCGCACCAGTTTCCTTCCCGGCCCCAGGGCTGATCTCCTGTTTGTCCTGGCACAGGGGGCAACTTGTCCAGAGAGACCGACTGCTTGGTCGCTGCCAGCTGTGAGCACTTGGCACAGTTTGGCATGTGGAGCCGGGTTACACCTCCGGAGACTGAGTGTGAGCACCTACACACACACAGACACGTGCCTGCGCGCTCCGGACGCACAAAACACACACCCGCTCACGCCAGTGCTGCCATCTGCTCTTTACAACTCTGGGCCACAAGGTAATGTGATGTAAGATGATAAACGAGCTAGTTCAGCCTGATGTAATCATAAAGTGTGTGTGTGCCGAGCGCGAGACTCAGTGTGTGTCTGTGCAGACAGCAATAGGCAATAAAAAACAGTCCCATTTGACAACCGTCTGTTGGTTCAGATTAATCACAAGCAATTCTGAGCTGCCGACCACCGTGGAGACAGAGCGCGTGATTGGCTTTAACAAGATTCGCTATCCAAAGTTTATAAGAGCACATGAAGTGCTGCAGTCATTACTTATCATTTACAGAGGCAGTCATGGTTGAATCTAATGACTTACATTTTGAATGGTTAATGCAAAAATGTCACAATTCAATCTCCACCGTTTGAATGACACCCATGCAACACGGCCAAAGGCATTAACCATGTTATTTGCTCATCAGACATGTAGAGTAATTTATCCTGGATCCGTAACAGACCCCCACTCCACTTCCCACCTTCAGCCTGCAGCAAGATTTCCCCACCGTGGCACATTTCACTTGATAACACCAATGTTAATGAGAGCTGAACACGTTCCAGAGTTGTGGCACTCACACTGTTGGATAATTAGGAAGAGAGTCAACCTGGCAAGCCTGGTGTCACTAACACACTGAGCGCACACAAACGTGCAGAATCTGGATAAAAGAATTACGGCAATGTGCGAAATCAGGATATGAAGATATGAGAATAGACAGGTAGAGGTGAAAAAAGGAAGTAGGTATGTGTTTGTGTTTGTACTTTTTGTTTGTGAGGACCAATTTTAGTATAGATCTTACATGTTTTCAAAGGACTCTTTGAGGGTTAAGGCTTGGTGTTACGGTTTGGATGGTTAAAGGCTATACATTCAATAGCAAAAGAAAGAAAGAAAGAAAGAAAAAGAAAGAAAAATATTTGCTTCTTTGATTCTTCAGTCGATCTCCTAGTTACCAAAAAAGCAAGACTTCATCATATCGTTCTTAGATGTTACAGGGTTTTTCTTCAAAGTGCACTGCGAAGTCATGGACAGCAGTGAACTTCAACCTCACCAGCGAGAAGAAACGCTTTGGGCCCAGAAATCTGCACAATCACGCCAATAATTTTTCTCATCTTCTGCTATCTGCACTGTGAGCCCTGTGTCCATACATCAAACAGCAGACCCCTGCAGCTGTTGGCAAGATAATGTAAGTCCTTGACATCAAATAGAATACAGCTATTAATACCATATCTGGCCATGTGCAGACATAATGATCCACATGCCCGAAGGTAAATGGTGTCTTGTATAAAGGAGCGTTAAGTGCTTAATGTTCAGTAAGTAACTGTGTCACATTAACTGTTGCTATCACTACTTATATCTACATGACAAACCCTCATCGCCACAACTGTTATACTGGCCTGTGGCACATTTGTACAGCGCAGACGTGACTGAACATACTGTATGTGCCCCTGGCAATATACCCAACACATGTGTAACTCTGGCAATGCTCAAGAGACATAACACATCCTGGGATGGGGGTTCCTGTTAGACCTTATTATTTACAGCCACTGCAAACGGTCATACACGGAGCAACATGAAAAGACTGACGATGGATTTGCCAGAATAGCGTGTGACACCAGTTTAGTTCCTGTAACCAACCAATTTGAGACTGTTTGGTTGCAGCCATGGTTTGAAATGACAACAGCAGTAAAGATTACTGTATATATGCCACAAGAGAACAAGAGAAGCCAGTCAAGATGGTTCGATGAATACATGTGTTCTTACATGCAGCCTTTAAGTTCACGTTTATTGATCACATTGATTTCCCCTACCTAATAATTCATTGGCGTAGACTCTCATGTACACCTATTGGTACCACACAGATGAGCTTTTCAGTTAGTCTCCTTACATTAAGCTCTTTTATCTCGGTTTATCTGTTGGTTTATCTGAAAAAAACATTAGGGGAGCAGTAAACGGCAGACATTATGAACGACAGCAGATGCATTTAAAGTCCTGCATGCAGAGTGAAACGACAGACAACTGCTGCGTATCTCACTATTTGGCAAAAAGCGTCCAAGCGTACATGCGCTCACGCATGTGAGGCTCTGAGGGGAATTTGTATTTGTGCATGATTTCTGGTGTTTCAAACGTGCCCAAACATCAAAATGACTTTTGTCTGCATGTGTCTTTGTGTTTGTAATGCCCGTGTGTGCGCATGGTCGTGATGCAACCCGAAACACCACGCATCGCCGGCGCAGCAGCACGGTAAGATTACTGCTTCGATTGCCTCCAATTGCATCAGGTCAAGCGGAACGCGTCTCGCTGGTGACAGAATGATAAAACAGCTTTTCTTTTTTCCAATCACACGGCTGACAGGGAGAACGAGAAATAGAGACTCAGTGAGATCTGAAGCTTCTTGCTGAGGAGAGTTTCAATTTATGGCTTTTTATAGTCAAGTAATTAACTTAATCTAAAAATATTCAATAACCCCTGCGATTATTCACAGAGGATAAATCATTTTTTGACAGAACTATTTCTCTGTACCATTTTCAGAGCTCTATTGCTTTTTATCAGGAGGATATCTGGTAATGCAGGGGAATAAGATCAGGTCAAATGCAGATGAAAGCAAAGCCATTGATTTTCCAGTTTTCTATACCCTGTTGTCAGCCACTGACCATAGTCTGATTGATTTTACTTGTCATTTCTATACCACAGGCTAAATGATGAGGATCAAGGTTAAAAAACATTATATTTGTGAATGGCTTGCCATTTTCAATTTTGGACCATATTTTATTTTTGTTATGAAAATAAAATTTACTTTCTTGCAAGAGTAACAATCTAACAATCAAACAATCAAAAACATTTTAATGGCTCAAATACTTCCCCTCTTCTTCCCCACATCTCAGACCTAAAATACAAATACTCATACACATACAGAACAAACCATGAAATGTGCATTTTACTCGAGCTATGAGGACACTAAAACCTCTTAAAGGAGAAATGAGTAGAAAGTAAAAGTAAAGTGGAAAAAACCCAAAAGTCTGAAAGAAACCATATTTCAGGAGGGTGAAGAGACATTTCTTTGGAAAATGAAAAAGACCAAGGGTCAAAACCACACAGCTGATTCAATTTCAGCGAGCCCAAATGCTATTGCTTAACCCCAGAAACATGATGACTGGGCCTTTACTCGGAGAGAGCAGACGAGACCGACACAAAGCTCAAGGAGGAGAAAGGAGAAAGACAAAAGGAAAATGAATGGGTACATCTCAAACTATCTGCCTTGATGCCTACATCAATTCACTGAATGAGTAAGGTGGGGGAAATCAGAGAGAGCAAAAGGAGATAAAGAAGAAAGTGGAGAAGACAGTGTTCCTGCTGGATGTCAGCAGTGTGTTCGGGCAGCCACTAAGCAGCTCATTAGAGCTAATAACAGCTGTTAATCAGAGGGAAACTCAGAGTAGAAGACTCCACCAACAGTGGCCAGACCATGGGGAGAAGGAAGCCGATATTACTTAACCACCTACTAGTCAGGATCCACTCCACAGACCGCTCAATCTATGGATGGACGAACGGGCGGGTGGGATGGATGTGGAGGAGAGGAGTGTGTGAGTGTGAGTGTGAGAGTGTGTGTGTGTGTGTGTGTGTGGCAAGTGCTGTGGAGTATATAGTTATATATGTTCTGAAATACCCAGCTTGTGGTCGACTAACAGCATTTAGCTTGTCCATCACAGCGAGTCCCAGTTAGGTTCTATTCTAAAAGAAAGCTGGCTTCATTTGCAGCAGTTTGGCAGATGAAAAGAAAGTAAGCAACTAAGCATTAAACCCATATTCAGAATGAGAAAAATATAGAGAAAGCATGGGGTTTGCACATTTCATCCAATTACACCCATTAAACTCTGTTTTTATCATGAGCCTAGACTAAGAAACGTCAGACACTACAATAATTACCTAAATCATGAACGTGTGCAGGGTAGACTCCTAACGTGGTTGAACACAACAAGGACAGTGTCAGAATTAAGCATGTGAAAAACAAAACATATAAAGAAATCAAGCTCTCCTTCAGAAAGTCGACAAACAAAGTTTTGAAAATCAGTGAATTAATCCCAGTCAATCACAGACAATTACAACTATACAACTGCAGCAACTCAAAGAAGAAATGACGGCAACGTAATTGCTCTATGAAAATATTCTAATTTTTAGAATCAAAAAATGGATTTACATCTGAGCATTCCTTTGTCAGGACTAAGCATCAATTCACTAATTTAAAAGCAAAATACATTATCCTGAATAGGACGTATGGCAACGTGGTTTAAGAGCTTGTTTCCAGTTGGTGGAGGTGGTGGCGAAGAGGCTAAAAAATCGGATTTGGGACAGAGAGGTCGCCGGTTCAAAACCCGGGTAGGCTGAAGTTGTGGGTGAAGTGCCACCATCACGTACCCGAGCTGGCATCAAACATGAGGTCACCAGGCGCTGCCGTCCGCTGCTGTCCACCACCTTCGGCCTTTGAGCAAAGCCCTTAACCTAGCATCGCTCCCCGGGCTCCTTCATTGGCTGGCCCTCTGCTCCGCATGTGTGTGTGCTGTGTGTGATGTTCTCGTGTCTATTCACAAGAAATGTACTCATATACAGTATGTGTGGATTGGGTTAAAATGCAGAGAAGAATTTCCCCATTGTGTGGATAAAATAAAGTATTTCTTCTTATTATTCTTCTTCTTCAGTTTGTCTCACACATTTTGGCACTGAGGACCAAAGATAAATGAAGAAAAAACAGGTGACCTTACTAAAAGCAAGCAACATTTGCGTGTATAATTTGCACACGTCCCCTTGTCAGACAACAGTTGCTCGGCATGAGCACATGATAAAGAGCGTGTTGTGAAGGAAAGTGCACAAGAGCTTCAAGTAGCTTTCTGAGAAAAAGCATTTGTCTGGGGGATCCAGACAGCTACATGATTTAAAAAGGGGGGAACAAAACACACACACACACCACAGTCACAGATACACACATATCGTCCACCGCAAACACACACTCTTCTTGCTACTCACTGGAGAGAGTGGCAATGGAACAATCATAAAAAGTTTGTGGTTTTACCAGTGGCTCTGGTTGGCTGAGCACCTTAATTTCACCTCTGTTTGCCCCTCGCTAAGTGTTTTGTGAGTTTGAGTTGTGTAACTGTCTAAAGCATCTCCGTTCATATCCCTTTGGTGAAATCGCATTGCCATTTGAAGATAAGCATCTGCTTTAGTTGCTATGGAATGCATTTTTTATTTCAAAAACACACTTAACCTCAAACATTTCACATTTGTCCTCATCCTTTCCTCCTCAGGAGCCCGGATCACCAGGCACATTATCCTATTTCGACAAGAGCGACAACATGTACATACGAAACGGGGGAAAGTACATTAAGACATTCAAAATCAAAGTTAACTTCTGTTTTTTTGACAGAATTTGACTATGAAGACAATGCTCTGTCGGAGCTTTAAGACAAATGTATTTAGAATACATTTACAATGTATTCTAAATATGACTGTTCTCAATAGGCACAAATTTTTGAATAGAATGTGGAAACAATTTCGATGAAAAGAATGACTTCCCGGGTGCCGTGTACTGTGTGTACTGTATGTATGGCAGCCTACTGCTCACGCATGTGTGTGATGGACTAAAAGCCGAGACCAAATTTCGTCGTATAGTGTATTGTGTTCTTCTTCTTATGGAATCCTAGCAACAGGGAAGCGGTTACTGGCCATTCAGTGCCTGTTATGACAAGCTTGGCTTCGAGTGAAAGATGGAGATCGGCTAAAGCAGGCCATTCAGTCTTGGCTGATGGGAGGGAGGCCTGCTTCCTGACAGCATGGGGGCACTTTTCAAGTCAGTCATTACATGCCCCCCCCCGCCCCCCCTTGTGAAAATCTTGTTTGTTTGCACTGCTGTATGTCACTCTCTGTCATTTGCCATACCTTAGCTCTTTCTTCCTCTTAAGTCTGGCTGCTGTTATTTCCTCCTCCTGGTTCTTTTTCATTCATGGCTGCCAAAGCCTCTTCCCTTTGGATTTTCTGATTCACTGCCTGATCTCTCTTTCTCTGTTTCTCTGTATCTCTTATTTGCACTCTCGTTGTCATCTTTCTTCAGAGTGGATCCATACTGTGGATTACAATATGGATCCGCTCGCCAATCAAAGGCCGTTTCCAACCTTAAAGGAGGACCAGTTGTGCTCTTTGCCCCCTAATGGCCCATACTGGCCTTAATTAAATTACTTTTATTGTTGGCTAAAGGGGGAGGCCCTGCACTTTAGAGGATGGGAAGAACACACTGCCTAACAGTGGTGGAACGAGAAACGATTCTCCAAATCAATTTCTCCTTTGACAAGAGGGAGACCTGCTAGATTGCTAGCAGTCCAAGTGGACGTACGACTTGTGTGGTATCTTTTTGATTTTCAAAGCAGCTGATGAGCTTATCAATAGTCTACCAACTGGTGCTTTTCGATTTGGATTAACAGCCAACCCTTAACGGAATCAGGTGACAGGGAGAAATGAAGGGCTTCTGCAAATAATTCAATTCAACATTGCACATTGCATCATCAAAAGATAAACTGAGCCGACCACCTTTATACCGGGTATTAGCATGCATCCTGAAAGATCATATGACAAGTGGACATCTTTAAGTACTTGCGTTCACACCTGGAATTAAAAGAAATCCTGAACGGAGCCTAAAGGAGCTCAGTGAATTAATACACTACACGCAGCTGTGCCATGAATTAAAAAAAGAAATTACGTGTCAATATCAAGGCCACAAATAAAACAACGTATGAACATCGGGAGGTGTAAAAATACTTTTGGTTCATTGTGTTGTGAGCCAAAAACAACAGATGTCAATCCCAGGTGTATGGGAGCTACACACGCACACGGCTGATGTGTGTTATATGTCTCAGAAAGCCTGATAGGCTGATTAAGGAGACTGAGAAGAAAATAAAGTGACTGATAAGAAAAGTGGAACGAAAGGAAAACAAAAGGAAAACAGACAAGACTTGTTCACGGGAGAGATTAAAAACCTGGAAAACAGGCCTTAATCAGATTCTCATGCTCACAGCCTCAGATAATGTCTGTCACTCAAACTCAGTCAGGGCTTTAAATCGCTGAGTTACAACAAGAACACATTTAGAGCAAGAATTACAAAATGAAATCAGAGGATCTGCATTAGAGTGAGCTAAAAAGGAAATCTAAGTTAGGACTTGCTGACAGAGCACATCGAGATGCCAATGAAAACAGTAAATGCCAAACTATGCCGCCTGGTCAAACGGAACCAGCAACAAGTAGGACATTAACATCTTAACTTCACATACGTATATCCTTGCAATAAACATCCCTTTAAGAGTACCTGAAAAATCCAACAGTGCCACTGAAATAAAATATGATCAACGCTTGAAAATGATCCGCTGAACATGGTTTATCAGCAATCACCTGTAAGGAACGCTGTAAAAAGTAAACACTCCTGCGAGGCAATTATTCATTCATCTTTTGGCCAGCGCATTTGACAGCTTTATTTCGCATACGTCCAGGAACGAGTGCATTTTTGCATGCGAGTAGAGAGAGCAGGCAGGGCTTTGAGGCAAAGCATTACAGAAGCTGAAGATGAAACGAAGAAATAATGCTCTCAAAATGAAAGACCAGGCTCTTAAGTATGAATGAGGGTGCTGCTATCTCAGCTTTCTGAAGACATTTTGATTTGCATATTTTGTCACTTAATTTGACTCAGCAGGACAGAAGCTTGTATTGACCTTTAGTTCAAAGCTAATCCGATAGACATTCTCAGTATCTTATTGATTGACATTTGGGCAAATCAAAGCCCCGCCCTTAAAAACAGGTGTACACTGAGCAAACAACGAGAATGTGTACTGACTGTACAGGGGAATGCATATAGATGAACACACACTGTATGGATGTACCTCAAAGTGTGTACAAAATTTGATCAGAGGTCTACAGATAACATACAAGACAAAAGTTTAATTAAAGTGACAAACCCCTATAAGATTATGACTGTTTCCCTCAGCACTTTGGACCTTTTAGCATCTTTCACTACTCAAAATAAATATATGCAATCTAATATATTGTTGACTAAACCTGATAATATGTCAGTGTTGCGTTTACAGTTTGTTTCTGATGCTACTCATACGACCTCAAAAAGAAGTTAATGCAGGTTTAAACATTCTTTTCAGCTTCAGTGGCGGTGTATGTAATCTTCACCTGTTGAAAATATAATGTGACAGTACTTGTACTTTGTCAATAGGTAACAAACACACACAACTGAAATTTAAATTGTCGGATTCTGTGTCTAACGTTTGAGTCTATTATTTTCATAAGAAATAAACCTCCTGCTTTCACAATGTGCTTCTGAGCTCCCAAAGGAGAACAGCGAGAGTACACAGTAAAAGAAAAGAGAAAAACAGATTGCCATAGAAGAGTGAGACAGCCAGACAGAGCACAACAGGATGAGATGGTATATGCATACCACTTTCTACTCCTCCACTAAGGAGCCGAATATGGCCCACCTCATGAAAGAACCAAACCTAACTCTGCAGAAAACAACAGACCCAACAACAGCAACAGCAACAACAACAACATAGTGCATCGGCCCATCATGTAAGACACCAGCCAGGCACGTTTGATGGTTTGTTGGCTGTGTATGTTGTTCGAGGCTCATCAGCACTGTAGATGCAGGGGAACAAAGCACAGGGCGATGCTTTGATGATCTGACATTAGCCTGACTCACCCACTGAGGACGGCAAAGCGAGATGAGAAACAAATGCACTGAGAGGGAGGGATAGATAGAGAAAGAAAGAGAGAAGGAAGGAAGTAAAAACAATGGGGTAAAAACAAATGCAGACGCAAACAAGACACTGAGGATGCACACAAAAAATGGTAACTAGTGGGAAAAACAGAAACACATTCCCTTTTAGACTATTGTGCTCACAACTCGTCACTGGAGTCGGGAAACATGCAAACATGTAGACAACAATGCTCTCCAAGAAATGTATTTTGTAAAGCTGCAACAAACTTATACTTTCATTTAGGAGTATTTGCATCACTGCAAGAGCTGAATCTGATGTCTTCAGGTGCTCAAAAACGGGAATAATGAAAACAAGTTCCAACAAATTTGGAAAGGCTAGTTCATTTATCTTGATCTGACCCCATTTAGAGTTTCTATCCATACCGTTTATTGCTCGTCATAACCAGAATGAAAAGCATGCTAAATATGCTTATTGAAAACTGTTTTCGTAGAAAAAATATATTATGATATATGATATTATGATATATGATAAATGCCAAACAAGACTTACGTGACATATCATAACATGACTGCATGTTGCTAATTTCTTTTCCATCAACTTCCTGGAAGAGTGGAGGACCATTCTAAAGGTCTGTCTAAGTGGCTCATGTCAACATTTCCATCAATCAAAATTTTTCTTGAAGGGACAGAAAGTATCCTCCAGCTTGAGTTGCATTTATACTGTCACACACAAGGACTGGGAGGGAAAAAAAAACAAAACAATTATCTATGTAAATGTTGTACAACATAAGCGCGCACAGCAGGGAGACTCTGCGAGACCATGGTGTGCACAGATGAGAACGCTTGTGTACACGTCACGCACGTATGGTCAAATCAAAAGCATTTACCGGAAATATGAGTGCATACTGAGACTGACATGTATACAGAGGAACAGACACAGCAGATGGAACTGTGTAACAGAGAGCACAGAGCTGCGGGAGGAGTTCATTTGCCAGAAAGTGTCGGATAAGGAGAGAAATAGGGTCCAAGGGCTGATTCCCTGTGATCTGTGCTGGTGACTGCACAGTCTTGCCAGCCACAGAGGGACAGCGCAAAGAGGTGACTGATCTTCACCATAACAACATATCACACACAAAAACAAAACAAAAAAAAACCTCAGAAACAGAGAGGAGAGAAAGGGCACTCACCAATGTACTCGAAGACATAGACAACGAAGAACGGCGTGACCAGGTCGTTGATGCCCTGCACATAGCCGCTGGCTGGGTGGCGAATGGCCCAGATAAACAGGATCCGTTCAAATATCTTACACACAACATGCACACAAAAACAGTGGTTCAGTCCAAGCAACATTTACAATGCAAAGACATTATGTCACCTTATAATGATATTAAACAGAAAAATACTAAGTCCCTATGTTGTGGAGAAGATAACATAAGAGACATTTAGTGCAGAACTATTAAAATAAATTACTATTTGGCAAATTTCCTGTTACTAACTAATCTGTTTCCTCACAAATGACTCATAATGGCGAAGCTATACGTTCACATTTTACAGTCGGTTTTAGATCTGGAGCATAAGTCATTTCTCCAAACATTAACGTGGAATTACTAGCTCATCGGAATTACAGGCTTTAATCATAAAAGCACAGATGTGAGAAAGCCAGTGACATACAGAAAGTAAAATTTAAATTAACTGAGGCATGCAAAGTTGGTGAAAAAGAAAGCGGACATAGCCCATGGGCGTTTGGCTATAAAGCTACGGATATTGATATGTAACAGACGAACAACATTAAAAGGTGCCTTGTGGAGTTTTTGAAAACAAGCTGAGCGGTGGAGCAGCAATTTTCTAAGGACACCCTTGCTTTCTTTGTGTCCTGTGCGTTCACAACATGCAAAAAGTATAGCAGTGTATCTTATGAAAAGCAATGTAGAGAAATTAAATTAGCAACATGGATGTTAAAAAAAACTTGGCTTTGGAAATGTTGACGATGGACAACATTCAAGTTTATGGATCGTCAAAGGATGTAAATTTAATATTAATATCACCTTTTTTGTAGGAAATCTAGGGAGGGTACTATTGATGACATATAATATTGGCATATGTTAACATCTGGATGAATACTGAGGCTAAAATGATTTAAAATGCCTTTTAAGTTCATCTATATTTGTTTTAGGATAAGTAGGTGCTCTAATTATGACAAATTTACAGACAAACGTCTGATAAGACTAAATAACGCGGCAGGGACATTTTAAATGGGAAAAGTTCAGCTTCACTGTGACATCTTAATGTTCCACAAAGACTTCTTCTGGCCATTATAGACGATCACTCAGGAACACAGGCGGAGATTGTGATCATAATTCCTGGAACTTGGCTGCTTGGTGGCGGCAAACAGCCACAAGACAGTATTTTTAGTTCCTCTCAGTCTCTCTGTCTAGTCCTCTTCCCCTCTGAGTCTGTTTTCTCCTTTATCTCCTTGTCCCCCCCCCACCCCCAACCCCACTTCTTAATATTTTTTGCAAGGCAAACACTTCCATCTTGGTTATGGCTGGCTGTTTTATGCTGACAGCCCGAGTGAATTAGAGGACGCGTTGATGTTCGGCTTGTTTTCTGGTGCGCATGTGCTTTCTTCCCCACCACCCCACCCCCCTGCCCCAACACACACTCACTCTCGGCCCTGCCATGCCGCACACATCAAGCACGCTCTTATTTTTCTGAGGATATGTCATGTTTCTGTCGCTTTCTAAATAACCTCATAGCTCATTGTTTTATGAGGAGAAGAAACACATGCACGACAATGTCATTGCTTGGAGGCTGTGCAGGGGAATTCTCTCATTTTTATTTGTTAAGACAGTTAAGAGAGTGAGACTGGGGAGAGGCGGCTCTCTCTCCAGTTCTTCAATACACTATCCCCCCCTGAACCACCTTCACCTGCCTCCACACCTCCTCTTCTTCCCTTATCAAAGACCCATCCATCAAACAAAGAGATGCTGGTGCTAGCAGGGGAGTAATGGGACTTTCTTTTCATGCAACCTCAAAAGCTGACATACATTTTTCACATTTGGCACCTGCAAAGACAACAACTTTGAGTGAACCTATGTACACACTCACACTACCCTGCTCTAGTATGGGCAAAGAAGCCCCCCACAGTGTTTCGTGTGGGGATTTTGTATGTGAAGAGTTGGAACCAAAGAAAGAAACTTCTGAACCGACAAAAAAAAAATTGTCTTCAATTCCAGCTAAACCTCACGCAATCCTCCAACGATGGCAAATTAGATTTTTGCACATTATATTAATCATTTTGGATTCTAATCTCTAGGCCAAATAATCTGTTTTCCCAGGGTTGTCTGGGTGAATGCATTATGGCTCCATCATTAGTTCCAGACCACCAGGACCCTGATCTAAAATGTGACAAAAAAAGAAATTTATACAAGAGGTGCTGGCAAGGGGAAAAAGTCTTCAGCATCAAACAGGTTCTGGATGAGTAACAGTAAATACCACTGTCAAAAATAATATTCAACAAAATAACCAACAACAACGTGGTGCTTCATATAATCAACTACCAGTAATTTACTGCAAAAATTAGTTTGTGTTCAAATGGGAAAAGGCAAATATGATGTCTTTATAAAAATATGTGGGTCGCTAATAAATTCAGCAATCTGTCTGCAATCAGAAATTGAAGGAGGAAAGAGAGCGCTTTCTTTTCAAGCAGAGAACATGTAATTGCTGATTATCTAGATCCTGAAAGGATCATATTGTTCTCGGAAACAAGAAAAACTCAGGCGCTTAGATAGCACTTAGGAAATCACTGCGGTACTGCTTCAGCATCGCTCTCTCCCCCAGAGCAGGCCGTTGACTGCTTTCCATCTCAACAAAATCTCAGTGAGGAACACGGGAGGGGAGGGAGAGAAGGAAGCGAGGGCCGAGACAAACAAGTTAATGAAATGAAGCAGAGGTGATTTTCAGGTGCCGCTGATGCAAAGGCATATAAAAAAGGGCCTCTGGAGTCTGTTGCATACCAAAATATATGTGGAACGCGCTGCTTGAATATTTCAAAGCACACTGGAGCTTTCATTTGGAAAACAAAGGGGGGGAGCGTGTGGGGATATGAGAGAGGAAGACATGGGTTCTGGGAGAAGGGAAAATGAATGAATGAGAGAAATAGAAAGACTATACAGTACTTCTTTACACAGCACATATAAGGTTTGTTGTCAATGCATTCCATCACCCACACAAGCATGTAGGTTTCCAGGGCACTGGCCTCCTCATTATAGAATACTCCTGATCTGTGTTTTCAGTTCTCTGCTTGTCAGGCCAGTGGCCCCATGTATGACAGGACCTCCCAGAAGCATCTGCCATAATAAGATCAGCCTAGCCCCACAGATATGGATGGCATCAAGTTAATTTCCGTGTTAAGCTGCTTTGGGAATGTGATCTGATCTCAGGCCTGATGAGCGGGCTTCCTGCACACACGCTGAAGTGGTCTTATTAGAGCAGGACCGCAAATGAGCGTGTTTACATTTTAAGTAATTTAACAACTCCGTCGTCCATGGTAATTTAAAATAATGGAATAGTGAAGGCTTTTGGAAATGTTTGCCTTGCTGTACGTTTTCAGTGATAGCGATTATTTTATCAAACATAATGCCTAAGTCCTCTTCATGATAATTAGCTCTTATATGCCCTAAACCACAATACACAGTAGTATCGATTCATTCTTTGTTCCGCAGCACTAAAAAGGTAGAATAAAGCGAAACCAGAGTGAGTACATTTTATGTGGCTCTGATCACATGCATGAAAGCAAGTATCTTGTTAAAGTGTTCTTATGCGTGAGAGTGTGTGTGTGTGTGTGTGTGTGTGTGTGTGTGTGTGTGTGTGTGTGTGTGTGTGTGTGTGTGTGTGTGTGTGTGTGCAGCCATGCCACACTGTGCAGTGTAATGGTGTGAGGGTTTTCCCATTTCAAAAACCCAGCAGCAAATTGGAGCAACAAAAGAAAAATTAGACATTTTAAATTTTCCCTTACTGATTAATACAGTATGACAACCCACTGATACCCTTGATACCCCTGATACTTTCTGATTAACCCATCACATGCTGTATTTTATTATGTTAAGGGCAAGCTACTGGTTAAGACTACAACCCGCAGCTGCCCGAAAGCAGAGGAGAAAATCCTGCTCTGTGATGTCATATGTGTGCATATGTGTATGTGCGTGTGTGTGTCGGCAGCAAGGGAATTGGGGAATTGGGGAATGGTGGGGTGGGAGGGGGGAGCGTCTCACCTCTTGGACAGAAGCTTGTTGGAAAAGAGGAATAAGAGGATTAGTTCTCGGTATGTCAATGTGAATCTGCAGAGAAAGAAAAAGAAAAACAAACAAGGAAGCAACAGGCAGGTTAGCACAGATCTGGCCATTACACATGGTGACAGACAGAGAGAGAGTGAGAGAGCAACAGTTATTCGATTGGGGTCCTTGATTGAAGGCAGACAGGCACTTTGCTGGTCTGAAATGGATCGCAAAGGTGGTCTTGAGTGTGTGGATGTGTGTCTGTGCATGACAAACTGCAGCTGTGATGTATGTTTTTGAGACGTATGTGCAGACTTCAGAGTGTGTGCATGTGTGTGACAGAGAGACCACCATTACACCATTTCAGATCGTCTACCCTGCAGATGAACAGAACAACAGGTGGACAGACTCGTCAGAGGGGAGCCAGACGGATGCAGGACAGCGACTGGAGACAAGCCGGCTGAAATAGTCCAGACTGTTTGTGAGGGTGTGTGGCTGGTTACTGACAGGACCAGGGACTGAGCTATAGCCACAGTCCTGTCTGACCTGCCCACCTTACCTCTGTCACTTTTGGCTGCAGCACCAAAGACTCAGGACTCATCCTTGGAATGTCTATGTGGATCTAACAGCAACATGGGAGAGAGCGGTGTTAGGCACAGACACACAGAGACACACAGACACACACAGACAACAGTGCCATTGCAGAAGTGCACTTGTGAATGTCCTACATCTAAACCTGTTTTAGCCAGTGGTGAATTCTCCCCATTAAGGTTATTTATTAGAGGTAGTGCGCACATTCTCATTATTATGGCCTCTAAATACTAATAAAGTACATACATATGCAGTGAGCTACCACAGGAAAGGCAGGGGGCAAATATCTGTGTTTACTTCTGATTATTTGGAAAGTAAATGAGGGACTCATTGAGACAAACCAAGATTTTAAAAAATAGTGTCTCTCAGTCTAATGTCCCCAACTTCTTCTGTCAAAGTCTGCAACGGTTTCAAACGCAAGCTACAAGTTATTTAGCCCTTGACAGTGAAAAGTGGTGGTAAAATATCATTTAATGCACCTAAATCATAATTATCACAAACCGTCAGACCACCGCATGTATCCTCTGATAGCTCAAAATGAGAGCAACGCTACGTTGTTCAAACACTTTTGGGGATGGAAGGAAGCTGCAGCACTTCAGAGAGACAGCAGTGCAACATGGGACTTCTGCAATAGCTCGATTCCACATGTACATGTATACACACACAAGCTGTTAAGAGACATAATCAATAACATAAACAGATATCTGAAAGACACAGATGGACTGAAACAGGAAAAGACATCAACTGTGGACGTATATGGAGATTGAGACTGGATGACAGATGGTCCCATAAGAATGTAGACATATACAAAGTATGAGACACAGATATATGTATGTAAATACATCTGCAGCCACTTAAGGGCATAAACAAGGTACATTAAAAAAAAACTCACTGAACTGAGTGCCAAAGCAGCTCAGAGCCATCACATTCAGACAGGAGGGGAAAAAAACACGAGAAAACATCAACATAAACAATGTTGGAACGAGCAGTATTTGGCAAAAAGAAACAGCGCTTGAAGACAAGATCCAAACAATCATCAAAACAAAGTATTCCTGCTTTCGGCCACAGCGCTGCAGAGATCAATGGAAAATAGGAGGGAATATGAGAAATGTGCTTTTTGCTATCGACAGCCCACTTTGATGTCTCTTATCAGCCTGAAATAAATAGGAAGTAGTCGAGTGTGGAAAAAAGTGCGTGGATGAGTGAGTGAGCGAGCGAGAGAGAGAGAGAGACTGTTTTCAAAGCCAAATTTAAGTGGTCATTAAGGCTGTTTTCTAGGGCATGTGTGGGCTGAATCACAACTGGAACATACTTCAATGACAGACAGACAGACAGAAGTCCAATCCAATGTGTACATGAGGGTAGGGGATAAAAAAGATGGGGGAAAAAAAGCTTTTTTTCCAAGTAACCATTTGTAGTTGTCCTTTTTGCGAGGTCCAATCCTGTCAAAACACATTGGCACACAAACGCACACATAAACGCCTTCATGTCCACGATTTGTGCGTTGCGACAACAAGACATAAGAAGCTGTTCTTATAGTTGGACATAAAACCCTTTATAGGCCATCTTTCATTCTGTCCTTCAAGCGCTCAGGTTTACAGAGGGGTTAAAAAAAAGGTCACATGCACACGAGCAAAGTGCACTGGGAATGTGTGTGTGCTGGAGTGTGTTGCGCGCATATACCTGTCTGTATGTGTCCTGGTGGTGTTCATCGTTGCGAGAGTCGTAGTATTGCTGGATGAAGCCAAAATATTCCTGTCTCTTCCTCTGCAGGACACTCTCTCTCCTCTCGGCATTGGCTGGCAGGTAACCCTGAGAGGGAGTGAGAAAGAAAAACAAAAAATGATTAAACCAAATTCAAATTTGGAAAATTGCATTAAATGGAGTAGTAAACGCTTGATACTGCCAGTAAAGCTAATCTGGGTTATTTCCCTGTTTGTGCACATTTCTTAACCTAACGATAATATAGGTAAACTAGCCATACTATTAGTCTTGGCATTGTACCAATTGCAGGCTCAAATAAAAACAGGAGTAAACAAATACATCTGTCTGTTTATAACATGTATGCATTGGAGTGGGATCCACATGGGACTGGTTAATGGGGTTCCATAGATATTTACAAGGAGCATCGTTTCAGAAACCACACGTTGTTTCATGTCTCTTCTCTGTCTCTGGCTGATCTAGCTGTCAGCGTTTAAGAGTTAATGAGCCCTCATTTACAATCTCTTGTTCAACAGCCTTGACTTGTTTTCAGCCCGTCCACCATGTCCAATCAAAAACCAAATACCATCACCGGGGATTATGCAGTCTATAAACGACACAGCTCACTTTGCAAAGAAAACTTTTCCATTGCTCGACCAAATGCTTTCTGCCTCTTAGGGGAGGTATCCCTCTGTGTGTTTGTCAAACAGTTGGTGAGCATACACTGATGAAAGTGTGCATCCTGCTTGTGCGGTCAGGCTTATGCAATGAGGAGAAAGTCTTCTCCAAGCTGAACAACAAATCTAACGGGGATATATATACATACACACACACACATATATATATATATATGTTTGTGTGTATCCATGTGCTTGGTAGCGTGTTATCAAAAGTCATAGCCAGCTTCCAGGAACAACAAACAGCAGACAGAAATGCACATAGGTCACAAAAGAAAGCTCTCTCTCTCACTCTCACTCTTTCTCTCTCTCTCTCTCTCTCTCCGTGTGTGTGTGTGTACATACATACATACATACATACATATATGTATATAAATATACACGCACGCACACACACACACACACACACACAGAGAGAGAGAGAGAGAGAGAGAGAGAGAGCTTTCTTTTGTGACCTATGTGCATTTCTGTCTGCTGTTTGTTGTTCCTGGAAGCTGGCTATGACTTTTGATAACACGCTACCAAGCACATGGATACACACAAACTATCAACTTAGGCCAACTGTCAGAAAGAAAATCAATGGCAACGCCAACAAAAAGTTTCTCTTTGTGTTTTTTTTCCCCTGGAAAATGTCCCGAGAGAAGTCTGGAGAGTCAAGAGGATTTTTTTGTTGTTGTTGCAAACAATTTTGTTTGCAGACAGTCAAACACACACATATACACTTGGCTGAGCAAATACTATCACATATAAACACACGTCACATTTCTCATCCTCTGTCAGCACATCCATCATTTAAAGTCTTTCTTTTCTACTCTTTATCTGGTGGATTCACTCAGTCATGCTAAAAAAACAAAAACGGAAACCTCTTGAACAACCAAAACACTAAACCACACTCGATGCACCACCTCCCTGATTCCTGCCAGTCAGCCAGACGGTCACACTGACTGGGACTTTTTCCATGGACCCGCTCTGCCAAAAAGGCCATGCATTATCACATGATGATGGAGCTCCATGTGCAAACACGCACGTCACAATCACACAAACATACAAACACAAAAGGCAGCAGGTCTTGGCTGGGAGATGCACTCTGCCAAAGGAGCAAGGGAAAATTGTGTGTGTTTGTGCGTGTGCATGCTGAAGGTTAATGGACAGCTTAGTGGAGGTCAGTCACACCGCAGCTGCATTACTGCTCAATCGGACATCAGCCAAACATTCACACACACGCAGCACGCGCACGCACATGCTTCCCTCTGAGTTTCAGAATTGATTTTAAGATTGTACTGCCTGGTTTTAAAGCCTGGAAATGCCAAGCTGCTACTGCTCCTGATATGTGATCTGCTAATTCCCCATGAGCCTGATCATTGTTTATGATTCTCCGACTGGTCCATACTAACGGGTCCAAAATCAAAAACATGTCACTAAAAACAAAGTGGCTTTCAACTGTCCACTTGAATTGAAATTCCTTCGTGTGAGTCAAATTTATCTTCAGTGGTACTTATTAGATTATTATGTTACAATAGTAATTCTTTTGATAGATGACAGGCTAATATTTTTCTTATGTGTTAGCTATGAGAGCATAAATAGAGCAAAAATAAAATGTTCATCTTTTCTTACATAAAGGTTTCAAGTATAACAGGGTTGAAGAAAAAGTATTCAGCCAGTGCAAGTAGCTTGCCTTTCTTTTAGAAAGCACAGAATTAAAATAACAGCAAAATACTTCAAGCGACCAAGAGCCAAGTGTACTCACCCTAGAACCTGAGTGACTCATCTTCATTTAATTTGCGGTCTACTGGTTAAAGAGGGTGAGTGGAGATTAAAAGGAAATAGACTAAATGGAGGGCTAAAAATGAAGTATAAATGCATGAAAGCTCTGAGAGAACTGCCAGTTGGACAAAACTTGGCAGCAGAAGGCTCCAGCTCTGCCTCTCTATCAGTCTGCATAAAGTTCATCTCTTCGTTTCTCCCTTGCAACAATCTGCTCCTCAATCCTTCCATCCCTCTGATGGATCTTACACATCAGTAAACTTTCTGTTAAAAAAAATAGAAAAATATGCTTGGGGAATCCATTTGGTGGATTTAAATGATATTGTTTTTTGTGTTTTGTGTATTTTTCCCCCTTAAAGACTAAATTGATTTCTACTTAGCAGGAGCGCATCATCCTGGAAGAGCAGACTGGAAACAAACTGTACCGCTCTGGGGCCATCAAAAGTTGAATAAACAAAACTTTACTTTCTTTTCAATGGGCCTCTGAGGCCCTACATGACTCAAATAGCCATGCATCCTAAGAGTGTAGTTTTGACTGTGAGTGGTGTTTAATGTCAGTGCTATCAAGTTTGCTGCATTATATTATATAAACAGAAACACAGGACAATACATCATTTGGCCTTACTGTGTGAATCATATCCAAGTTATAAATGTGTTTACATGCCACAGATAGGTTTTAGGTTTTAAAAACAAATGGCAGGATAACACCAGATTAACCAGAGTAGTAGTGTGGAATTAATTTTACTCACCAAGTGAGACTGATTATTTCTTATATTGATCAATTTTGTCCTATTTATTTCATCATATTTAACTTTCAAAGAGAATATAGTCAGTAAACATGGGATATAATCCACCGGTGTTTAATTTAACTCATTGTTACGTTTTAAAATGCAGAGAACAAATTTCACTTAACAAATACAGAGCAAAGATATACAGTTACAAAGGTAATATCTATATCTGCTCCTGGATGTGTGTAAAATGCTGTTTGCATTGTCTTGGCTGTTAATATTGAGAGGTGACAAGGTATTTTATATGTTTACAAATTAAAACGGAACATTGAAATTCACTGAAATGCTTTTAACCCAACTAAGGCAACCAAGAAATAAAATCCTCTTGTTCTTTTCTCTCCGGCAAGATAATTACACGTTGTAAGATAATGGTTTTACAAAATAATCTCTAAATCTGTCCCTGCTGCCAACATTTCTTGATACATCCCATACAGCACTTTAGCCTTATCAATATTTCCACCGCCAGTTAGTTTTCTCCTCTCTCACTGCTTCTCATTTAACAGCCATACTCCATTTGCAAATGTACATATCGCCACAGGCTGACATTCTTTCACAAAGCAGAAAATCCATTTTATTTCCTCCTTTCCCCTTCCGGCTCATACACCAAGCACTCTTTAAACATATGAAATAAATTGGGATTATTTCTGAAATAACAGAAGGTTCAATTGGTTGTGTTTTTGATACTGGGGGAACCTGTTGCTTCAAAAAATTTAAAGACATAGTAGGAGTGAGGCCAAAACCTGCCTGCTTTTTCATTGACACACTGGCTAATGAGAGTGGAAGCCGTCTGTGGTTTGGTGGTGAATGAAGGCTGTTGAGACAGATATGAACATGGTGGGGGGTGGGATCAAGTAAGTTGGTGCACACTTGTGAGCAGGAGAAGGACACAAGGGACACCACTGAAGTGAAGTTTTATTAGGTGCCTCTGCCAAGGTTATGGAATAAAGCATGGACTGTGAGACTCAACGTGTGTGTGTGTGCGCACGTGCACACACACATACACACACACACGTGTGCATGTGCAAGAGAGAGAATAGATTTTTCGAGGCTGATCCCTCCTATCTATTTCTCCACTGGGTCATACCACAGACCGGACAGAAAAGGCAGTCAAGTGTTATGAAACTTCAAACGATATGGGAGCTTTTGACACCACACCCTCTCTTCGCTTTAATCCAAATCTTGGATGTAACACTGCAACTCACACTGCATCAGACTTGAGAAATCTACTGAAATGCTCAGGAGGTGCGGCTGAGAGGACTTTGTTTGCACAGTGAGAAATAGTCCCTGCACGATTATTTAAAGTCATGTGAAGAGAAATGTCCTCAGTGAAGATGAGCTGCGGTCTGTTACGCTACATTTAAGCTCACGCTGACAAATCTGGAGCTTAGCACCAGCTTGGTTTTCAGCAACACCGACAGAAAGATGAACAACAAATATTGAGACTGTGTCATTAACGGAGAAAATACATTTGTTCTTCCTGAGCCTCCAGGCATCAGAGTTCAAAGAGAGTGAGACTCACGCTGTGTGTTTTAACAGTCATTTTGGCACACAGATAAATGCGGAGTACAAACTGAGTCAACATTAGTTCACTACAGGTTTTTACCAAAATAAATATAACACAAAGCACCAGATGAACAACAAATCCTAAATCCAGATGTTAAACAGACATCTTAAGCAATTAAAATGAGTAATGAATTAAGCTGACAAAAAACAAAAACTTTTCCATCATGGAACTGAGAGATGAGGTCAATGTATTGCTATTATTGTTGTATTATTGATTAGCTTTAATGACGATAATCTGCAGTGAGAGTATATGCATACATTTATGAATAAGTATGGGCAATTTAACCACCCACACATAAGCAAACACATAAAGAAAGGCAACACACCCAGACATACATATAAACAAATGCGCACAAAGAGTGTGTTAAAGTACTGAAGTGCCTCTCCCCTCCCCTGAGCCCGTCTGCCTACACTGCAGCCACACTGCTCCACAACTGAAGCCTTCACTTCACGCAAAGTACGAAACAAAGCAGCCATTAATGGTTAAAGCACCCAGTAGGTAACCTCCCACTGCAAAAACAAACACAAAACACGAACATGCACACAGATACAGGCGCACACACTCTCACACACCTTTAATGACATCTTTTCTGCGGCACATTAACTATTGTGCTGTAATTAATGGAAGAGTCATGGTGCTCAAAAAGCTGGTGCTCCCTCTGCAGACTAGGAGCTGTATACCACAATAATGGCTTAATGAGTAAACACACGGCTCCTCTCATGAATAAATTATTTGTGCCTTGCAATTAATTTTCCCTATTGAAGTTTGAAAAAAAAAACTTACACAAGTATTCATAAATCAAAAAAAGGAGGGGGGGGTCTGCCGATAGAACATGACAGGATCTTTGTGTGTGTGTGAGTGTGTGTGTATATGTGTGCCTAAGATCATCTGTTTTATGTTTATTATTTGTGGGATTTTATCTTTGTGTGCAAGTGTGTGTATCTGATAAATCTTTGTTTTCCCTCGTGGGTTTATGCATGTTCCTTTCCTTTTTTGTACTTGTGCTTTTGTATCCAATTTTTCTTTTTTGTTTCTACATCTTGCACAATTTAGTGACTGGTTCTGAGTGTACAATTTATATTTACTGTGTTGATTTAACTGCGTGTGAACATTGAACTTACTGAAAGAAGTTTCCATGTAATCGGTCGAACCTGTCTTGGGATTCCAGACCAGCTGAGTTTCCGTAGCTCCTCTGTAAAACAACAATAAAAAATACCAATAAGTAATAATCTAAATGATAATTAATAAATTCTATTAAAAAAAACATTGAAACTTTTAGTTTTTTGGACAGTGTGATCAATTGCTCAGTCTGCCAATGAATTATCCAACCTACTCTTCACTATTCTACTCTTAACTTCCCTTCCGGTCTGTCTCTCCCTTGACTGAAATTATATGGCGGGATAGAAGTGGATTATTGACTACATTCTCCTCAGGCTGGATGGAAGTGCCACTGGGCTGTAATGTAAAACGAATATGACGGCGACGTGCAAATTGAAGTTTTAAATTGGCAAAGTCGTTCCCTTTGGGTCGTAGACCCAGAAAATATGGCTTAATGCTAAACACATTTAAACCTTGCCCATCCCTAACGCACACACACTCACACAGTGACAGTACAAGAGCACAGGTGGGCATAAACAGTTAATTAGTGTCTCTTATTTCATCCTATTCTCAGTGAATCAAATGTAACAACCAGATTACCATGTAGGAGTCGGATCTGATTTCCCGGCAGTAGAAAAAGATCCTGTTCATAAACAGACCTCAAAGCTACTGTTTTTTGTTTTTCACAGTTTTGCCCAGAGCTTAACTCTTTCACTCCATTGTAGTGGGTGGAAACATCAGAACATGTGCTTTGTTCCCGAGTGACCTTGTTCACCTTTTACAGGGCGGCATGGGAATAATGAAGATGACTGCATGTTTTTCAGCAGTACTGCTTTTTATGGAGCAAGAGGTTCCTGGATGAGTTGTCACTAACACCCGTTATTCACAGATAGCTCCCTCTCTCTCTCTTTTCTCTGGTCCTCCCATTAGCATTCAAGAAGACGAGCTGCCGCAGCCACAGCGAGACAAACCTAAAAACACAATGGAAATCTCTTCACCTGTAATTGCGCTGCCACTGTTTTTTACCTGCAGCCCATGAGCGAGGGGAAGAAAGGAAATTGATTTCTGTGCAAATGAAATGCCGCAGTCTTAACATACTTTTCTGAGGGTGAAAAAGGGAAAAGGGGGGAAAAGGGAACAAATGTACCTAATGAATAAGCTAAATTCTTCGACTCTTATTCAAGGCATCGGCTGGACATTGATAAGGCCTTTACGCAGAGTGAACACTATTGATTAGTGCTGCCAAATGACTCTGCCTTGCCTGTTCTTCCTGGCAAATGCAGTGGAGAGTCAGTGACAGATAGTAGAAGAGGAAATAGCAATCACCTAAACAGCAATGGGCTAAGTCCATTGGCTAAATTGAGTGAAACGCATTAGACCTTGTTCAACTGATGGGAGTAGCTATTTATTCCCTATAGTTCCTGTGCATCTTCCACTTAAAAGTTCTCTCTTACCCTGTCCCCAGTGACTTTAATTATATAGAAATTCAATACAGTGATCTAGTGCTCGGCACAGCTCTGTCGGTTTGGAGGCAGTCAGAGCCACACAGTATGGGTAGGTTTCCATTACCCGAAGGCTATCTGTGCAGCAGCCAGTTGCATTTAAAACAAAGATTAAAAAAACAGGCAATGTAAGAGTGCAGCAAGTTTTCCATGGATTCTCTGTGTGTGTGACCACAAGAAGTGATGGACTCTGTGTGGAAATCTGCGCATCTGATTAAAAACAAAACAAAAAAGAATCATCTAATTGTGTAACTGGTATGATATGAAACAATACTGATGCCAGAGTGGACATTCCTCTGCACTGAAACTGCTGCCAGTCACAACATATCATGATGTGCTTCATCATGGCACATCCTGTTTGCAGACTCATGAAAGACCGATGCTGGAGTTTAGACTTATGAAACAACCAACTGCATGTCAGCAGACTGGTTTCTAATTATTTCAACTTTCACATCTTCCCATTACTAATATCTGTGAATCTCCGTGTGTGTGTGTGTGTGTGTGTGTGTGTGTGCGTGTGTGTGTGTGTGTCCGTGAATTTGGCCGCTCGCAGTGACATCTGCCATTTGCCCACGTAGAGTGGGGGCAGCTGCAGTGCAGTTATGGAGAATTCATTTAAGTCTTTAAGGGTGAAATCGTTATCCTGTGTGCACCTCTACATTCATTAGGCGACTAACAGCCAGTCTCTCCTCTTGCCTCGCACCCTTTGAACCTTCATTTGCGCTGTCAGACAAAGAAATTAGTTCATGAATCTTGTGGACTCGGCCTTAATTAAACTATGTTATATTTCCCCCACCTGGCATTAATCTCACCGTGGGGGGTAGGGAGTGGTGGGGTGAAGGGGCACAGGGCACAACTTGGTTAATGGTCTCATCCCGATGCTGCAGTCAGCTCCCCTCCAGTCAAAGATTTTCGCATGAATGGTTTGTGGGGTAAAAGAACACGTGTAGTGAAGAGGACTGTGTGTGGGCATGTGGAAATGTGTGGAAAGGGCAAGGAGCAAATATTTACTTGGCACCATGTGGACAGCGGGAGCAGATGTGCCTGTTACGCCCATACATCATAGACAGAAAAGCGCAGACGCAGCCTTTGCTCCTTCCCTGTATTCCACACTCTCCAGCAGAGAGCCGGACACTTTCAGAATCCAAATCACAGCCGGCTCAACATCAGCTTGGTTAACTTATAGACCGCCAGCTTGACTTGCACTGGTGCAGCACACAAAAGGACAATGGTCAGTTGAACCAGGGTGAACGTTTCTTCATATTCTCCCTGTTTTACACATTTTAATTCGCCCTGAGCTAAAAGGCTGCTTCAAGAAAAGATCTGCACAAGGAAACACATAATCCATAATCATTCTGTACAGAACATTCTGTTGTGACGCTTTATTTTAAAGCAAATACACTCTCATAGGGAATGTGTATATGCCCATATTCCTTTATACTTACTACAGTATGTAAACCACACTTAGCTGGGCTCTACTTCCTCATAAACAATTTCTGAAAAAATAAAACTGCCATTTCCCACCGTGTGCTGTCACAGGGAGGCGATGTGAGCATATAGTTGACGTGCAGGCTAAATTGCAGATGTCGTTTCATTAGTGAGAGGCCAGCTCATCTCTCAGAAAACATATCTTACTCTCCAGGGCTTCTCTTGTGCATTATGAATGAGACAGTCGAGACCTAGCTCCTCTGGAATAAATTAAAGGCGTTCTGTGACATTTTGGAAATTAATCTGTTGTTTTTGCTCGGCGGGCGCATGTTACAATATGAGTGAAAAAGTTTCTGCAACTGTCCCGGAGGCAACGAGCAACTGGCTGCCGCCATCGCTTTCGGTGAACAAAGTTTACAGTGCAAACAAGCCGACAAACCTGTCACTTCCCAGACACACAGTGCTTATTAAAAAAAATAAAAATGGTCTTTAATTTAGGCGACTCAATTAAGCAAAAACTCTACAGTCAATTCACCCCACAGGCAACAATTCACAAGTATATATATATATATATGCATGTGGGTAAAAGAGAAAACACAATTTTCCAAATCTGACCATTAAAGTATCACATTTTTATGTACGGGCACTGGACTGGTTGCAATTCGACTGGGGGATGTTTAACATGCTCGTTGGCACAGACCTCAGGGGATTGAAAAACACCTGTAACATCAGCAATGTGCGACTCAAGGGCAGCCGCCGCTAGTCTTCCCTCTGTGTGTCTACTACAGTATATTCCATTATGCATGAACTTACAGGTTGCACTTTGTCTTGGCTGGAGCTAAGCTAGGGACCACAGGGGGTGATTAGGACTCCATGTACCTTCTGCTGAACACCCACAACAGCTGCTCTGATGTGGGACCCTCAGAGGCAATGAATGCTCAATGACTCTTGAAACATTCAGAGGGCAAAATATAACTAAATATCATGTTTTCCTTTCATTCAAACTTATTTAACCAGCCAGGAGAAGCAGAAGTATTACACAACTGCAGTGTGAGAGTAGTTTAGAAAGAGGATAACGTTAGCTAAACACAATGTGACTTGCCCATTGCAGTCACTCATGTAACTTCGCCCACAGCAGCTCCAGTAAAGCAGATGGGGGGATCAGTGTCTTGATAAAGGCCAGCTCAAGTGTGGTGTGTGAAGCACGAGGAGAGAATGTGTCTTATTCACCTTTGTGGCCCAGATTCTCTAAGTCTGCACTGGGATTTGGACCACTTACATGTGGGTCACAGCACCGCGTCTTTCCCATTTTCGGCTACACACAGACATACACACACACACACACACACGGACCCAAACAGAGAGTCAAAGTGACATATGACCTTAGGCGTTTACATTAAAAAAAACTTACGGAAATTCATAATGGCTTTTGTAATAATATAAATGAATGAAATACTATAGGATAAGTAATTTTATTTTTAGTCTACTATAGATATAAACAACAATTAAGCAGTGACACCAGTGCCAACTGGGTGGCTTTTTTTTTGAATGTGCAAAAAAAAGCACAGGAATGAATTCAACTGGAATTAATTTAGAAATGGCGAAGTGGAAGTGATCACAGGACTCAATCTAAGCATCCTTTAAGAGTTCAATTTAGATTCTAATCTTTATTATGGAGATAGGACAAGTACACGTGCCCTGATAGTGGACTGTTCGCATCCATAGTGGACTGACACAATGGGGCTTTTGGAGTCTGTGGCCAATGAGGGCTCATACTGTGAACAACAAGCAACATGGGGGGAAAAAAATAAAATCAATAAAGCGTGAGCGCACGTATGCACGATTGTAAGCGTAAACGTCCAATGCACACAGCTTCCATGTCCGCCTGTCCACCTGTCAGTCAGTCTGCCTACCTGTGTGCATGGTTCTGTGTGAAGGGCCAGTACAAAGAGCAGAAGACAGCGGGAGGGAAGAGGTGCTGTCAGTCAGTGCTGGCTGAAGGGGGAGCTGACGGGAGCAGGAGGGAAGACGGTTGGCGGGCCGGAGCCATGCACTATTCAGGCAGCATTCAGACGGAGCGCGACCACTGGGGCAAAACACCACAAGGTTCTCGGCAACACGCACTTTTACTCATGTGAATGGTGCACACACCTGCCAAAGCTGGAGATCATATTCAGCGACACGATTTGCCTCGGCAAACCAAGGGTCAGTGTTTGGCACAAAGGTTTTGACTAACAGCAGGGCCCATTAGTCTGAAAGGGAGAGAGGACTTTTAAAGCCCATACAGCACTGTGCTCGAAACCTTGACAACGCAACATTTAGTAGCTTGTTGTAAACACAAGAGCACATGATCCTAAAGGCCTGCCTTGAATAAGATTACAATGGAAAAAAGGGGGTTAGATGAGCATCCGCTCTTGCACTAGGACAATCTGTGTCCCATGTAACCATTTTGCCAGGGAGGTCAGAAAAACAATACAGTTAGGACAGACACCTTCATCATGCAGCGCATTAAAAAGTTAAGCTCCCCTCCTATAAACCTTGAATACTGTGAGAGAGTCCTGAACAGTCTAACTCATCTAGAGGACAAAGTGATGGCACCAGGGAGCAGACGGCTCATAAACTAATGGGACTCTTGTAAAAAGATACTCCCCCCTGGATTATACCTGCTCAGGAGGCCTGATGGATGGCCCAGATGGCTGCGAGAGGACACCGAACATAGATGAGTGAACAGGTGTGAGAATGTGTGTGTGCGTGCACGCCATAACGAGGACTTGTACAGTCAATTCCCTGGAGCTTGGCCTCCCTTTAACTGATTTAGATGAACCTCATTCAAAAATATCTGACCTAGTGTTTTTTTGTTATTGTTTTTTTAGTGGGAGGATTTTATGAGGGAATATTCCGTTATATTAACTGTTAGGTTAGATCTAACAGTATAGGACGATACCTTTTATTTTTATTTGTTGACATTTATAGACCAAAAGATGAATTGATGGTGACAATAATAGTTGAATGTTCCTCTCCAATAAAATGAAGGCATTTGTTTCCCTGCCTTTGATGCTGTGGGGCATGAAATCAAATCTTATTCATTTCATTTATATTCCTACTCCATATTTTGTACAATGTGTTATATCATTTAATCAGACATAACAGAACTGATGCTAAAGAACCCCTGTTTATTCTAAGCAAGTCACCCTCTAAATGCAGATAAGTTGTTGGTTTTAAACTGAGACTGTTGCCATTGGACAAATCAGTAGTTTCTGGTGGCCAGTAAAGACCAGATGTGAACTGTAAGGTGTGTTTAGTCAAGCCTCCGTAAGCAAAGACATTTTCAAATGAAAGAACAACATATGCTAGAACATAGGAGGAAACTAAGCCAGGCATTGTGGGATGCTACTGACACAGAAGACAGCTGGCGGTTTGGCCAACCCTATTAAGTCAGGTGTTTTGCCTGGGGACATGCTCACAGGCAGGCACAAACCAACGCTGCCACGTATATCCTACACATATACCCATGACTGGTATCGTTGCAGTGGAATATCGTTCTTAAAGCAGAACGAGTGAAATTACAAAATGCTGTAATTTTTCCACAACAGGTCACATATAATACATAAACAACACAAGCCACTCTTCCTCATCTGTAGCTTTTGTCAAATGTGTTGATTGATTTATGTCTCAGAATAAAAAACACACATCACACTAAGATTTCACATGAAAACAAATCTGCCACGCGTGCTTAACCACAGCGACAATCTAATGACAAATTATCTCTGTTTACTTTTTCCTATTCAGCAACGCGCTCTCCTGAAATTGTCACACATGCACAGAGGCATTTGGGCCGAGTGAAATTGAATTACATCGCCACTACCCGCTTTGATGGCAGCTATTAGCTTGGAGAACAGCGCTGATGCTAAGCCTGTCATATGGTGGCTGCTGTGTAACAGGATTGCAGAAAGTAGCACTATGGCATGTGGAGCAAGCAGCCTGTGGCAGAAAGAAGCAGGCTCGTTCACCACAGTTGCAGCAGTGAGGATGATGGCAGTTAGGGGGATGCTGTGCTGCTTGGTGCCTGTGTAACAAAGAGCTGCAGCACCCCCAACAGAGGGTAGAGACCCAGCAGGCACCAAGGCAACAAACAGAAGTGTGTCCGCATGTTCTTGTTGGCAATTATTTGTTGTATTAGCAGTGTGATGTATGTTATTTATGGTGCCAGGGACTGTTAGATGTCCAGCCTCTGTTTGTAATGGTATGTGGAGGTGGACTGTGCTTTGGACATGACGACAAAAAGACAAACAAGTTACAAACAAGGAACAGGTACTGATGAAAAGGGGAAGTAAAAGATGGCAAGGATAAATTGCTGCCAAAGAGACGGAAGGACCATTGCCATAGCAACAGCATTATTTCTGTGATCTAGCGACAACTTCTTGGTTCCAGGTTTTGGTCTTCGAATTTATAAAACAGAAAAGACATGTGTAAAGTCTGGCTCACTGAGAGTTTAACAGTTCTCTTTTAAAAAAGCAAGTGAATTATGACTATCAAAACACAACTGCAGTAAATGGTGTGAATACTTCATTTAATTCATCATTCGTTTCTTAGCCTCAACCACCAATAGTGGTAGAAATTAAACAGATATTATTCCAAATTAATAGTGAATGTTAAGTGATGTTAAGTTAATGCTATATTATGTTAGATGCTACATATCTGACTGAAAGAGCCACAACTTGGTTTTGTGACTTGCTAATGTATTTCCACCAATATGTGATTTGTTTTAAAGTGGAATCATAACAGTGATTCTCAATCATTGCGTCGTGAGACACGGGAAAGTTGAGTAATTATCTTAATATTCCAGTGTGTTCTTCTGATCTAACAATTTATGCAAATATAATTCATTCTTCTCTGTATAATTCCAGTATGCTTCAAGACACAATAAAAAGAAGTGAAACTAATGAACTGGGGAAGCAGTTATATTTGGTCAGATATTTTTTTTCTTTGCCCTTCACCCTCAGTTTCCTAGCTGAAAAAAGTCCCTCCTCCCTGAGCATGCAGTGAGTGCTTTGCTCAGGTTCATCCAACAGACAGGCTCGCCTCAGGACACCAGGAATAATTAGGCGAGATCAACCTGACATCAATCACCTTACACTCACACATGCACAGGTCATCACCTTCTATATGACCTTACATGCTAAACAGGCCGCTGTCACAACCTGCCACAAGGCTCGATGGGAAGGGGGAGGGGGCGAGGAGGGGAGAGACAGAAACAGAAAGAAGAGATAGAAAAAGGCTGACAAGGAGTGTTAGTGATCTAAGTGCATGAAGGAAAGTTGGACAAATATTAGGATCCAAAAATATATAAATGACACAGTATGAAAGTATGAAAAATTGGTGAAGACAGGTGAGGGAGGGTGCCTGATGTTGTCATGTTGCATGTATCCATGACAACTAGGATGTAACAATAGTGTAGCTCTAATGCAAATTTATATTTAATATAATTCAAAATATTTTTAAAAAAGAGTCGCAAATATTCACATGATGCCTGCCACACAGTGAATGGCGGACTGAATGCAGACTCCAGAGACTCGCAGCCCTGACATGTCACAGCTTGTCCCAAAAACTTGGCTGCTGAAGCAATTAATGACACCATTCAACTGAAGGGTCAGCCAATGTATCATCTCAGCATCCCCCCATGCTCTGAGCTCAAGGACAGTCGGTCGAGTTTCTCTTTTACACAAGGGGGCGTCATCCCTGCTGACAGTGTCAACCCGTATGTGCTGGACTCCGAGAGTAAATGTGTCACGGAGAATGACCTATGCTTTAGCCAAGGGGAGATTAATCCTTCTTGTCATCTTCCTCTTTACTGAAAACTTATGTGTAAGTCACATTAGCTGTCATTTGAAAACAATTATATCAATGTTTCCGTTTTGAAATATCCATGCCCAAAAACAAGACAACGATGAGTCTTAAAATGAGTCGCAGCAACAAACAAACAATAACACTGTTTATTTTGTGCAGAAAATATTCAGTAACACGTTGGGGAAATTTCATTTTTCTCGTTTTGTATTCTCATCGTACCCCATTTTTTTGCTGCTACAATGACCCAATTTCCCCGTGGGGATCATTAAAGTTTCATCTTATCTTATCTGCCCCTATCTCTCTCCTGTCCCTTATCACACCCTCCCCCCCAAAATCCTTCGCTTAATTATGTCCCGTGAATGAAGTTCATCTTTCATGCTGCCAGCAGCCGGCAGCATGGTTCACCCGTTCTGTGCTATCTAATCATGGCGCAGAGACCAAACTAAATTTAGAAAGTTGGCTTGCGATGCCTGGCAGGACCTAATGGTGGCTGACAACTTAAGACACTCTGCTGATGTACTGGATACACTCTGCTTGAGCAGGACGCAACCAGAGTTGACTCATGCTGATGACTTTTGAACCAGTTGTTTCATTCAAAAAGTTTTCAAGGGGATCATACACACAGCGGTGAATTAGTGTGCTGACTAAGGCCGTCTGTGCTATCTAATCATGGCGCAGAGACCAAACTAAATTTAGAAAGTTGGCTTGCAATGCCTGGCAGGACCTAATGGTGGCTGACAACTTAAGACACTCTGCTGATGTACTGGATACACTCTGCTTGAGCAGGACGCAACCAGAGTTGACTCATGCTGATGACTTTTGAACCAGTTGTTTCATTCAAAAAGTTTTCAAGGGGATCATACACACAGCGGTGAATTAGTGTGCTGACTAAGGCCGTTCAAACTTAATGAAAACCTGCATTTACATACTAGGATCTTGGCCAATGCAAAGAGTAATCTACATGGGTCAAGAAAAGTAGTGGCACAGTGATACAGATGTACTCATTACTACGAACCAATCAGCCGCCTCGGTTGATGGTATTGTATGGTTAGTTGCAGGTTAAGACACTGGACAAGATATTACTGGTAGTGATGATACTGTCACAATCATTTAAAGGAACATGCATTGATGCAGAGTACTAGTAGTGCATAAGTTATATAAGGCTTTTATACTGTTGCTACAGAGAATCTGGGAAGCAGATACTTGTAGCATCGCAGCGAACAAGTGTAAGTGTTTCTGCTGTTTTTCAGAGAAATGATGCAAAGGAATTCTGTCCAAAACACACATATACAGACAAACACACACACAACTGTACACACACAGAGTTGCAACAAACATACAGAAAAACTACACAAGGGCATCAGAAGTACATCCTTTCACTTGACACAGAAGAGAAATGAATGTAAACAGAGACTTTGATATTGCATCCTGCTCCATTAATCCACATTCAACTTCCATATTTTTTGCCATGCTTTCATCAAACCTGACCTAGGTCATGATATTGAACGATCTAACAAATACAACGATATGATAACCAAACAATATAACTACAGGTGTTAAACGAAGGAAGGGCACAGAACCGGCTAAATTTGCAAGCATGTCTTTGACGTAGTTGAGTCTACCTCAAAGAGATCGCTGCATCAAGTAAATCATAGCAGTCGCAGACAGTCTATTCTAGACGACACTAAGAGAGAGATGCTGTAGAGAGGAAAGTCTGCGAGGATTTCATGGCCACTGGGGTAGCAGTGGCAGCAGACAAGTCTCTGGGGTTGGATAAACAATGAAGGCCTGTTGTTTGGTTAGAACAAAGGCCTGTCATTTGCTTTTGTTGCTGGTGGTATTTTTCCCCCTTGTAATCTGCATGTCCAGATGGCTGGATGAATTTCTCTCTCACAGCATCGTTAAAAGTGCAGCACAGCTGGCAGACACAGTGAACGGACTATGAGTGAAAAGCAAAGAGCGCAAGGAAATGAATAGGGGTCTGAGCTTATAAAAAGAAAAATGAGATATGTGGAGAAAATGGAGCGACTTTAAGATTAGTATCTCTCTTACCCAGATCTGTGTTGGGCCCAGCCAGCAACTGTTTGAACTTATCCAGACGAGACGCTTCCCTCTCTGTCATGGCTGGGGTGCCAGATGTGTTCTGGTCAGCCATGCGAGCTACTAGTGGGATAACCGGTGGTCGGTGGGGCAGGGACCGCTGTCTGTGGAGGGCCGCACACTCACCGGCTGCATCTGATGGGCAGATAAAGACATTCGAGGGGGGAAGTGTTAGATATAAAGTAAATAGGAATTACATACAAAAGCTTAAGATTTTGTGTTAAGTTCCACAAGTGATCTATCTATAGAATCAGCTGTGTCAAAATGTGTTTTTGAATTCTTGTTCCCAGTCTGCAGAAACCTTGTTTACACTTTCAAAAGAGCATGGTTTTGCTCAAATGTATGAATTTCTCCCTCATCTTCTTCCTCTTGATCTAACAACACAGGTAAGGATGGTGTGGGTGGAGGAATAAAGTCTTCTACAGTTTCTGATTCCTCTGTATTTGCTCAACCATAGCGACCTTTGAGCGATCCAATCAAATCTCATATCTTTCTTTGAAACTAAACCTTTCCCCCATATTCACTTTCACTTCACATTACTGAATAAAAAGATGCTCCAACTTCTGCTTCACTGCAACTTAACTGACCTCAGTATGTTCAAAACAGAAAATTCCATTTAGACTATAAAAAGGACAGTCCCACTTAGTTAAACTTTGGTTAGTTTTATAATGCTTGCTTGTTATCATGTTATTTACACTTGTCGTCTAATCCATATAATTAAAAAGGCTTACAAATAAGAATCTAGCCAACACTTGATCCATAAAATATTACAATAACCTGTAGTTGTAACCAAGTTAGATTATTGCCTTTAAATATTAATATTGTATATAGTGGAAATGAATTTAGTTACTGTTTTGTAATAAGGCACCAGGCTTACAGCAGCAGTTGTTCCAGAATTTCTGTGAAGCATCAATAATGTATACAGAAACACATTAATTCAATCGGCTGTGGGGCCACATGTTCCCCCAGATGTGTCATAGTAAAAAAAAAGACAGAAAAAGACACACACACACACACACACACACACCAAAATGGAGATGCCACACACACCGTAAACTTATTAACAAGCTGCTGAATTCAGGGCATCAGTGTTAAGGGGATGTCAGCAAAAGTTCATCAAAAAAAACCTGGGTTTACAAAGAGTGCTGCCAACATTTTGCAGCACCAGAGCAAGAGTGACACATCTTCTTTGTGAATAGAGTCAAACTAACTCCGCAGCAATTAATAAAACTAGATTGCTGCATATTTTAATGCCCCTTTCAATCTTTATAGGAGCAAATAAAAGGCTACAAATCCGTTCTCAACCACTTTATTTGCACTTTCAAAAATTAAAAAAGATTATTGGTGCCAGTCACAGTTTCTTTGTAGCGGATCCTTTTGAGTGACTGTTACAATTAAACTTGTTTATTGCACATTTATTAACTTTTAAGTGTTATAGGCCTATAAAGAAAAAGCTAAAGTAAGCGACTTATGTCATCTTGTCTATCATAATGTCCTGCATTGTTTACTACAAATAAGGAAGAGAAATGCATGCATGCAAATCCCTTGAAACAATCGAACAGACTAAGTAGAGTATATTATTGCCAGGAATATCAGTGTGCGAGTGTGTGAGTCCCTTCCTCTCTTACACACATAGCAAGAGGCAGATGAGTGCCAAGTCTATGATGTATGTTAGTATATGGAGCTTCACTAATGAAAATCATGGTGTGTGCCATTTATCTAATTAGACTAGGCCAAGTGTGTTCATGAAGAGAAGAGAAGAGAAGAGAGGAGAAGAGAGGAGAAGAGAAGAGAAGAGAAGAGAAGAGAAGAGAAGAGAAGAGAAGAGAAGAGAAGAGAAGAGAAGAGAAGAGAAGAGAAGAGAAGAGAAGAGAGTTTTTGTGCCAGGCCGTGCATATGACAGTGTGTTCAAGGCTGTGTTTGTACTGTGTTTTGTCTTAGGAGATAAGAGGAACTGCCTGAAGGCAGCAGACTGCTTATGTTGTGTGTATCCACACATAGTGACAAGCAGAGCAGACACCTAGACAGTCAAGCCGATGACCTGCCAGACAGGACAACATCCAGACACACGTAGCAAGAGGAAGATGTTGAGCTTCCGCTGCATTTGTGGACATTACAATCTATGAAGCAATAGTCTTTTTGTCAACTGGTTTGCATTTTAATACTTGCTTCTTTCTTTTAACTAAAATGATTTGATTTCTTTATTCTCCAAATGTTTCAAAGCTGTGAAGTCTTCATGCAACAAGCAAGTCTGAATAAAGCACATTGAGTCTATTTGTAAAAAAGATTCATAACTGAAAAAAAAAGATTCATAACTGAAAAAAGAATATGCTTACTCTGCTTGTGGCAGATCGTTTCATCATACAAGTGTCAAAATGGTGACATGTACTATATTTCCCTCCCAACATGTTGCCCTTATTTAATCAGGATATATTGTCCTAACATCTCTGTTTGCAATATTATTAAAATTAAATCATGAAACAAATGCAGAACAATAAACAACTAAAAAACTTGTTTTAAAAGTATAGGCAGGTACTGTGTGTGGCGATTGATGTGAAGTGTCTTCCAGTTACACAGAGGTTTCAGGCTGTCTTTTCAAAATATTCCATGAGACACGCTGCATAACAGATAAGCACCATGACGCTTTTAGCATGCAGTTGAGCTAGAAAACTTTTTGGACACTGAGCAATGATGTTGACTAACCTTTAGGTGACCCAATTGGAGCCTCACTCTGGGACTTAACCAGGCGACCATCAGTATAAGGGCTGCTCTGGGAGGCAAACGACACCTCTGGGCTGGTCACGTCTCCTTCATCCAGCCTCTCCTCCTCATCCCCCTCTTCCTCCTCTTCATCCTCCGCCGTCTCCTCCTGTGTGTCCTCTTCTCTCCGTTCCAGGTCTGTCGAGTCATCCAGCCTCTGCCTCTCCTGCTGCTTGCTGTGATTTTCAATCACCTGCAGAGTTTACAAGTAAACAACCACAAAATGAATAGTTTTAGCACATAATTCCATGTGCATGTTGAAGAATTGCTGAGAGTCACTGAGATCCATTTTCTGCAACTGAACTCTGAAAAAAAAACACTGGCATAAAGCTATTTGCCAATGGTGTCTGTAGCTGTCTGTGTGCAAGTCAGCGACAGAATATATATTTGAGGCCCATGTCACCTCCTGATGTTCATTTCCATCCTTCCAAAATAATTAAAAGCAATTATATTTTATATGATTAAAATCTGTGATTTTCAGATATTTAACAGTAACAAAAATCATGGAACAAAAATAATTTTGGAAAATACAGGCTGTAGTGAAATGTTAAAATGTACGCAGTCAGAAAAGACTACTAAGAAGAAGAAAAGTAGATAGAGTACCACTGACAGTCACATTGACTGTCATTTGACTTATTAAAGATAAATATCCTACCTCCCTAATTCTTCTTTCACAAGTTCACTCACCTTGTTGGCTGTTTCCATGACCACCTCAATGTTAAGGTTCTGTGCAGCCATGGCCAGCAGCTCATCATCGTCATCATCCCCAACATCCCAGGCATCACTTGTGATGCTCTCAAACTCCTGGAAGGTGGTCGCCTTCTTGGGCTTGCCTGGTGTGGCTGGAGGAGGCTTGTTTCCTGCTTTAATTAAACTGGAAAACATACAGAGTGCCATGAAGAGAGGAGATAAGAGGATGAGATAAAAAGTAGTGTGAGAAAAGAGGAAGGTGAAAGGGAGAGGGAGATAAAGTATATGGGCACAGTGAGGAAAAAAGAAAAATGGACAGGGATGAAAAGTTAATCATTTTGACACTGACAGATGGGGAAACAAATAAATGAACACTGGTCCAGACAGAAGAGAGCTGTCCGATTAAGTAATGCACAAACTAACATTTCAACTTCACAATGCATATAAAATATTCTAAAACACTGACACTTTGACGCAATAATCAATAACACTGATGATTAAACAGAAGATATGTAAGACTGTCAATCTCTCAAACACCTAACAGGACAATATTTGGTCACATCCAAACAGCAAAATTTCAAAGGTGTTTCCTTGCACTGAAAGGATAACTGTTCCGTCACTCAAAACTATAAAATGTAACAGAATTATCAGATTTAATTAAATTCCACATTTTCCTGTTTTATCACGTACTGTGGAAAAAAGCGATAACGAAAAAGGGGGGGGTAAAAATACTTTCTTACAAAGACAGGAATTGCCATAATAAGTAGAAAGTCTTGTCCATATTAGCTAACTTTTATCATAGCGTGGAAGAAAAGGAAAACCCGAGCTTATACCCAGACCAAAAAACATCAAATTAAATTCAACCCCCTGTGGAAATCTACTTTTTTTTTAATGATTAAACATCAGACGGAAGAAAGAAAAGGATTATAACTATCTGTGAGTGCATGGGGGTGTTTGTGGGGGAACAGTACAAAGACAGGTACAGAAATCAGCAAGTTATAAAAGCAGTCACAAAGTGAAAAATGATTTGCAATCATTGGAATGATGGTGCTTTCAAAAAAGTTTTCTGCACAATCTGACAGGTAATGAACAGTACAACTTTTTTCCACTTTAAATTCCAGTGTTTTTAATACTTATTTTATCTGCCTTTTCTATGATTCACAAAGTTTTGTAACATTTTGAATTTCCCTCCGGGCAAGTACCTCTGATTCTGATTATAAGTTCAGTCACAAAACCATTTGTTCATTCTTTGATTTCAAGATTTAGTTTAGAAGTTTAAATACAATGCAGGGAGAGTCTACGACACTTTAATCTGTTGCCCATAAGTCAGCCAACTAGATTTTCTGGTAGGTTCACTTCCTCATACACGCCACAACAGGAAGGCCAAATGGCACAAACATTAAGATACCACAATTATACTGTTATTATAAACTACTGACCTTCTGATACAGATCATGAGGAAGTCAACGAAAACACTGAATGCTACATACCAGTGATCTCTTTATCTTCCACAATGAGGTGATGTGTTTATATGTTCTATTATATTTTACAGTAAATAGCCTGAACAAATTACAGCAGAAACCACAATTATATTTTCCATGTAGTTTTCCAAAATGAGGCTCACAAGGCTGAAACTAAGTGAAGCAGACATCTAACAGCAATTTATACTGTCCAATAAGATCACTGGGAGTGAAATTGAACTTACTTAGCATGAAGGAGTGGGTCAAAAGGAGGGTGTTGGGCTCCATATACGTGCTGGATACTGAGGAAGTGAAAAATAAGTCATATCAATGAATGAGCTCATTTCAAGTTAGCTATGCCAGCTAAAATGTGTCCCCAACAATGACAATTAAACTGTAATAATGCCACCAGGGGTAAGGAAAAATGCATGATATAATCCCATCTTATGAAAAGATTGCTATTCTTTAGTTAAAACTTTGTAAATGCGATGTTGATAAATTAAAAGTATTAGCCGTTTTTAGCAACATAGCTCTTAGCCAGCTAACAACAACAAGGTACAAACTGTCTTGGAGACCAATTACCCTCAGACATTAGTACTATACTCGGGAAGAAATTAGCAAACGTTGTACAATTGCAGCAGACGAGTCAGTGGATGAGGAAGTTGTGTTTGAAGCTCAACAGTATAGCGTCAATTGAGTGATGCTAGCTATGCTAAGCTAGCCAACAGGAGGTAACACGTCACTCACCTGCCAGGAACCTTGGCTGCATTTCGTTTCCAGAACTGCTTTCTGTTACCTTCAGTCGACATTTTTCCTCCTCCGCTCCAGCCAGTCCTAAACACAAAGACCCAATACCTGTCGTAGTCTGCAAAACGTGAAATCTGTGTTTATTTACACCTGGTCCCCCTCCTCCAAAACTCAGAAAGCTGCCATGTTGTTACTGCCTAATGGGCGAACAAACGCGGCGATGATTGGCTGGAGTTGCACTTCCTCGCCGTGAGCCAATCACAAGTGAGTTCAGCTGTGAGGCGTCTTGGGCAGCAGATGACGTCACACCCCGCTGTTTTTGCTTTGTTGACAGAATACACTGTCAGTCAAAAGAGAGAGAGAGACCACCAGCTTCAGCACCACTGGGCCACATATCTTTAACAGTGTATAATTATATGAAATATTTATTTATAGTTTAAGATGTACAAAGGATCATTAAATATGCACAGTTGGATACTAAGGATGCAAAATTACAATATTGCGCACAGCATATAGATCCACAAATACGTTTTCTCTTTTGGATACAAAAAAGGGAACAAATACAGTACACATGACAAAAAACTTGTCATGCAAAACTTATTTGCTGCACTTATTGTGAGATATACACGATAATAATACGGTGTAACTAACCAACAGTATACTATTTATTCAAGTTAGAAACTAAACTGTTGGATCCAGGTTGCTGTCCTCAAATGCTCAAAATGAGACCTCAAATAGTTAATTGGTACAGAATCAACTATTTTGCACATGTTGTTGTTATTGTCATGGTGATCAGCTCCTGGTGGTTACGACACGTTAAGATCATTACTCAGGTCCTCGGTGCGAAACAGTAAGTAAACACCCAACTTTTGTACCGAGCCATGGATTACATGTCTCGCGTGTCGATGTGACGTGGTAATGCAACGTTTACTCAACAGCACTGCAGCGCAGATGAACAAAGCCAAGAGCTGTCACTCTGTCACTATTTTCTGATGTGGCATTACAGACGCTATAAAATGATCAGTGTTCAATAGAAAGCGGGAAATGCTGTCATAAAGTAACTGGTTTTCAGTCAACAGTAGTTTTATGTTGTTTTTATTTTTGTTTGATGAGGATAGAAACCAGTCATGCGTCGACGTCGGAGTGAACCATCTTGCTTAACACACGATCTTTGTTTGAACTCCCCACTTCTCCTGACAGCCGCAGCTGACCGGCGCAGTCGCACTCACGCGCACAGTGCTGCCGCACGGGTCACCACGGCCAGGCTGACATGAGGGCAAGTGGACACGTCTGAGCGCAGATATGGAGAAACGGCCCACGTTCCTGTACTCCAGGCTTTTCCACAGGCACAGGCAGGTGGAGGTGGCTCTGGACGCCAGCGTGTTGGCTTGGAAGGAAACCGAGAAGAGCAGAAAACGTTTACCTGGCACAGGTAAGTAAATGAGTAGACAGACAGACAGACAGACAGACAGTAACAGTCCTTTCAAGAACTACTTTGTCTCAGGTACACTTTGGATCATATGATGATATAAGCAGGGAGGTGCATGGTAAAGAGATAAATAAGAGGCTCTGGTTCTTAACCACCAGGAGAAGCTGGCGGCTATTTGATAGTATATGTCTCCCATGACCGAGTTCATTCATTCTTCCACTGACTCCTCCATGAAAGCTGCGTTCTGCCCCTGTGAGCTCTTTGAAAATCTCTCAAATGTAAGCGGCTGAGGAAGGAACACAAAGCAGCAGCAGTGGATTTCCCTCGCTCAAGACGAGTTTTGAGCTTTTATCCCAGTGAGTTTGACAATGGCCGAACTTCTTCAAAATGCACGGAGCATGAAGTCCAACAACTTCAGTGAGAGGGACTAAAGTGGGGTCTCGGCACTGCACCAGCTCCTCAGAAGTTCCAACTTCAACAGAAATATCACATACCTCGCAGTACAATTATATATTTATATAGTCACATGGCCAGTTTTAGAGTTTTTTTCCAGTTCTGATCCAACCTTTATGACGTAGATTACATGGATGTGACTAAAGACAAAGTCTAAGAGAAAGTCCTGGCCAGAGTAAGCAAATGTGTTTGCTGACAAATCCAATGCAAAGCAGTCAGCTTTCACATTATTGGTATGCGTGACACTCCATTGTGATAACAATGCATTAGCCAAAGCATGGTGGAGTTTCAAGGTTTAAAAAATACTGCGGTGTAACTGTGCCGCATACTCCACCACTCTGCAACTTTAAATGCTGCAATCTACCCAAAACTTTGGAAAGTACCTCTTCACCATCAGGGACTTTCTGGAACCGAATTATAAAAGGCTGGTTCTTTTTAAATTAGGTTCTTGGTTAGGTTCTCAAATTAGGTCGGAGAAGTGAGTTTCTCAAAAGTCCTCTTCCCCAGGAACCATTAGAGCTCTCATTGCAGTGGTAACACTGCCAGTGTCCTTATGGACAGCTATGCAAACCAGTCCAGAGTCTCATCATGGTCGACTCCCAGCATCTATCAGTGTGATTGTCAAGCTGAGCTCCAAATGTTGGTCCGTTCCATCCATTGCATCAGAATACCACTTTATCCGAACCTTCTCACAACCTCCTGGGGCTAATGTTTGTTCATCTCGATGAGGTCCCTGGTCTGCAATTACTGCGCCACAGCAAGTGGTGTGATTACAGCTGGCACAGCACACTCGAGTTTAAACCTGGCCATTGACCTTCCTCAAAGTGGTATCAAGTGCCCCATAATAACCTGCTATAAAGTCTTTCATTTATTGAGTCAACGTTGAACACAGAATCCACTGCAGTGGACTCTGTGACAAGAGCAGGTCGGTTTACCCCGGAGTTCAAAATCACAACGTGTTCGCGAGTTGTAAACATCCGATGATTAAACCCGACGTTCACATCACTGTTGAAAAAAACAAAACAAAACAAAGAAATGGCGAACCACAATGTGTTAAAGCGCCTAAGCGCACAAAAGTGACTAATTATATTTGCCTTTCCATATCTGAAGCCTGGTTTATTATCAGTGTTCAGTAAAGTGTAGTTAAACAGTTACTATGTCAAGACAGGTGTGGAGTGAGGTGGAATTTCCCCGAACAACCACCCCGACATGAAACTTTCTCTCCAGACTGCATGGGTTTTACAGGCTGTTGGCTGATTTCACTGGCCGCTCAAAAACGTACACGCTTCTCTGTGTGTGGCATCATCTGCTATTTGTGTTTACTTTTGATTTGTAGACTTTAGATACGATTGAGCACGCACAACTGCTGAAATGCTGCAAATTAAGAAGCCGCGAGCAGACGGTGCTGTTTTTCTCTGTCACTTAACATTTCATTTTCCAAATTAGTGTCGTAAAAATGAAAACTAAACAAAATGTGACAAGCCAGCAACGCTGAGAGAACAGAAAAACTGAAGAACTGGATACAGATATCTTACAATGACAGATCCACTTACAGTATAGGGACACTGTGGGTCAAGGTGGAATCAGCGCCTAAGAGTTTTCTAAAAATCCACATATTACGTTAAGAAGCCAAACATGAGTGTCTCATTAAAGATACATGAATGACTATTGGAACGTTTTGACCTTTTAGCAGCACGAGTTTAAAAACAAAATCAAGAGATAAGCATCATTAGGCGATGACATTCTGGGGCCAGCATGGCTTTCACCACGCCTTAAGCCATGCTGCTCCGGTGGCTAAACTCCAGGAGCGGCACATGACAGCTCCAGAAAATCAAGGTCACACAAATGAAGTCTGCGTTTTTTTTAAAAGTAAGAACTTTTATAAATTGCTACTTTGGGCCTGGGTTGTAAACAAGCAGTATCACTGCACCTCCAGTTACTGCTCCCGCGCTCTAGCCCCCGCCTTGTCTATCCTTCCTTCTCCATCTGTTTGCCCAAGCATCGGCCCGACAGAACCGGGGTGCCTGGGAGAGATCCACGTCTTGTCTGACAGCTCACTGCCATGTGTACCCGGGCAGATCTGTGTTTTGTAATCTAAAGCTGGTGCTCAATGCACAGCGCTGTCTGCGTGATGAGAGATGGCTACGCAGGGAGAGAGAGTGAGAGAGAGAGATACAGTGCTATAAACACTCCCAGCAAATGACTGGTCTATACCTTATTATATTTATCTTCCTGCAGCTGAATTAAATATTAACAAAGAATGGGACCTAATTATCAGACATCTACATTATATAGTAACTCACATTTTGGGATGGATATCCCCTTATATCCAGCATTAGGGCGAAAACCCCTTAAATATTAGGTTGAATGCCCAACAACATAAACAGTGTTATCACGCCCTCAGTTATGTCTTATCTCCTCCCTCGCACCTGTGCCGCATGTCGCTCGGATTTCAATACGTAAACGCAAAACAGGAATGACATAAACACAACCGAAATAGAGTGGGAACACCGAAGCGCGCAAGCATTTCCTAGAGCGTGCGGCGGGTTGTCCTCCAACACGTTGTCACCGCCAAAGCGCTGTAACTATAACGGGATTACATATTGATTCGGTGTGCAGAGGGAGGGGTGCGGAGGACAACAGCAGAATATAAATATGATGACAGCTTGTTGTTGTCAGAGGACTAAAAGGAGATGAAGGGCAGGCGCCGCACTGACACACATACGTACACATACAAAATGCATAAGGTGATAATACTGATTTTAGATCAAACTCACTACAACGGTCTCAAAATCTATCATACACGCACTGTAATTTTCCATTAATAGAGCAGCCAGGGCTGGGTCACATCAACACCCTTATGGAAAGCATCTAGGGTGTGACTCGGAATTCTCAGTCATTATGTTGACGAGTGCGGGAAACCAGTATTTTGATTGGAATCTTGTAAGGTGGGATGCCATCCTGTTTCTTGGACGCGGCAATAGCACTTTTCAATCAGCACTCTATTCCACCAATAATGATGCTAGGTGGTTGCTTAAGTTTGCAGAAACGATAATTTATATTTTTTTTAATGACTTACGGCGGTGATGCAGCACAATCATATCAACTTTCCACTGAGCTACAAGCGCTTGTACACCAACATACATGTATCAACAGTGCTCCACTGACTGAATTACACAGTGCATTGTGTTTCTAGCTAAATTGAACTGACCTCATAAGCTCAGTTTCATGAACACAAAGACACTTTGTTTCATGATGATACAGTTACTGTGTGTCAGAGACCAGAGGCTCTCAGTCCTCAACAAGTCCTCCTGACAGCGGTGTGTAATCAAAAGGCTCTCCACAGCTCGACACCCGAACCGCACAGTTATTGCAGCTTGCTGATGTTTACATTACCACACGTAGGGTTTACATAGGACTCACAGTTTTGCTTGTTATAGTCATTAAAATTAATTGTACCTATAGATCCTTTTGGGATCCCTCGTTAAACCAGGCCTCCACCTGTAGATTTACCCAATCTGCAACAAGCCTTATTTTAATGAGCCAATCAGGTGCACCACAAATTCCCACATTGTTCAAATAGCTGCAGCTTGTTCGTAGTGATTTAATTGCATTTGCGTTGCAGTGCAGGTGTTAAATCCATCTCATGTGGTTGTATTGGGACGCGGCCGCAGCGTGCGCCCTGAGGACCTGGATGTTTCTGGCTCAGTAGAGAAAAGCACTAACAATGCCAGCACTGGGGATTACACTCATACTCAGGGCAAAGCAACACACTGCCATTGCCAGGATGTGTGGTCTTGTTACACATGCTCAGCTTCATTGGGAATAATCCTCTGTTTTGCTTTTCACTCAAATTTTACATGTGAACTTGACCTTATGCCCATGTCAATCAACATGAAATCTGAACTAACACCTGACAGGTTGTTTACAGACGTACCAAAGTTCACCCAGTACCAATGATGGACACCTATGTACTTCTCAGTAACACACAACACAACTTAATATATATCGGACTTCAATTCAGTTAATTCACAAGGAAATCAGCTTCACAGCACTGTATGTGTTGATTTATAAATATCTGTAAGTAGCCAGACCTCAATTATCATCACCTGCGTGCAAACATTTGCAGACATTGTATCAATATATCTAGGAAAACAATACCTTTATCTATGATGTTCTATATCTGGAACATTAGGTGTCCTAATGTTCTCTATCTGGAACATTAGGACACAAAAAAAGAAAAACATCTTTTCAGAACTCACCAAGAAAACATCAATATTAATAGCACTCGGCCGTTTCAAGTGTTTACAGTGGGCTCGGCTGAGTAAGGAACACAGAGCGTCACGCTCCAGGTCACACTAAGCCCTTAGGTTTCAATGTTGTTGAAATGACAGTGATGATGTTTGTTTTTAATTTTTGTGCGTTCAAAGTTATTCCCCCCATGACTGATCACCCACGCTGGAGATGTTAGGCTTTGTTGTCACGTACCAGTCTTTGATTTGGAGCAACTGATAGCTGGAGGAGCAACGGTGTCAAATTTAGCTTTTTTCTTTCTCCCTTGACTATTACATGACCTGTGATGACACCGGTCGTCTAGATCTGTAGTTTTCAGGTATCAAAGTATCTTTACCGAACTGAAACATTGTTCTCCATCGAGTGCAAACACTGGAAAATAAACTCTATCCCTCGATTTTCTAGAAATCCGACTTTTTCGCAGTCTCCAGCTCGCGGTAACACGCTGAGCCCTGTGGTATGAATAGGCAGTGCACACTGGCTGACTGCCAGCACCAACACTCTTTTCAAGCACAAAGAAAAGTATGTCAGTGCAGAGTAGAGAGGATCTGGCTTGTATGGCCGAGGGCTTAGCATGTAGCTTAGGCATTGCACTGAGTTCAAAATTAGGGAGTGTGAGTGTGTGTGTGTGTGTTTTTGGGGATGAGATTATTGTGTGCTTGTGTGCGTGCATCTGAGCCGATGTGTGTATGCTTCTGTGAGTGTGTGTGACAGGGTTAGTGGGGCAGCGTTAGAAAGTGAGAATGTCAGCTATTGTTCCCAGCTCCATTCCCAACACGGTTCAGAGGGACTGTTCACAAAACGTTGTCCATTGGCTCGGGCTGCACAGACAGATCGATAGACAGAAAAACAGACAGACAGGCAGAGAGAGAGAGAGAGAAAGAGAATTAGATAATGCATGTACTGACAGATGTGACTATCATTCATGGATTTGATCATAATGGGGCTCATCATAACAAATGTAAATGTAAAGATTAGATTTTCCGAAATATTCCACTATGCAATTTGGGCCAATTTAGTTTAAAGTGAGATGCTTTGATATAAAAAAAGACAAACAACAGATACAAAGATTCATTGTTGCATCGTCCCAAATCAAATACACTTTGTCATAGTCTTGGGTTTGTAGTGACAATAACTGCCACTATCAAACAGGCAACATTTTACCAAAGATAATCTGCGTATGCTTATCCGCTCTTGCTGGCATGAAATGATTTCTGACAAAGCCGAACATCCTGCTCAACGCACCGCGTCTAGTTTGTCAGCGCACCTCAGCGATGAGTCACACCGTCGGCGTTCGACGTTGCGCTAATTTTAACAGCAGCGTTTTGAGGCGCACATGAGTCGGAGCCGCCTTCCTGCTGGGTTTTACTTCTCACTGTCAGTCTCATAAACAGCAGTCTCATAAACCAACAAGGACACAATCACGTTTGGTAATCCATGATACATTTCAATTCAACACAGACAATCACTTTCGATTGAGTAGTAGATGTAGATTTTTCAAATTGTGTTTTTTTTTCTCTGAAATAAAGCCATTACCCACATGGCCATAACTCTTCTTCCTATTTGTCAAAGTGTGAATATCGATGGCCATAAAGTTATTCATGCCTGCACGGCGCATCATCTTTATTTGAGAAAGAAATGAAATCCTATTCCGTCAGACTCCCAGAAGGGAAATAATATGTCATGCCTTCCTCCCATCCATTTCACTATATCACCTGAATACATTTGTAGCAGAGGCTGGAATATCTGTGTGTGTGTGTGTGTGTGTGTGTGTGTGTGTGCGTGCGTGTGTGTGTGTGTGTGAGATGCAGTTGAAGAGGTCAGTGAAACCCTTTGCAATTGTCCTTTAGCGGGCAGAAAAGTGCATTTGTGAATTTGTTCGGTCGGAAGCAAAAGCTATCTGTTGCGCTTGAGTGCTCAGAATGTCTGGATTAAAATATAGGAACTATTTACAAGGGGGAAATATATTGTGACATCCACTGACAACAAAGTCGCACTTCTCACAGTCTCTAGGCTTTTTTAATTTCACTGCCTTTTGCTCGTCATCATTTTATTGTGTGGATGTAAAACGGAAAACATTTCCCATCCCAACTCTCACTCTTCCCAATCCCTGCCTTCCCGGCATTGTAAATAACAGCTAATTCTCTGTTAATAACTCCGCAGCTCTCTAATGCAGCTGACTCCGTGCCAGGAGGAATCACTTCACATGATACTCAACAAAGTCTGAACAAAATGAATGAACCAACAATTCCGCCTTTACCAAAAGCCTCTGATCCCAGGAAGATTTCATTCCATCCCAAACACTCGCCATCTCATCCCTTCCATTCATTTTATTTATTTGTGGAGTCGCTACAATAAGTCTGTAGCAGGAAAAAAACAAATGTGGTGCTTGGATTATTGTCTCCTGCAGCTCAGTGCTCATTCATTCATTCATTCATTCATTCATTCATTCATTCATTCATTCACCTGTGGATCTCCTCAGCTCACATCCATGCTGTCCAGGTGTGTGAAATAGTGGCTGTCCACGAGGCAGAGGAGGAGCCAGAGGAGACGAGGAGCCAGAAAAAAACGAAGCATGGCGCTCAGCTGCGTCCACATGCATTCACAGGTACGAATCTTATCTCAGATAAACATGGAGCTCTGTCTCTTGCCATCAAAGGTCACTCCCGTGTTCTCGGGCCTAAAGGACAGGATGCCCTCTCCTCTTCCTGAATGAACTATTTCATTAATATTTGCCCTCCATCCCCAGAGAGCTGTTGTCCTTAATTGCTGAAGTGGCCCTTAAAGAAACTGCCATCACTGTCACTTTCATTTGATCACAGTAGGTTAATGCCGTGTCACATTTTCGGGTGCGGGTGCCAAGAGCCACCAATTGCAAGTGATGCGATGGCGGGAATCAGCCTGTCGACAGCTCCACAGTCGGCACGGTAATGCATGGCTGGGTCTACGGTGGCAGCACGCCAGTGACTTATGAGCGAACGCCTGATTTTGAGCCGTTAGATCACATCCAAACGAGACAGGATTTGCATTATTTATCAGTGGCACACGTTCCAAACGACCTCGCTAACGTGAGCGTTTACTGGCAGGAGGTTCTGCCGTGCCTGACACAGCTGACACACAAAACTACGCACCCAATCACTTATATCCTCATTATGTAACACATTAAAGATGCTCTCATCTTCTCTGCCTCCCACCATCAGCATGAGTGTACATATATATATATATATATATATATATATATATATATATGAGCATATATATCACATATATAAGTAATCTGGACAGATGAGCTTGCCTGAGAAGTTTACTCTTCTATCTCATGAAAAAAATAAATGCAGATGTGATAACTAAACTTTGAAACGGAGTGAATCTGCTCTCAAAGTGCTTAGCGAGTGGATTTTCAGCCCGCAGCGTAAATATTTAAGTAATGCTCCTCACAAGATATTTTACCATTCCATCTCTATCTCTGAGATCTAACTATCAGCATTATCCCGGTCGTACTTAGCTGACTCCCTTTCGTTTCTCGCTCGTTCGTGTATCTGATTGACCTGGCTGGTGCAGATAAGGCCAGGAAAGTCAGGTCACGCTGAATGGAGTCGGTGCCAGAAGAGAAAATACCTGACATGAGAAGACCTAATCTACGGCCCCCTCAACACTAACAATGATGCATATCTCAGAATGGAGACGTTCAGACTTTTGCGGCTGACAAAACAGCCTTGAAATCAGCATATTTCATATTCAGATATTCAAATCAGATTGGGAATTCTCCTGTTTTCATGATAGCAGTTTTCTCCCCTAGACACAAAGGTCAACGGTCAACGTTCTGACCTAAAAGTATTTTTGTGTATTTTCTTTTTCATTCACAGATCACTTCTCTATCTTTGTTATTTCTTCGCAGTTTGGCATGTGAGGAGGACAAGGCAGCACCAGTGGCGGTGTCGTGATGTCACCTTTCACTGTGCCAGTCGGGCACTGTGCGAGCAGTGGATCCAAGTTATCAATGAGCAGCTGTCACTACTCAGTGCGTACAGCTTAATGATGTTCTTTAACCGATGTGATGACGTACTTTGGTTTTAATCAGAGCTTAATTTTATCAGAATCAGTTTATTGACCCGGCGCCATAAAAGTGCCACATACTGCAGGAGGCATCTGGCTCAGTGAGCGCTGGCACTAATAAATCTAAAATTGAGTACACACAGTCATTAAGCCTGCATTACACAGAGTGCTGGAAAAGTACAGCGTATTCTGGAGCACAGTAGTAAGCTGAAGCTGACAAGTTTTTGTAAATAAATATCTGGCAAAAACACACGCACGTTTTTTTTTTTTGAAAAGTTACATTTTGGAAATGTTTGGCCCCTAGTTTACAATTAAATTTATTTGTCTCCATTTACAAGCTGCTGCTGGAATTTGGCCGTTAGGACTGGAAGGTGTATACACAGTTTTAACACCTGACAACAATTTTAGGCTGTGGACATAATAATAGTCAGTGTTTTTCTCTGCTTTGTTTGGTATTAATTTCCCATCCTGTCGCATGGGAAAACGATTTTACAGTAAATTCTCTGGGAACTGACACAACCGGCTCTGATCGCTGTAGATCTATCGGAATGACCCACTGACCTCCTTAGCTGATAAATAAATAAATAAACAAACTTCCATTTACGCACTGTAATTTTGGAGTTGTGGATTCCAAGGTTAGTTCACAAATATGAGCATCAAAAGAACAAAACCAGAAAGCACCAAAAGCAAGAACACTATACACCTAGAAACACAACTACAATAGATATAGAGCTGCATTTCACCTGCGTATCACTCTCGAATGGCACATTAATGCAACCCCCGGATATGGCCTGAGCGAATGGGTCTCCAATGCATCGTCAATGTGTCGCGGAGACATTCGCTTCTAAAATTAGACCTGTCTTGTTGTGATCAGATCACACAGGGTGCATGTCAATCCCAGGACTGAACAGGGCCTCGGGAATGTTGTACACCTGCAACTAGACTGGAGTCAAAGTCATGCTGTATTATATTATACATCCAACTTGTTTTCTAGTCACTTATTAACGAGCCGATGAATCCGTTCGACTAAATGACGACGTGCAGTGAGCAGACAAAGCCACGGTGTGTTCAGGCACTGTGGAGCCCTCCTCCACAGTGTACCTTTGCATCGCCCTGTGTTTGTTTATGCTCATTTACCACACGCTCCCAATCCATTCATTTTCCGTCTGAGCGGCTCCTTTGTTCGAGACTATCTCGGTTTGTTGTTCTAAACGCGGACTTTCACAAGAGCCATAAACGAGCCATTTGGTATGCTCCATCACAGCACTTTGTAGGTTTATCACCAAATGATGCAGCGCCTCCAAATTGCTCCGCGCTCCTCCCGTGTCCAGCGGACACGCCATTTATTTCTCGAGCAGGGTGTTTTGGAGACCGGTGGGGTTGACCGAGCGATGCGAGAGAGGTCTCTGGTTAATGAAAACGTCATCAAGTCGCTGTCAGCTGCACATATGTGAAAAAGAAAGGTAAACACTGGGCCCTTTTCTAATGACTATCTCATGCCCCTCGCTCACTTTGCAGCCAACCGGCCAAAGAGGCTTCTGGTGTACATCAACCCCTACGGCGGGAAACGGCGCGGGACGCGTATTTACGAGCAGAAGGTGGCTCCACTCTTTCGACGTGCCTGCGTCTCAGCCGACGTGATTGGTGAGTCCCCATCAGTGGCGTTCCCATACATTTAAATAAAAAATGAGTCCGAGTGGCTGACGTATAGATCTCCTCGGCCACGGGGATGTGATTTGGCTCGTGGTGCTATTAATCACATCAGCACCTTAATGGAAGCTGTGATAGTTGATAAGCTTGGGTATCCAAACACATCTATTATTCAATAAGTGCTTGCTACAGCTACGCATAGTCTGGGCTGTTGATGGTCCGTCAGAGTGAGTACTGTTCACTCTGGGCTTCCTGCAACGGCTGTGAATTGCAGGGTTGTATCTGAGTTGACATTATATGCCCCGTAAACAGATTTACCGTTGAAATATTGTCTTTGTTTTCCTTGCCCCGGGCTCATTTAGCGGGCTAATATGAAATAGCTGAATTATATTGTTTTGTGCCGCTGTGCTTTTGCTTTTCCGAACATTCATCTGCACGACGGGTTGGAGTCAATGTTTCATAGTGCAGCAGTTTTCCCTGTCTTCCATTTCACAGTGCCGGCAGGCCGTGCACTCGCGGTACTAGTCAAGCCACAACGCGTTGAGTCGTTTTGTCAGCGCATTCCCCGTGACAGTGAAACTGCACTGACACTCGCCATCTGATTTGTTTCCATAGTTACCGAGCGTGCCAATCATGCCAGGGACCACTTGAAAACAGAGGCCAATCTCGATAAATATGACGGGTGAGTACTCAGGCTAGGTGGCTGCTGCTTTCAGGCTTTTAACACCGCTCCTTCACTGTGACATTGACGCAACTCTTGCCTTCTCCGACTGTAACAAAGCCACTCAGAGACTGGAACTCTGAGTTGCGTGTCAGTCAATGTTTGTTAAGCTTTTTGTGTTGAAATCCATCTTTTTGTGTCAGGCTGTAATCAATGAGACAAACCCCTTCAGATCAGGATTTCCCTAAACATCACAACAGATAAACACTGGTAAATATAACGGTGCACGGTGGTACAACAGGCAGATACAACTGTAAACCTTATTTTATCTTAAGTTATCGAGATACTTGTTAATATATGCTAATTATATTCCAGTCCAGTCAAACTACAAGGTGCTTTAAGAAGAGAGCAAGATTCATTACATGAATGTATGAATCATTAAATAATTTGTAATCCACTCGGAAACTTAAACTTAACTAAACGTCTGGAAATGTTTTTAAGATGTGAAAAGATTTGCATCTTAAGGTGAAAGTCATCTTATGATGATTTCTCAGAGTGCAGTTAAGTAGCAGTTAAGCGTTTGAGAGTTTCATTTCGAAAAAAAACCTACGTTTAAAAAATGTGACAAACTAGATTGGACGCCTGTGATAACAATAATAAAACACAAAGGAGCGAGAGGATACGTTTTCAGCTCTCCACAGACATAGTTTGCTCAGGCGCACAATGTTATAATAAAACGAGAAATCAATGGAGGAAAGAACCAAATGAAATCGATCTAATTGTAGCTCACAGACAGACAATAACAAATGATGGCGGATTGATTTCTGTGGGTGGAGGATTTAGCACCCCCCCAACCCCACCCTTCCTAGTCACATAGAGGTCCTTTTTTGTAGGAATAAAATCAATCTAAAACAAAACAGAGCCATTCAGAAAAAAATGTCACTTTCAACTCTATGACAGGCACGAGAAAAAAGCCAAAAGTAACAGAAAGGATTTCGCTAATATACTTTCTATAATTTTCCTACCTACATGAGTGAGAAAAAAACTAGAATAACTAGGATCAATCTAAATGTACCTGTGTGTTGATCTTACTTACCTGTTCAGGGTGGTGTGTGTGGGTGGAGATGGTATGTTCAGCGAGATCCTGCACGGGTTGGTCACCAGAACCCAAACTGACCACGGCGTGGACGAGAACCAGGCAGATGCCGAGTTGGTGCCATGCTCTCTCCGCATAGGGATCATTCCTGCAGGTGAGATGACGGAGATTACATCTCATGAGACATAACCATAACAATGGTTTTGGACATCAGGCACACAGCAGACTGTAGAATATAATAATGTTTTCACGGTACATTAAAATCTGTCTGAAACACACAACTGTCACTTTTTGAGTGTCCTCCACTGCTGAGTTCATGCCAGGTGTCTCGCTGCTGTCAAAAAGTCCCTGTGGGACTCTGGAAGTCACTTATGTCTCCATCATTAAGTTCGAAAACAAAGTTGAATAAGTCACAGTCACAATTTTAGCCCTCACAGTGTCAGTGGGCGACAGTAAATGGACTGCTCTATACAGTAAATACACAAGTTACACCCTGAATTATAAAGTGCAATTATAAAAAAAAACAAAAAAACAGCGACATGTGGTCACTGCTGCATGAAAATCACCCTCATCAGGGCTGTAATTGATTCCTGCTGTAAAGACCTTTAGCCCCGCTGATCCCAGACTGCTGCCTTACAGACGAGAATCGCTATGGCAACCGGGCAGGGAGTCCCACTCGGCCCCTGTGGAGGGTCAATGACTCAAAGTGCCATAAATGGGAACGTGCTGGGTGACATTTTGAAATACAGTGCACGGAGAGCAGTATGGGGCTATCTGGTGCACAGCCGGGCTGTAATGACAGACTTTATCACTTTCAGCCATTACTGAGATGTGGGAATTAAATTATTACGATTAATTATTTGTTATTCTTCTTTAACGGTTGGGTGTTGTAGCCCTGTGATGTCAGATCTGTGATATAAAGTTCTAACGTCATCACACTTCAGCTCAGGAACTTTAATCTGGCAGCAAAAGCTCAGGGCCGCTCTGATGAAAGCTCTCATTGGCTAACAACTGTACCAAAGACGTTTTTAATACCAGCACTCCTGTGGTTATATGCGACATTAAAAGGCCTCTGCTTTGCTTCCTTGATGTTGCATTTAACACACCATTTTTTGGGCAAGGCCATAATCTTTTCAGTTTTTTAAAAGGCATGAAGTAATCATGCACATGTTGATGAACGGTGGCTTGAATTCAAAAGGCGCCATCAATAGTCCGCAGACCGAAACCAGCCATGAACTGATTCAACAACAACGTTGTCTGGTATGTCCCACACATCTTTACCAGCGAGCGACGTTAATCTCTTTTTTTTTTAAAGTAAGAAAATTTACATCAGTGAGACGTATTTTCGTACTTTGAGTGGTCTACTCTGATAACCCAAAACATTCGTCTCGTTTTTGCCCCACCGATGATCTTATATATGATCTTATATATGATAATATTAGATGACATTCATCTCCTTTGATCGCGAAACAGCTTGAAACTATCTTATTAAAGTGCCAGTAAGTAATTTGTGAGATCATGCAGAGTGTCTTAGCACACCCACTTCATGACCTTTGCGGCGAAACACAAAAAGGAGACCACTGTATGTCGCTCGAAGATCCCTCATCCGAGTCGAGAGGGTTCGCTGACGTCGTTATGTGATACCGTCACAAGTGCGGCCATGAATTCATTCATGCGGTGAGAATTCAAACAGCAGCCATATCCTCTCCGACGCGGCACTAAAAGCAGCGGGACCCCATTGTTGTCCCCGAGATAAAGATGATCCCGCTGTCGAGATGATCTTACTGGCGAGACAGTTTAGTGGAGGGGTTGGGGGGGGTGCAGATAAAAACAGGAACTTCTCCGCTGAGGATATGTCTTGTGACAGTTTCTGCTCCGCTCTCTGAATATTCCAACAGGCTGCCGCGCTTGAGTAACTTAAGGGGAATAAAACATTGAACATCTGAGCGCTGAATGCCATTGAACATCTGCGTGCGCCATTTAAACCCATTCAAAGTCGGTTGGCTTTTACTGTGGCGCTTTAGAGGAGTCAAATGGCATATGCCACCGCTTCTTTATTTATTTATTTATTTATATACTTTTTTTTTTACACGCTCAGCAAAACAGCAGCCTGTGCTGCTCTGTCGGGGGCTACTGGAAAGTGTCCAGATGTGATTGTGGGGATCGGAGAAGACAGTGCAAAAGGCCACATAAGCGATGTTCATCTTCATAGTCATCTGCGTCCACCGCCTGATCTCCTCTGTCACGCTTCTGTGAAGCAGCCCAAGACATCACTGGTTAGATTTCACTCTCCCTTCTCCTCCTTCGCCCGCTCCCTCCATATTTTAGCAGCGGCTTTGGGTCCATTTGGCTGCTGGAAGATGATCAAAGTGGGACAGATAGGTCTGAGATTACGGCGCGTGGCACGGAGAAGAGCGACCGAGCCTTATTACCTCTCGGGCTGACAGATTTAGTGTCAAACTCGACATTTCTCTCAAGGCAGAGGTTTCCTCCTCTTACCCTTCATTTCCTGGCTGAGGGGAGCCGATGATAGCCCAGGGTCCGGAGCTATCCGACTGGTTGGCTTTATGACTGAAATGTCTCCTCACTTCCTGCCTAATGAAATCGTTCGACTGAATTCCGACTGACTTAGCAGCGGAGGTGTAACTCTACCGCGAACCGGATCTTTTACGACTGCCGTTATTTATGAGTAAGACAGTACACATGTGACGGGCATCACTGCGGGTTTATGTGCATCACTGGGAAACATGGCCGAGCAGTCGGCTCAGATTAGATAGCGACACATAAAACTTCCAGCACGGAGGGCGCTGTGATTAAATCCAGGGACGAAGAAATAAGCGCAACTTTTCGCCTTTTTTTTCCGTCACATTTTTAGATTTGTTAAACAATCTGAGCATTTGATTCACTTCACTGAAGAAGGAACAGGTTCAAAAGCATGGTTCAACCAGCCCAGCAGGTGCTGATGCATGAGAATAAAACACAACTAGGAAACAGAACTACACTCCCTGCTCAGAGGGAACTGGTGGGGGAAGTTTTTGTGGCTTTTCATCAAATGGGTTGTCAGCCATAGGCCTGATAATTAAAAATGTTTCCCAAGGGAGTGTCGAGCGATGTGTCCTGGCAGGTTATTCTGGTTTGTTTTGGGGAACGGAGACGATCCAGGTGTGGTTCCATCTCACTGCGCCTGGGTCGGATTAGATTTTTTTTTTTTTTTTAAACGCAACATGCTGCGACATTAAATAGTGACATTTTGTTGTGAAATGTTTTTGTGAAATAAAATGTGTTTTCATAGCATAGCTTAGCATCTCACTGCTTCGGGGGCTGAACCAGTGACCTGTGTTTCTCTGATCCAACAGGGTCCACTGATTGTATCTGCTTTGCCACAGTGGGAACCAGCGATCCAGTAACTTCGGCTTTACACATCATAGTGGGTCAGTACGAGTCATTGCACAGCTTATGGCAAGCGTTGTGTCTCATTGTGCAGGGTGTGTTTTGTCTTGTGCAATAATTGTGACAGCAGAAGGAACACACAACTGTGTGTTGCACGTTGAAGCAGCCACACAGGTAACGTCTGTTCACGGTTGCTTTCATTATTGCTATCTTAAAAACAGGCGATTCCCAGCCCATGGACGTGTGTTCGGTCCACCACGACGACACCTTCCTCAGATACTCGGTCTCGTTGCTCGGCTACGGTTTCTATGGAGACGTGCTGACAGACAGCGAGAGGAGGAGGTGGCTAGGTCCTGCCAGATACGACCTGTCAGGTACGAGCGCCGAAGCTCTCTGAACTTGTGTGACTCTTCAGGCTTGACTCACTGGCCTCGGAGCTTAATGACCATACACCTGCTTATATTAGCAGCAGGTATCTCACAGCCCGCTGCTCATCTCCCTCTAGGCCCAGGATTCAGTGGATTAAAAATATAAATCAAACACACAGCCTCAGGCTCAGACTCGTGTAGGTATGTAGTGAGACACACTACCATCGTGTGACTCACTAACACAACCACGATTTCTCCTCCCAGAGGCGACACGCATAAATTCTCATAGGCATTGTACTGTTAGTCACTGGAAGGCATCTGCCCTATATGACGCAAGTTATAGAACCCAGATAAATTAAAGCGGGGCCCAACTTTCCAGAGGAGAAATAATAACGAAATCAAATCCCGCCGCCATTTTTTATCAAGCGTGCATAAAACGACTTTTAAATGTGCGCCAGCACTAACGGCATGTTTAGATTTAACACTTGACACCTTTACACAGAGATCAATTATCAAGCAGCACGCACTGGGGCAATTTCACTTTATGTGCTTTCCCCGGATGGTTACAAGTGTTAAAATATACATGCTCGCTACTCCTGTGCCTGTTTGTTTTATTGGTTTGTCGACCATAATCTGTTAAAAGCAATTAGATTAAAGTGAAACAGATGGGAATCGCATCCTCGTGCATGTGTAACCTAAACATACAATATAAGGCCCAAATACAAGGAAATAACTGCAGTCTATCAGTAACAAGGTTGCGTTTACATGTCTGAGCACACATGGCTCCATTTATAAACTGGTCTGCATCTACGATAACCAGATAAAATAAGGGTTTTGTTGTTTTTTTTAGTTCCATTAAACACAATAAAAACAAAACACAATGACATGCCATCTCTGTGTGTGTGTGTGTGTGTTTTTCATTCAGGGGTAAAAACCTTTCTGAGCCACAAGTACTATGAGGGCACCATCTCTTTCCTCCCCGCCGAGGACAACCTGGGAAACCCCAGGGACAAGCTGCCGTGTCGATCCGGGTAAATAAAACATCACTGATATCTATTTCTGCAGCTTTCCTGTTTCGCTATTTTACAGTGTGTGCTAAGTTATCTGATGTACTGTAGCGGAATAGTAGCGCCGCACCTGCCACAGCTTAAATGGGCTAGTTTACGTTGTCACGGAGCCTGATCTGATTTATTGCAGACCGAACACATTTGTTTTGTTTTGTTTTTTCTTTCTTTCTGAGAAGTGCTTGACTAAGTGCTTTGTTGTTGTTTTTTCTGAGATGCAGACGCCGTTTGCATTTGTTATGTGGACTGAAAGAGGCCGAGAACCATTAATCTGTGTTAACGCCAGGTTTCCTGACATCTTATTTAACCATTAAAAAAAAGTGATATGACAATGCTACAAAAGGCCCTTTCAACTCCAGACCTAAATAAAAAAAATTGTATACAGGGGGTCCTCGAGTTACGACGGTCGCGAGTTACGTCGTTTTCATGGATACGACACATCTCCCGTGAACTTCCTTGTTTCGGCTTAAGCGGTTTGCCCCGTTGTTATAGCGACATCTAGTGGCACAATGTATGCACAATGGCACAATGAATGTATGTTCCGACTAACGTCGAAATTCGGTTATGACACATTCTCAGGAATGGATCTCCGTCGTAACTCGAGGACCCCCTGTATTTAACTATAAAAACACAAGTACGGAACATGTGACTGTAAGATGCTCTGGATTTATCCCACAGTGTGAATCATTAAGGTTTGGCTCGTATTTTAGGTGTCACGTCTGTCAGCACAAGCCCTCGTCAACGGACGCGCTGTGCCGGATGTCTGAGGAGAAGGAGAAGTGTGATCGGGGTAGGTTTGTCAAATTATTCAAGCCAAACAAAAAAGTGTGTTTCTCATTTTCTCGCCCGCGCTGTCTGCCTGTTTGTTTATCTCGAAACCGTTTGAGAATATGAGGGTCTCCAAAGCCGCGATTGGAAAAGGCAAAAAAATAAATGAATAAATAAACGAGGATGAGACAATCCCACAGAGGCTGTCTGTCCCCTTGAAGACACACACACACACACACACACACACACACACACTAAATCGGGGTAGATTTTCTCTCTTTTTCAGCAGTAGATTAAAAACCAGAGGTCGACTCAGTGTAAATAACATCATCTTCTGCTTCGTGAATTTGCGCTTAATCTCCATTTTCTCCCACGGCATAATTAAAAATTTTTGATGAGTTATTGATGAGAAAATAGAAACTGATTCCAGTGATGTTGCACAACTCACCAGTTTCCACATCTCCATAGTTCACCCCTTCGTCTGCCCGCTCACAGTACGTGTTCCTCGATGAGGCTGGTGTGTGTCTGGGCAGGATGTCATCACTTCCTCTTCCCCTGTCTCTGTCCTCCAGACTGTGGGGCGTGCACACACACACACACACACACACACACACACACACACACTTCATTATCTACGATCCTCTCAACCCACCAACACAGCAGCACAAACCTCTGGAGGCAGATGAAATACTAACTGCTGTGTGGGTGCACTGGTGCATGTTTGTGTACATTGAGCTGCAGATGAGCTGTGTGTGTGTGTGTGTGCGTGTGCGTGTGTGTGTGTGTGTGTGTGTGTGTGTGTCTATTCCTTTTCCTCTCTAATTAGTTAAATTCAAGATTTTCTGTTTTGGTCTGGCTATCTGAGACTCTAGCTTCCTGGGGTGTGTGTGTGTGTTTCTTTTTCTTGTCTAAACCTGTTTGTGTGTCACTTGTGACAGCCTCTCACTAATCAGAGAGATATTTTGCTACGCCAGCTCTGACAGGGGGTTTGCCTCTCGCCACTGGTTGCTGTTTGTTTTGAGTTTGTGTTGTGTTTTTTTGTTTTTTCCTTCTCTCTCCTTCCTGGTGTGGGAAATCTCAGACAACTGCTAAATCAACGAGGCACAGCACACTCACTCTCTCTGCAAATGAGCCTGACTCGCCTCCTAAAGCAAACACTCATTTGGAAACATTCACCAGATGAAGAGCCTACGGTCCACAGTTGGATTTGTTGCTTTGTTTTTTGATTCTAATTATTTTTTTTTAAATGTAGCCTTAATCACTTCTTCCCAATTAGGACACCGTTGTATTTCTGCAGCCTCAGCGGGCTTGTTATCATCGGCTCGCGTTATCACCTCCGCCGGTTTGTTTTGCAAACTGAGGGGGGGGGGGGGGGGGGGTGTGGGGGTGGGGGGGGGGGGTAATGAAACGTTTTGGTTTGTGAGATCACATAATTTCCCCTCCGAGACGCTCAGGGAAAACAGATGCCAATTTGGGCGTCTGTGTGATCACTTTTTTGCAGCTTAGCCCGCTGACTATCATGCTGGTGACAGACACCGGCCGTCCCCAGGGTGATACGCCTGTGGCGTCCATTGTAAACAGCCACTCATCTCAGAGGATGGCGATCCGTGAAGTGCAGCGCCAGCGTCTGTCATATGAGAAGCAGAGGCCACATTGTGCGACTAATCATAACAAGACAGTTTATAGTCAATACAGATCTTCTGCCTTTAGATATTGTTCAGTGCTCCATAATCACATTTAGCTTCAGTACCCTTTTCTCAGCGTCAGGGTTTGGATCTCAGCTCTGTCGTCAGGGTGAAGCAGCTCCGAGGCTTCATGCCAAGACATCTGGATCTTAATGGACTCTCATCAGCATCGCCGCTGTAGTGTGACAGGCCTGGAACTTAACCCCACGACTCATAAAGCGAAAAAAAAAAAACACCTGATGGAACATAGATGATTTGTTTTAGCACTTTGAAACCAAACTGCAGCCTTAAAGGAACCAGGATCTAATGGTGAGAAGTTAGTGTTGTAGCTTTGTGAGGGGGCAGAATGTTGTTGAGGAAAACAGATTTGCGGTGCGGTACACTCTCTGCGGCACTGGGTTTCTTCATTTAACTGCATCAGTGTCAGGCGGAGGAGCGTTAACGCTGAGCGAGGAGAGAGTTCAGTGAATGGTTAGTGGACAAGGCCCGGCGTGTTCCGTGGCCTCGCTCTTAGCTGCACACTCCCCATCTACCCAACGCCAACCCGTCACACTACATCTCATATGGAGAACGCTTAAGCGAAAGTGAGTTCACTTCTTTGGACTTCTTTGGAGTTTGGTGCCTGCTGAGGACCATCATTTATTCATTTCTGCAAACTTGATTTCCTGAGGCTGGTTCATGTTTATAGTGGGAAAATAAAGGAAAAATCTCAATTTTTAAGGGCATGTGATTTTTAAATTCTTCACTCACCTGTTTCAGTAGACGGCAGTGGTTGGAGTGTGATCCGGGGAAAGTTTATCGCTGTCAACGCCGCCAGTATGAGCTGCGCGTGTCCCCGGAGCCCGAAAGGCCTGTCACCATCTGCCCACCTGGCCGACGGAACCACAGACCTCATCCTGGTCAGGAAGTGTTCTCGTCTGGACTTCTTCAGACACCTCCTGCGACACACCAACAGAGACGACCAGGTGGGACGGAATGATTGGTTAAAAATGTCCACTCTCAAGTCTATACATAAGTACAAGTCTATACATATGTACAAATCTATACATAAGTACTAGTCTATACATATATACAAGTCTATACATAAGTTCAAGTCTATACATATGTACAAGTCTATACATAAGTACAAATCTATACATAAGTACAAGTCTATTCATAAGTACAAGTCTATACATATGTACAAGTCTATACATATATACAAGTCTATACATATATACAAGTCTATAAATATGTACAAGTCTATACATAAGTACTAGTCTATACATATATACAAGTCTATACATATATACAAGTCTATAAATATATACAAGTCTATACATAAGTACTAGTCTATACATAAGTACAAGTCTATACATAAGTACAAGTCTATACATATCGGTGTTGCATGAGCGTTGTATGTGCAAAATATTCCAGCATTGAAGCAAACCACAAAACTTCAAAAAGTCAGTTCCATCAACACTTCAACACCCCCGCCCCCCCACCCCCACCCACCCATCACTCCCTTTGCTGCAGAGTTCAGCGCTCGCCACCAAGACTTCCTCAATCTGTGCACTGATGAATTGAGAGCGCGTTAAGTCGGCCAATGAGCCTGCCTGCTGTGCTAGCACCTCTATTCGCTGACTCGGCTCAATTTCCCAACTATGGTTCAATTTAGTTCAAATGCCTCAGCCCTCGCGCCTTCCCACGTATCATAAATAACCTCCACCCTGGTCCAGGGAGGCACCAGTAATCGCTGCATCAGGGATATGCTGTATGGGAGAGCTGGCTGATAGCAGACTAATGCCCTCTTAGGATAGTGCAACTATTACCAGGGGAAGTCTCATGATTAGTAATTATTACCTCAGGAAGGACCTCGGGAAGTTTACTCCATTTAGGAGAATCTTGTACGGAGTTTCAGCTGCTGCCTGGGTAAACCTGATATTGCAAACTGTACTTCGAGCCAACACTGACATCCTGAGGTGATCATAATGCACTTTACATCACAAGGACGAGTGATACCCTCACAATGCCAGCTTTATTACGTTAGGTTGATATTAAAAGTTAGTGGGATTCAAACTGTTTCCTGTCAGAATTGATGTTTTCCGAAGAAAATGGTGCTGTTTGGTAAAACGCATTAACACGAGGGAAGACTGTGCCGCTCTGCGCGACACAAAGCGCCTCTACCATCCAGATAATATGAACCAATGACACGCTGAATTCAATTACGAATGACAAACCATCCCAGGTGACGACAAAGGATTTAACCCATTGTATTGTACTCAATGCTGACAGTGCTCATCCAAATCTTTACTGTATCCTAACCACAAGGTTAGAGGACACAAATCAGGTCTGTGGACTGCAGTGTCCAAAAGCAGGTTCACATCTTGGATTTATCCAAAAAAAAAAAAAAAACTATATCATCAACTGTCCCCTGAGGATCACATATGTCAGAGTCACGATGGCGCACGTCTCGGCTGCTTTACTTGCAGCATGCTAACACGCAGACGAGTCGCGGTACGAGCAGGCTGAGCGGGACTCTGCATCAAAGCTCACTTAATATCAGCATCACTGTCCAGCCAGCCAGAGAGAAACAAGGAGCGAGAAACCACTAAGCGTATTCATGGCCTTGTCAGAAAGCCTGTTAGGCGGGCCCGGCCGGCGTGAATGCAAAGCGGCCGCAGTCATAAAGTGGGTCTGATGTGAAATAAATGGCTGTCACTCCGCTTGCAGGATGAGAGGGGCCGCGAGAGGGAAAAGAAAAGAGTGACGGAGGAAGGGAGGAGGTAGAAAGAAAGTGGCACTCGGCGAAGTTGGAGAAAATAGAGTCCAGATCAGAGTCGAACCTTTCTGCGACACGGGGAGAGATGAAAGAGGATTTTTGGAGAAAATCATTTCGTTTCATCTTTCTGTCCTCGTCTTCACTTCACTCCTCTGGCATTTACATAGTTTGTATGCACCGCGACTGGATCTGACCTTCTCTCTCTCTCTCTCTCTTCCTCTTTTTGTGTATTTGTTCTCCTGTCTGCCTTATCGTGTTTGATAACTGACGAATGAAGAGGGAGAGCCAGTCATGTAATTTGCCTTTTCATTATAAATCAGTAGGAGTCCACACAAAGAGATTAAAGGGAGAAATGAAATTTTGACATGGGCCTTCAGGAGATTGCGAGCGGTAAAAAAAAGCCAAGCAAGAATCGTTTTACCTCACAATATAATAATTATATTACGCTGCCATTTGCGTTTCATAAGAAAGTAACTATAATTGTTTTGTATCATCAAACTGCATTTTGAGAAGAAACTCTACAACCCATCCATCCATCCCCCTCTCTATTTACCGCTGCGGTCGTCTCTGTCCCCAGTTTGACCACTCGTTCGTGGAGGTCCACCGGGTGAGGACGTTTCACTTCCAGCCCTGGCACCAGGAGCCGGCGTCACTAGAAGACCTGGGCGAGACGCCAAAGAAGACAGGCTTCAGCACCACGTGCACGAGCCAGACAACCTGCAACTACAGCAAAGCTCCCAGCAGCTGGACCTGCGACGGCGAGCTCCTGCCCCATGCCGCCATTCACGTCAGGTAACTGATCACAGCGTGTGCAACTCCAAACGTGCACACTCTGTTAGAGGAAAAGTAAAGAAAGTGAAAGTTAGAGAATGATTTAGAAAGTTGGCGGCTGGCAGTGGAGAAAACTACATTTATTGTTGCTTATTTGTAATGATGGATGCTTCGCCCGTGAGAAGGACACGCTTCAATCATTCCTTCCACAGTGGCTGCTTATTTCCTGTGCAGTATTATGAGGCCCGTGATGAAGATCAGGTTTCAGCTCAGATGACTCGTAAACGGCTTTGAATCCGTGCACCTAATATTGCCGAAGCTGCATAATGGAGGAGTTACTGAAATGCTTCACCATCGTTAAGCAGTCACAGACAAAAATATATATATATATATTTCTTTCAGTATTAGGCTTAAGTTATTTTAAATTGTCCTCAACTGTTTCGATCATGAACCAAAGCCTAAGTGGGAATAGATCAAGTTCTGTATATGGCCGAGAGCTCTGTATTCACAGTGCACTGAAGTGAAACATAGACAGACACACACACACACACACACACACTTTTAACCCACACCTGCCTTTGGACTAAATATGAAATTATTTTTATAAAAGTATGTTTTTTCCCCAAATACTTCTCTATGCTTACTTTTGGCAAGGGGATCAATCAATCAACCAATCAACCAACCGACCAACCAATCAGTCAGTCAGTCAGTCAATCAATCTTTATATTCACAAACCACAATTTGCCACAACCTATCATACTTGAAACTACATGGCTGCATATCCATCATTAGATGGGTCATAATAACTATAACGTGGCAAAGTCTAACAGTTAGTAACAAATTAAAATGTAAAATAGTCAATAACAAAGAAAAAGTACGTCGTCCTGATTGGCAATATAAAGGCGCTTGCTGAGATATAAATGAGAGCAGCGGTGTCATTAGCAGTGCTGGTGTCCAACAGCGTCAGATCGGGTGACTCACACTGTTCACTGGCAGAGCATCTTGGGTAACTGGGTGGAAGTGGCCACCCCTCATTATTCTGGCACTGTCCACACTATCAGATCTCTATACAGCCGGCGTGGCAGTGCTCGACGCATCATTTATTTCATGCTCCATTGTATTTTGCCAATGATGCATGATGCTGTAACGTTGCTAATTTAACGGCTCTCCCCGTGTTAAAGGGCTACTCCCCTTTAATTAAAGCAGAAGTCTGTCCTTTTATTGCCCCTTCCTCTCTGCTAATCGCTGGAGGAGTAAGCCAGCCAGAGTGTGGATAATTAATGGTACCAGCCCAGGCGAAACGGAAAGAAAGTCCGAGAGAGAGGAGGAAAGAGTTTTGGCTCGTAAAGTTACCCACACGTCTGGAAGCCAAACACAAAACCTAACGACCAAAAACACGTCCAATGCATCACAACCCGAACATCGCGTTTCCTTTCAGCACTGTTACATTATACGTCTGCGTGACTTTTTTCACGATAACATTTAAGAAATAAACAGCCCACACTTAAAAATGACTCTGCCGTTCCATTATTCAGACCGCTGCCAAAGACGACAAGTCAACAACAGGTGTTCCACTAAAGATACAAAGTGCCAAAGCCACAGCCTTTACAACATACTGTACCATGATGCCCACATAATGCACACGGGCATCAGTTCACTTTTACCCTGCATGCATCAGGGTCTGTTACGCGGGTCATTAAAGTGCACCAGGTCCATCTGCATTATAACATCTGTTAGAGCAGCTCTTTAAAGATCCCGATACTTTACACACGCACAAAGATGATCGCACCTTCAAGTTTGTGCGTCAACGCTGCACACACGGGTGCCGTTCCATTTCCTTTGCATCTGCCACACGGACATTTAAGTGTCAATGAAATGAGCATAGTCGTTAAGTTAATGGTTTGCTATTCAGGCTAATTGATGTGTTGTGTGTCTTTGTGTCTATCTCTATGTGTGTGTGTGTGTGTGTGTATACACTCTTGCTCTCTGCAGTGTCCAGTGCCAGCTGATCAGGCTGTTTGCCCGTGGTATCGAGGAGCAGCAGTGTATGTTTGAGGACCCCTGTGCACTGTGGGCCCCGGAGCCAAACACAAACCCGACAGTGGACTGAGAGCTGGAAGAGACGTTTAGCCAATAAAAACACACAACACTAACTTGCACTTGGAAAGACTTTCCTGGGGGAAAAAAACAAAACACATCACATAAGTGTAAATCCCAAAAGTTGGCATCCCATCTTTCTGTCTTGTGTTTGCCCAGGAAGTCGTCTCTGTGTGCATGATGTGATGGCATGATGATGGACGGCATCGAGCTGCCACCATCAGCCATAAAAATGAACGATGGAGATCCTAAGAGACTGTGTGTGTGTGTGTGTGTGTGTGTGTGTGTGTGTGTGTGTGTGTGTGTGTGTGTGTGTGTGTGTGTGTGTGTGTGTGTGTTCTTCACACAGCCACATGACACACAGCTGAACCGGACTGAGCCAGACTCATGGACTGGCAACGATCAGAGAGAGGTTTCCATACAGCCATGAAGGAAAATGCTAATCGGCTTTCTCCTTCTCGAGAGGAGAGATACAGCCCAGGAGATACCACGTTGCAAGCAGGACGTATTAATAAAAAAAAAAAAAGAAAAACGTTCTATATCGGGCTGCACCGAAAAGTAAGAGAGAGGGGGAAAAATGAAATCTGATCTTCCCTTTCTTGCTGGAAAAAAATACTTTTCATCTGTGACCCAGGTGACAGCAGATACGAGCCAGGGGCACTAATGAAAAGAAGTGAATACGCTGCTAATACACTAACAGGACCCCGGTGGCTTCTGGGTAATAAGGCAAAGTAGTTGCTAAGTGATTCACTGTGTCTCGGCACTGCTGCGCTGCACCTGTGCCTCTGTGCCTCTGCGCGTCTCCGGCCAGAAACTACCAACACACCTGCCCTCACCTGGGATCATCCACTGTGCGTGTTCATCCACATGATCTATCACATGACCCTAACATCAGCAGGTCAAGCTGGTCTTGATGCGATGTGTTATTGCATAACTGTGTAATGATAATGTATCTGGGTAAGGTTGATGTATATAAATGTGTGTGAGTGTGTGTGTGAGAGAGAGAGAGAGAGAGAGAGTGTGTGTGTTCCTCTCACTTTAAAGGGACTGTTTAAGGGTGATTATGTTGTTTGGAATCAGGGGTGGGATGAGGTGTTAATGTGTGATGTTAGGGTCAGGGAACGCCTTCTGTCAGTAAGTGTCCTCACAGCTAACATAAGACAAGCGCGCGCGTGTGTGTTAATGTGTTTGTGAAGGCGCCAGTGTGATGAGTTAGCTTGATCACAATTAGCCTCATGACTGCGATTTTGCAGATGCTCGCTCTCACTGCAGCCAACACACCGCTGCAACAAGCATCTATAGATGAGCACAGACGTGCGCGCATGCACATGCATGCACACAAACACACGCAAGCCTTAACTTTTAACACCTTGAAAGCTTTTCCGTCTCTTTGAACCCTCTCTGCTTTACTTAATACTGACTCTGGATGTCTCTAATGCGTCACCTTTAGCGTTCACGTTTGACAGTCGACAGTGTGAATGTTCTTTCAAACACTCCGACGCCTTTCAATCCACATCACAAGCAAACACACAAACCATGCATGCATGGACTGTTCATGTGGCGACGATTGCAAATCTTCAAGAAAGAAAATAAATGAGCTGAAACTTAAAGTTGTTTTCTCGTTAGTGTGTGAAATGGTAAACTTTAACGGCACAGTGGCTAGGATTTAGTGCCATCTAGTGGAAAGGTTGCATTTTACAGCCAATAAAATTTCGCTTGGCGTTACCTGAAGTGGCCTCCAACTTACCAACATTAGCACTTGCTACTTTTTGTTTATATTATTTCTGCATCTCGATATAGTTTATCATGTCCATTCATAGTACAAAGGAAGACATTTGGCTAGCATTAGCTTTTAGCTGTCCAGATGTGGCTAGACAAATCATAACAAACACCAACAATCTAAGATACATATCACAAATGAATTATAATTCTACTTACTGTAATACACACACACACACACACACACACTCACACACACACACATATATATATATATATGTTATTAAGTAAGTAGATTCATTATCTTTTTCAATCAATCAATCAATCAAGCGCACGCACACACACACACACACACACACACACACACACACGTATATATATATATATACATGTTATTAAGTAAGTAGATTCATTATCTTTTTCAATCAATCAATCAATCAATCAAGCGCACACACACACACACACACACACACACACAAAAAGGTCAGAGCTCCCTTGCTCCGGCTTTCTTAGTCGCCCTCTTTCTCCAGCCTGTGTCTCCCATGTTTGAGTGAATTTAATAGGGTGCTCTGATGGGAGCGAGATGTTTCATTTAAGAACATCAGACATCAAAGGTCTGTGCTGAGATGGAGTGGTATTTCGAGCTGCACTCATTCTGCACCCAGTCTGCAGCGTTTGTCTTTGAAACTGCAAGGCTTTTCTAAATGTGTCAGAAAGGAAGAGGAGAAGGGAAATCTGGATTTGGATTCCGTAAAGCTTCAAAATCTCAGTGACAAAGTGACAAAGCAGACAGCCTGCTCTTCACCCACCGACAAAAGGTACTTTCACAGTTGCCATTAACAAATTCAAACCAGACAGTTGTAGAAATGTCCTGTCCATGCAAGTGACAACAAAGAAATAATAATCCCTGGTGTGTTTTGGACCTAACAGTTTTCTGTGGAAATAACACACCTTTTGAAAAAAGACTGAACGGTTGTGTGGCGTGAAGTGGCGGTGGAAAATGTGGAGATTGTCGATTCAATTCAGTTGCGGTGATTAATTCAACCGCAATTAATCACCGCAACGACAACAAAAGTCTATCGGTGTCGCTCTAACTACTGTTCAGAACACGCAGAATGTTTTCATCTCTAACTTTAATTGTGGTTCTAAAACTTCCTCCACTGTCTGCAAATCACTTATGTATTACAGTCGTACCTCGCAGTAGTGAGTACGCTCATACAAAGTGACTGACTCTCTCAAAATAGTCGCGCATTACTCTAATAAAGCACCTGGGCGGCGACAAACACCAGAGGGATATGCTGGTCCCGCTGGTCTGCAGCTGCAACCAAATTGTTTCCCCTCCCCTTTTATTCCCCTCCGCGTTTTCTTGCTTTGCTACTTTCTTATTGATTTATTCTCCATCTGCTTGTCGACAGCCCGCCGAGAGCGGCTATCTCATTCCCACATCCCACCTGAGAGGCGAGGTGAGACGAAACGGCAGCAAACACCCTGAGCCGCACACGCACACACACACACACACACACACACACACACACACACACAAAATGCAGGCGGCTGTCCCCAATTCACCTGCGTCTTTACCCAGAGAAAGGCTTTCTTAACAAGACATGACAGTGCTTTCATGTCCCCTGGACACTCTTATTCTCGCACACACACACACACACACACACATCAACGTGTCTGTCTTTTCGCACACTTGAGTCACCTTTCCCGTTTTCTCTCGCCTGACCTCGCATGACCCCGCGCGTCTCTCTCCCAAAGGACTGTGGGGATTATTGCGAGTACTGCGTTTACAATAGTTTTGCCCAGTCATCCACCCACAACACTTTGCTTCCAGACCAGCAGGGCCAGTCTCCTATAGGCAACAACAACCTGTTCTGCAGTGGTGACGAGCAAGTCCCGGAGCATCAGTTACAGGTAATGCTACACCGCCACGGTTGCGTGACATGCAATAAACAAAACACACCAGCCCAGTATGGAAAAGAACTGTCTTTCCAATAGGGGCCAGGCAACAGGAGCCAAACAAAAGCAGAAAGTGTTAACTTGTATGAGGGACTGAGGGGGACTGGGTGTGGGGTGTGGGGTAGTGTGAAAGCTGTGTGGGTGAGAAACAGAGAAGGAGGGACAGTGAGGACAGATAATGCAGGGGCGGCCGTCCAAACAGCACTTCTCGCTGTATTGATTAGATCGGGCTCCCTGTGAGAGATTTAGATCAATGAGGCCATAAAAGTCCATCTTCTCAGTCAGGAGCCACTACCGGCCACTTATCTCTCACTCTCCCTCGCACCCACACACACACACACACACACACACACATACATACATACACACACACCAACTTAACTCACTAATGCACTTGCACATGCTGGAGCGAAACGCTGAATCGGTTTGTTTACATTCCTTTTGTCATTATAGATATTATTATCTGGTCAAGTCTGCACACACACACACACAAACACACACACACACACACACACACACACACACACACTGCAGAGGTTATACCTGTTGATTATGACAACATGAGCTCGTCCAAATACTTAAATGTTTGCATTCTGATAGAAACTTTTCTTTTAGTTCATAGATTGCAAATAGAGCTGATATGATTTGACTTTTCAATTAGAAAAATGAATTCTTTAAGATTATTTAGCCCTTATCTGATATCTGTGAGGATGAGTCAGCCCGTTTTGTCTTCTGTATGTACATAATATTGGTAACATCGATTAAAGATACGTATTTATACACCAGCCCAGTATGGAAAAGAAAGGTCTTCCCAATAGGGGCCAGGCAACAGGAGCCAAACAAAAGCAGAAAGTGTTTACTTGTATGGGGACTGGGTGTGGGTGTGTGTGGGGTAGTGTGAAAGCTGTGTGGGTGAGAAACAGAGAAGGAGGGACAGTGAGGACAGATAATGCAGGGGCGGCCGTCCAAACAGCACTTCTCGCTGTATTGATTAGATCGGGCTCCCTGTGAGAGATTTAGATCAATGAGGCCATAAAAGTCCATCTTCTCAGTCAGGAGCCACTACCGGCCACTTATCTCTCACTCTCCCTCGCACCCGCGCACACACACACACACACACATACATAAACACACACCAACTTAACTCACTAATGCACTCGCACATGCTGGAGCGAAACGCTGAATCGGTTTGTTTACATTCCTTTTGTCATTATAGATATTATTATCTGGTCAAGTCTGCTCTGCTTGCTCGCCACACACACACACACACACACACACACACACACACACACACACACACACACACACACACACACTGCAGAGGTTATACCTGTTGATCATGACAACATGAGCTCATCCAAATACTTAAATGTTTGCATTCTGATAGAAACTTTTCTTTTAGTTCATAGATTGCAAATAGAGCTGATATGATTGGACGTTTCAATTAGAAAAATGAATTCTTTAAGATTATTTAGCTGTTATCTGATATCTGTGAGGATGAGTCAGCCCGTTTTGTCTTCTGTATGTACATAATATTGGTAACATCAATTAAAGATACGTATTTATAAAATAGTATAGTGAGCTATTTTGTCAAGTGTAAAGTGAAAAACCTTTAATCAGATCTGATCACAAACCCTCTTATCACCACTTTATTATGACTGGAGTGAATAAAGGGTTGAAGCCGCAGCACACACACACTCAAGCTCTCATTCATATTTTCTTTACTTGTCATTAAAGTATTTCCTTCATTACAGTCATTTAGAGCAAAAGCCAACACTCAAAGTGAGAGGCCCTTGAATCAGCGTTCCTGCAGCAATTAGCACGACCACTATACGCCCAGCATCTTCAAGATCTCACAAATCATAATCATCATCGCAAAGCAATGATGTGATGACGGTAATTTACCGCACAATGTTTTTATTTTTGGGGAAGCGCGGCCTAATGTGCACTCGGGGGTGAAACCTTTTTTGCCTGTGGTGCTCCATCATTTTGAACGAGTTGGGCAAAGACGCACTTTGTTGCAGTTATGTTTTGTTACAGAAACAAATGTGCTGTGAAACGCTCTAATGTATACCCATGCCATTTTGCCACGATATTTATGAGCGTTCCCAGTCAGTGGGGGCCTGTCACAGTGTCTGTAAAGTGGCCAACAATTGACACATTACCGTGTCGATGGTGTGCAAGTGATAGCATAATTAAAAGCTGTGTTGTGTTTCTGTGTGGTGAAGCAGGAAAGACTTTCTGGCTTTTCCTCAGTGTTGTGTTTACATTGGGAGAAGATGGAAAAGCTCTAAATGAGTCAATGTTAAACAGCGAAATTATACATTTACTGAGATGTTTGTCCCAAATATCTCAAATCTTTGGTTTGTCTTAAGCAATCAGTAACTATGTGCGTTAATGTTGTGCATAAAATAAACGACTGGTAACTTGATTCACATTTCTTGTAATCCTATCATCGCTAATGTTTACAATCAAAGTGTCACTTCTCGTGACATAAATATTTAAAAAGTTGGTTCATAATAATTAAGCAATAAAGTGCTTCATCAATACGTGACGAAAAACCAGGCAATTACGAACTTATGACGGATAACTTTCCGATCAATGGGAAACTCTCCGAGGTCTGACAAGCCATCGCTTATGATATAACAATGTAGCTCTGGGATAAACACAAATGATTAAGCATTTCAATATGTCATCCAGCACAAACGATTAAAATAAAACAAAGCTGGAAACGAGGACGGGCTCTAATAACACAATCAATATACACACAGAGTTTGATAAATAACTACTGCTGTCAACATGACTGTAGAGGTCACAGTTACCCTGTGCTGTAGAACAGCATCCTTTTAATATTACAGTTTTTTACAGTGTGTGTGTGTGTGTGTGTGTGTGTGTATATACATATACAGGGGGTCCTCGTGTTACGACACCACCCTACAATAAGAGTTTACTATGGTGAATTGCCTTTTGTCACTGTAGGGGTTCATATCGCGAGTGTAATGAGAATTTCCTTTAGATTTCTGATATCAACCGTGTAGACCCTGTGTTGTGAATAAACTTACGGTATCGCCACGATCCCGAACGCATCTGTGTCCGTGTGCATCTCCTTACCGGCTGTCGCTGCCCCCCCCCCAACTCCCCACCCCACGCCAGCCGTCCATTTCACATAAGTAAACACAAGGCAGAGTAGCCTAGCTGTGCTGTGGAGGTGTTGGAGAGCCAGCAGGCGTCAGTTAAATTGGCCTGACAAAACCACTCAGGGTCCCTGTTTGTTACTAATCACTTTTAAAGTAGCTTTGCTCGGGCCTGGCCACGAATGCCATCTCAGTGTCCACACTGGGAGGCGCTGCTACCTGCTCCAACCACAGTGACACACAGTGACACACAGACCGGTACCAGCGGGCTACGACACAGTGCTCTGCAGTGATAAGTCATTACCTCAGCTGGCACTTTGTTAGCAAACAGGGAATCTGTTGCTGGAGCCATCTACTCATTACTTGTTAATCACTTGAATGGGAGGTCTTGTTTGTACACACACATAAAGCGGGTGGCACACGTACAAACACATCCAGCCAGCATGGCGGACTTTGTTTTCTGCTAAGCACGGGCATTATTGTGTTCCTAATGGTGCTTGAAGTAATTACACTCTAATGTTACTCGCTGTCTCGTCCTCTCCAGCGGGCCTCAGCATGGTAGTTCAGCTCGGAAGTGCACGCCATACGCGCGGCACCATTCTCCCCTAACTGCCTCCATTAACCAGAAGGCTCCTGCCATTGCTTCTTCTTGTGGCGGAAGATGAGGCATGCTTCAGCGACAGCCTAAGTGACTGCATACACAGGGGTGGCCAGTCAGCGGGAGCAAACACACACACGGAAATTAGGCGCCGCGGCCATTTTTACAAATCTGTGCTGGAGAGGGTTCGGCGATCTGGAAAAAAAAAAACCCGGAGCAGACACAGACACGGCGGGGGAACTGTTCTCGAGACTCAAACATTGATGCAATCTCCTGCAACCCGTCCCTGGGAATTTGAACTGGCTGTGTTTGGACACAGGGAAGATGTTATTCCAGCGATGGACCTTTTTGCTTTCTTTGCATAATATCGCGGTCCATGGTTCAAGCGGCGGTGCTGCGGACTAACATCAAATGGGAAAAAATAAATCCGGAGGAAGGCACTCATGACATAATAATGTTGCTTTGTTCAAACGTTGCGCAATATTTCTAATGTCGGGGCCCTGAAAACACGTTTTTGTGCCGTGAGTTCAACAACGGTCAGATCCAGATGCTTTTGTTGCTTATGTTATTGTTAGTTCAATCTGAATTTCTCCTAACTTTGACCTTCCCTGCTGCTTAACTCGGGAATATGTTGAGAAAAACAGCAGATTTGAATATAACCAGACCGGAGGAGTTATATCAACCTCTATTTGACACCTTCTGCATAACCTTTCTACCACAAGACAAAAAAGCCTCTTCCCTCTCTCTCAGAGTCTGTGTCCAATAGCCATGGCGACGGAAAGGACCGCAGCTGAAAAGCAGTTTGCCCTCCGGAGGATTCAAACTGATACCTTCTCTCTCCAGTCTCCAATCATCCCTTCGACCCAAGTCTCCAAAACCCCTCCGGAATATTTGTTTAAGTCATCTCCTGCCTCCTCCTCCTCCTCCCTCACACATTTCATGTCACAAGCTTGTTTTCAGTGTATGAGTGCAGATGATTGAGGTGCGATGCTCCTGGGGGTCTGGGGGGTGGGGGTGGGATGCAGTACGACACGGCCAAACAAAAACTGTCACCTTCTACAAGCGGTTGAACCGGCATTGGCGGATAAGCATCACTGTCTGCATGTGTGTGTTTGTGTGTGCTTGAGTGTGTGTGTGTGTGTGTGTGTGTGCATCCAGCCTTCTCCCTGGGGGTTGACATCTTATCTCAGCAGCGTCAGGGAGAGAAACAGGCCAATATGTCGGTGCAAAGATGTGCTGTGGGTGAGAATGGATAACGAGCCTGTCTGATTTACCTGCAGGTAACCACGGGGGCCATAGGGCGTCCTACTTTACTGCGCCACCAGCCATCGCAGACAAACTCCCGGAGACATGGAGACGGAGACGGGGTCAACGGATGGGAAGGAGAAACATTCTGATCATCTCAAACACTGCCGCATGGCGTGTTTATCAGCGACGGGGAGCTGTCACACCTGACATGGGCTGACGAATAAGAACAAGTGTCCAAACTCTACCGAAACACTTGAGCGGCGTCTCGCTGCTCCAGCTAAAAACAGCACAATCGACAAGTCACTCGAAGCCCGTTTCCTGTCGACGTTCATGACAGCCACTGTCAACAGAAATCAACAACACAACAGGAATTTACACGTTTCTATTTCCTCACCAGTGGGTCCACACATATTACATATATTATTTTTCTATTATAAGATATATATATATACACACACACACACACACACACACACCCATATATATATCTACAATATATCTACACATATATATATGTGTGTGTATTTATATATATAGTAGAAAAAAGAAAACAACCTCTAGTTACGGATGTGGAAAAGACGACTACACTTATAGGACGGACACACAAACACATACACACACACAGCCTGTTCCTGAAGTATGCATTGTGCCACCAAATGTCGCACATCATGACTCAACATAAACGCGTCCCCCCCTTTACCATTCAGCAATAACAAACACCATCTTGCTCTAAACTGCTCATTGGCTTTTAAAAGCACTCAGATGGGAGAGGCGCTGCACAAGCGGCCGCTCGGCCTCCGACTGAGCTTTATATCCTCGTCGAGGAGCTCACTCATACAAGTTGTCATTACATCTTACGACAACGCGGTGCGTCTCAGTGTCGAGCATCACTCTGAGCCGCTCTCTGGGCTGCGTGCAAGCACTCGTTAAGAGGCATTCAGGAAACTGACAAGCTGCTCCCGTGGAGACTGGAAAGAAACAAGATTTGGCCTTAATTTGTGTTTCTCATAAACGCATTCATCCCATGATGTTCTTAAAAATAGACCTTGTGCAGGGCAAATGAGAGCGGGCCCCAGTCGTGTGCTTGCAACAGCTGAGCACTCTGGGAGAATGACGTGATCGCAGGTCCTGCAGTGCCCCCATCAGGATCACTTCTGCATCCCTATCCCACCTCTCCTCATCCTTTCTCGCAGCTTCATTTTCTGATGCTCACTCTGTTCGCCTCCATCCTTCCCACCCGGCCTGGCCCGGCGTTCTCACGCGCCTCGCCTGGCGCCCCCTCTCTTTGCCGCGTGGCGCGGTGAAACCCTGCAGTATTGCTGCCGGGTGAAGCCATTAAGAAACAGCAAACAGACATGTCAGGTCTGCAAACAGTGCTGCGAAGCACAGGTGGCGCAGAGCTAACAGACAGGAATCATTACACTGTTCCACTCCGATCGCTGCTCTTCCACTGGGACACAGGCCCCACATATACACATGTCACACACACACAGACACACACAGACACACACGAAAATACAGATTTAATCACACATTGTGCAGTGGAATATAAACATATAGGCAGGTCCATATATTTATACAGGTGCACACAGGAAGTGACTGTCATCGGGGATTGTTATTGGTTTGTCTGCACTTCATGAAGAGCGGGATGGGTGGGACAGGGGGGAAGTGAACCCCCGGAGAAAGGGGAGGGGGGTTGGTGGTGGGGTGGGGTGGGGGGACCAGAGTGACGAAGGGGTAAAGAGAAGCAGAGGCAGCATGAGGTGGAGGAGGAAGTGCAGGTTGGTGAGCGCACCTGAGGCCAGAGAGCCAGCTCGCTCTGCAGCCTGGCTAATGGTGCGACAGCGCCCAGCATATTTCACCTGACACATTTACATTTGCTGCTGCACTGACCTAGTCACTGCACATCTCTCTCTCTCTCTCTCTCTCTCTCTGTGTGTGTGTGTGTGTGTGTGCGCAGTAAGGATAATGACTGCATTGATCAGAGACATCCCCAATGGGTGGTCTTGTTCCGTCAAGGCTGAGAGAGAACGACAGAGAGAGAAAGAGAGGGGGGGGGGGCGAACGAGATGCCCTCTGTTTGCGACCCGCCTCATCGCATTAGCCAATCAAATATCCATCTTGGCTGTCGCCTTCCTGCACCATGCAGACTATCAAAAACAAATCTGCTGCCCCGTTTCTATCGCCCGTCATGTCGCTGCTCCCTCCTTCCTTTATCATTCCTCTCTCTCTCTCTCTCTCTCTCTCTCTCTCCAGCTCCATGCGACTGTTCCCCGGCTCTCACGTTTCAGATCGGAGGCCGCGGTCCCTCCTGTGATAAAGCAGCTGAATTATCCACACTCAGCTCAACAGGGCATTAAAATCAACAAGTGGATGACGGATGACGCGTTGAAGAGGAAAAAGACCTCGAACATAACAAAACCGCTTCACGTAGCTTTTGTGCGCACATAGTTTTGTGGCTCCTCAAAACTAAGCCAGCTAAATAGTAGCGGGAAAACTCAAGAGTCCTGAATCAACTGAAAAGAAAAATTAATTAAATTGAATTAAAAGCGCTTTTTCCGTACAATCAGTGATAAAGGGAGCCACTCAGAGTCAAGGGCCACCGCAGTTTCAATCAAGAGGAAAAGAATCCAACGCCTCAGTGTGCTGATAATAATAATAATAATAATAATAATAAATGAAATGATGTGGCTGGTTACACGAGTAACACAAAGTAGCCATGGATGATCACATGAGTGTGGAGTCAAAGAGCACAGATCAGCGCCTCAGCTGTCTGACTGATGTGATGTGATCTACACAGAAAGAGGCTTATTATGCTTTCTCTCACCACAAGGTTACAACCATACGCACAGGAAGTTACTAAATCTCACAGCATCTGCATCCGCTGACGGCATTTTTTTTTTTTTTTTTTTCACCCAGCACTGGATATAAATGTGTGTGCGGCGGGTTCAGGCATCACTCACCATTAAAAAAAATAAGAAGGAAGCAACACTCTGAGGCCTGACAGCTCAGGAGCTCCATTAAGGATCCTTCTGAATTTACAGTGAGAGCAAACGGCCACAGCTAGCCGCCCACAGAAACAAGGCAATCACTCACCTCGGGCCCTCTCCAGAGCCACACACACATGCACACACGCACACACACACAGATTCAAAGACAAATGTTTGTGCAATGCATGCAGGCGGATTCAGAGATACATCACATACACACTGCTAGAGTGCAGATGATATGGCTGATGATTCCTTGCTCTCTCTCTCTCTCTCTGTGTGTGTGTGTATGTGTGTGTGTGTGGGATCTGTCGTGGAAAAGGTTACGTGTGGTGCCAGTGCAAACAGGAGATACAAGGTCTGGTCACAAACCACCAGGCAATCTCCAGCATGCGTCACCTCAGAGACATGATGTACATATGAAGGGCAACACACACGTGTGGCTCAACATACACGGACACACACAGCGGTGCCAACGCACTGATAAATCTGCACACTGAAATTGGAAGCATACGGCTGAACACACACACACACACACATATATGTATATATATGTGATTGGAAACATGGAGATCATCATCATGCATTCACAGGAGCGCGCGTTGAGGTTGACACACACACTTCTTTTGGGACGCTCAAAGGACTTTGCTATTTAGCGCTGATGACATTCAGAAATACTGGATGTTCTGCGGTTTCTAATCTGTCTCGGCGCGCTCCCCGCAGGAGCCAGTGGGTCATTAGCAATCGTGGCATATGGCAGGACGCCTGCAGGAGGCGTGGAAGGACCCCGGCTCCTCATCTGCGGTGCACGTTTGTGTTTGAGAGGCGGAGAAGCACCGGAAGTGGAAGGAAGGGGCCAGAAAGGAAGGCGAAGAGATGAAGAGGATGACGAGATGAAGACGAGATGACGAGATGCGAATGACAAGTTTGTAGAAGTGACACAAAGGTGCCAATAAATCTCTTTGTCTGCCGATGTCTCGCAGGCCACATGCATATGAACCAGCCTCCTGTAAATCACACAGTGGTGCGCTGGAGATGACTGAAGCGGAATTAAGTGGGAAAGGGCAGATAATAAATTGACTGTTTTCACGGACGGTGCCAGGAAACGTCTCCGCACCTGAACAGATTCATAGGCAAAGTGTTGGAGAAGCCTAATGGCCTTGATTTTTCTCCTCCCTGTCTTCATCCACGCATACACACACACACACACACACTCACACACACACACACACACACACACAAAGCATTTTTAATAGGGCATAATAGCAATAACAGGGCGAGTTAGAGTGCTGTTTTGATCTCATAATTTCAAACACGCAGACACACACAGAGAGAGCGAGAGAGCGAGAGCGAGAGAGAGAGAGAGAGAGAGAGAGAGCAGTACAGAGCAATATCACAGAAATCCACACAGAAAGAGGGAAATGGAGTCGGAGAAGATGCTCCTCTTCTCTTGGATGCAGCCTTGGCTCGTAATGCAATGGGGAGACAGACAAGAGAAAACAACAGACATGAAGAGGGGGAGTTGGAGGGGGGGAAAAAAAAAAAAAAAAAAGAGGGGGGGGGGGGGGGGGGGGGGGGGGGGGGGGGGGGGGGGGGGGGGGGGGGGGGGGGGGTACAAGTGAGAGAGAAAATCAACCAGCTCTCACACAGAGACAATCAATAAGCTCTCTTCTCAGTCTATTTCCTGTGGGCTGGCCTGGGTAATAGCGTTGTGCCAAAGCCGGCTGAGTGCAGCCTGTGAACAGGTTCAGGGTGGCGCTGTAGCATGAAGCCAGCACTGTGCTGTGCTCAGACACACTAATTGTTACGTTTACGTCATAAAGAGGGCAGAGGAATCGTGATCGGGAGATGATGCTACAGTTCCATCGTCACGGGAGACGAGGAGAAAAGTGAAAATGACCCCTGTTGATTCACTTTAATAATTAAATGAAGTGTATGTGGAAAGTTACCTGATGTTAATGTGTACCATTTAAACAGTTGTGTTATATGTTGAAGCTGTCACAGTCTTGGGGGGAGGCTGCTTTTTCAAACTGTATCAATCTATTTCCACCCTCTGTTAGCGTTCGTTAATGCAGCCGCCCTATTTTAGCAGGGGAATGATTAAAACCTCATCTCATCTTATAGTTTCCATGCATCACGCTGCTGCCCGTCCCTCTGACTCGCCACCTGGAGTGGGAAATATAACCCGGTGTGACACATGGGGGATGATGAGAGTGGAATTTCCACTCCAGTGCAGGTGAAGCCAGTGATTCATTAAAAAGAACGAGCAAGTCAGCATGAGCGCTATGGCGAGGAGGGATACGCGGGCAGGCGGGGGAGGGGGCGGGGGTGGGGTGAGGCGAGGAGGGAGCACAGAGCAGAGTGTAAGGCTTTACTTTCCATCCATATGGTCAGCCAGTTGGTTGGCGGGCCAGTAGTCAGGTCTCAGTGATCCTGAGCTTCACCACGCATGACTGCCAAATCCTTACACACTCGCACAAACACACACACATACACAAACATACGCACACGTGTTGGACAGGTGCACCAGATGTCCACTTTCCACTCCCATGGTCTTTGTCACTAACCTGCTCAGGTACCGTGGGAGGGGATGAGTCCAAATGGCAGACACAGAAACCAGTGTTTGTATGTGAGGGTTGGCCATGGAGACTGACGGGGGTGGTGGTGGGGGTGATAGTGGGGGGGCGTGTGACAGGTCACCCAGGTAAATACCGCACATGGCTGCGGCCCCCGAAATATTTCACAACATGAGAAAAGGCCAAACAGGGGTCAAGGGTCTCATGAAATGATCTCCATAAACATAAACACTCTTTTTTAAGCCCAAACTACATGTCTGTTAAAATCATAACCGCGACACCATGTTGCCTAGCAACACAAACAGTCGCCGCCTTTAATTTAAATCTCCAAACAGAGACCGAAACCCCCGCGACGCTCCGGTGCTACAGACCCTACAGACAAAGCATCAGACGCATGGACAGAAGAGCCAACATCAGTATCTGTGTTGTTCACGTTCTCGCTTCCTGGATAGTGAGTAATAGGATTTTGACAGAACCAGCAGCTGGTGCATCTGCAGAACAGGGCAGCACATCTGTTATCCTTCTCAACTTCAGCCTGACCTGTACGACAGAAGCTCACTAACTCTCTCACACACACACACACATTGCAGGAGGCTGGCATCCCGTACAGGGCAGCTGAGTGAGCGAGCTAACGGCCTGTGACCGCACTGTAGTTATGAGCCGCTTTCTAATTATGAAGCACTTTGGTGGTTCTGCCTCGACCACTAAAACTTTTATTTTATTTTTATTTCCCCCCCCCCCCCCCATATGCTGTTAGGGCCTGCAGGAGCTCAGGCAGAAAGAAATCAAATAAATAAATAAAGTGAAATACCTGCAGGATGAAGGTGGGGGATGGGGGTGGGGGGGGGTGAGAGGAGCAGAAACAGCTGTCCCTCAGCTGCAGTCCCCTCAGCTGGGCTCTCCACAGAGAAAAGTGCCAGTGAGGTGCCTGTAAAACAGAATCATTACACCGTTAACCTCCAATCCATCTTCATTCACTCTGCTGTAAGAAACTGTATCAGTGATGCAGCCACAGCCGTGGAGCATCTCAAAGTCGACTGTGGAAATGGGGTGGAGTGAGGGTTAAGACCCCCACACACAACCCCCCACACACAACCCCCACCGCCCCCTTAACCCACAAAACTGAGTCTGAGCAGGACCAAGAGTCATGCAACCCACCCGCCCCCCCGCCCCTGTGGATCTGTGGTTGGGTGCAGCAATGAGAGGTGACTCGGAGCGGATTGTGATTTATGTGGCGGCGGGTTCGGGCGTACGGGACCCGGGCCGGCGGAGGGGAGAAGATGGATCCGAGATGTGACCGAAGGAGACAATCTGATTACAGCCCCCCACCTGCTTTCATCTTCATCCCCACCGCCGCCGCCGCACCCCCCCGCCACTGCACATCTCTGTGGCAACATGAAACCTGATAAGAAGATGGGTCTATAGAAACAAACAAAGGAAATATTAAAAGATCCCACAGATTTGGAGAACAGTTGTCTTGAAATCACAGATGTGGCATCACAGCACTGCTCCGCCGCCGGCTGCCCAGACACCAGGCCGTCAATGTCCTGTCCCTCTGCTGTCCTATGCAGGACAACTGTGAGACATCTCCCTGGCTGAACCTGGAGCTTTCATCCATGTTCACTCTCCAGGTTCAGACAAAATCAGCAAAGGAAAAGGAGGCTTGAGGTTTGAGGTTTCTTCATGTTCATTAGGAGTCAAACTGATCAGCTGTTGTCACTGTTTCTCCATTTGGACGCCATCAGACTGTTGCATAAGAGAAAAGTGCCACACATAGAGCACATTTATTTTCATCTTCATCCCCACCGCCGCCCCCCCACCCCCACCCGCCACTGCACATCTCTGTGGGAACATAAAACCTGATAAGAAGGTGGGTCTATAGAAACAAATAAAATAAATATTAAAAGATCCCACAGATTTGGAGAACAGTTGTCTTGAAATCATAGATTTCCGCCGCCTGCTGCCCGGACACAAGGCCGTCAATGTCCTGTCCCTCTGCTGTCTTATGCAGGACAACTGTGAGACAACTCCCTGGCTGAACCTGGAGCTTTCATCCATGTTCACCCTCCAGGTTCAGACCTGAATCAGCAAAGGAAAAGGAGGCTTGAGGTTTGTTCATGTTCATTAGGAGTCAAACTGATCAGCTGTTGTCACTGTTTCTCCATTTGGACGCCATCAGACTGTTGCATAAGAGAAAAGTGCCACACATAGAGCACATTTATCAAATCAGACAGTGAAACACAACTGAAAATAAAAAAACACTAGTAATATGATTTTATGAATCTGAAAAAATGTCCCATTTTCCCGCAGATTAGATTCTCTGCCTTTTTGCATTTATCCATTAAATCGTCTTTGAACCTCAGCTACGGCTGATTAGACAAGGTGATCGTTGCATCTCCACTCAGGTATTGTTTTTGAATATGCAGGCTGACGACAGGGGGAAGAGACGCAACCTGCCGCTTTCTCTTTTCACCACTTCCACCCTGACACTTCAGACACTTTCAGGGCTCAGATCTTCAGCTTTGAACAGAAGCTCATCACAGCCCCAAAACACAGTTTAACCCAATCTGCTCTTATTCACCATACACACACACACACACACACACACACAACATCACACAAACACAAACAGACACAAATCAACTTTCCTCTGGCTTTTCATGTTTTATCTACACTTACAACCATCACTTTCATCCTTTTTCAGCTGAAACCAGTTTCAGCTCCTCTCATGCCTCACGCAAACTTGACATGAGCTGAGTGACTTCCTCAGTTTGTCAGGGAGTCAGGTCAAGGTGAGTCACTCTGACTGCAGCAGGTCTGCACGGTGCTGCTGACTATCTGCACGTGGAGGCACGGTGTTAGAATTCTATATTTAGAGATATAAAATTCCTCATTTTATTTTTTATTATATATATAATATAATTTATACACACACACACACACACACACATATGTATATATGTGTGTATATACATATACTGTATATATATATATCCGCATTTACAGGAATCCTGCAAGATGAAATCTGTGTACTGGGACTGCCACCGTGTGGCAGAAAGGAGAAATGACGGTGCAACTTTCCTAAGTGTCTGCACTAATATTCAGCAATGAACAGTATAAGACTATACAGTACATCTATATGGTGCTATGATGCATACAACAGTCATTTAACATTTTGGTTTGCACAGAGAAAGTTGGATGTTGAGTTGGAGCATAGGATGAATGTTGGAAGAAGAAGAAGAAGAAGAAGAAAATAATAATAATAACAATAGCAGTAATAGCTATTATTATTATTATTATTATTATTATTATTATTATTATTATTATTATAAATCAGCTGTTTTGATTGTGGATTAAGAAGAAAATTCAGCACAAATGATTGGAAATAAAGGCAGAGTCCCACTCTACACTGGTGCTGGTGCTGGTGGTGGTTCAGTATAAATATTTAAATTTGCACAGACAAATGCTGACTTCCCAACACAGCCATAATGATGAAGGTAAGCAGTTCGAAGCCAGCAGCCTGCTCTTCACTAAATCATCACCCGGACAATAAATATGAGGAGTTGATTGTCTCATCTGCTGCCCAGAGGGAGAGGTGAAAAGTTGCTCTTCGCTGGATTAGATCATTTATCACCACCATCAGTGCAGAGTGTATTATTGTGCTGCTGAGAGATGGGGAAAGAGCTGACCGCAGTGTGCAGACTCCTCCTGACTAAGGCTTTGTAAGACACAAAAGAGCAAAAAAAAAAAAAAAAATAAACCTGCTCAAAGGTGCTGGGTATAGCAGTTTAAACATCAATGACTCCAGCTATAAAAGTTACACAGATTAAAGCAGATTTCCAAAAAGAAACGTTCGGAGAGGAAAAAGCACCAATACCACTCAGAAGCTACATCATAACAGCCTCTGTGGATCGTGCCCTTTCCAAGCTGTCAAAACTAACAACAAAGATTCAACCGCACTGCACACATCAGCTTTGATTCCTGCTTCTGTCGCACTGAAACACACGTAAACACAACACCTATGGATCGACAGACTGATTACAGCCAGACAAATACTCCACGGCGCTCCAGCTCATTACCCTGCGGCCTCGGCACAGGAGCGTGCGTCTGCCGCCGCCGTCGCCGCCGCCTCATTCACTCCCACCTGCCTTCTTCCTTCCTGTGGATGTGACATGAATAACCACTTTGTCATTATCCTCAGATCTGTGATGCAGCACAGGCCTCCCACGCCACAAAAAAAAAAAAAAAAAAACTTTGAGTAATTAAAATCCACACTGCAAAAAACACAACGTAGAGTAAATGACTGTCGGGATGAAGACAGGAAAATGGGGGGTGGGGGTGGGGAAAATATAGTGTGAGGGATCGGTAATAAAAAGATGGACAGATCGACTGCGTCTCTTTTATCCAGATGACAGCAAACGCACCACAGATATATCTTGAAATTGAATATAAAAATGATGTTATGCAGAGTTTATGCAAAGTCTGTTTGTCTGATTGGGACCAAACCTTTATCTTTGAAAAACGTCTCTCACAACCCGATTTTTTTTCTCTCTGTAATTTCCTGCCCAATCTGTTTAGATTTCTCAACACTATGCGCATCGCAACGCGGTTTATTCATCAGAACAATGTGTCGAGATTCATTATATCCAACTTATTTTTCTGTTGTGGAATCATTTGTATTTAAGTCTAGCAATCTAATCCAACACCCACAGTGCGCAAAGTAGATTTTTCTGCCTGCGGCCATGTTCAATGCTGGAGCTGAAATAAAACTCAACAAAAAGTCAAAAGACTGCTCGAAGAACTTTTCTCAAATTCAGAAACATAGAAATGGCCAACAAATTGGAATTCAAACAGGAAGGATCAATAATCATGCAGCTTCCTAAGCAGCAAATAATTATGACACAACAGCAAATCTCCACTTGTTGACACTGTGGCGGAGAGGAAACAGAGTAGTTATCATTATGAACAGTGATGTTCTGACCTTTGCGTTGACATCGGTCATCTAAGCTCACAGAGCACTTTATTAGGAACGTCTAACCACCAGCTCATCCAATCAGCTAATCACCTGAGGGTGAGAAACCTGCAGAGATGATGTCATGCATCAAGTCACCGTGGAGCAAAAGGTCAATGGGGCGTCTGCAGTGTCTTGTGGATCCATGTGGATGTTTCTAGAGCAAATGGAGACACTGCACAGTGCTATATTGTGGTGTTTCTAATAAAGTGCTATGTGAGTGTATGTCCTGTCAGAAAGCGCGCACACACACACGCCCGCACACACACACACACACACACACACATCTTCTACGGGAGAGAAAATAAGGGGCCATCAACCAGCAGCTTTCATCAGACTTTCCAATGTTTTGCTGGTGACAAGCAGTGACACACTGTATGGCACGCACACACATACACACACACACACACACACACACACAGACAGAAAGAGAGATTCGCTGTCAGATAACCGCGGCCTTAAATGTCACAGCAGACAGATGCTGTTCTCTGCACCCACTCTCTCCAAAGCATGTGGAGAGTGAGAATATGAAATCAGTCAAACTGCACAGGAGCGGTTTTTAGATTACTGGAGGAAAACATGGAGGAAAATCTACCTATGTCCCACCTTCCAGACACACACACATACACACACACACACACACACACACACACACACACACACACACACACACACACACACACACACACATTTAGCCACCTGATCAAACAACAAGATTCAGTTTACTGCTTACTGGCAAATATGTTTGCTTCAAATCTGGTGTCTGATCGGTTCCAGTCGTTTCACATCAGAAGGATTAAGGCGAGTTGAAGCCTTTGGAAATTGAGTCACACATCAGAGATACACAGCGTCAAATGCTGGGTCGTGACCCTCTTCACTCATCTGTGGGAGTTACCTGCTTGATGCATCCCCTCCCTCAGCTTCTCAACTTAAACAGCTATGTGGTTAAGGAGAGTAGGTTTACGTGTGCAAAGTCACAGGAGGAAACCACAAGAGCAAAAAAAACCAACTTTGTGACGATTGTGTGAGACATCCGTTTATCTCGGGCCTATTTGATCGGAGATACATGTGAATACGTTTTCCTGCATAAACCACAGCTGCACCTCTGTTAGATGAAATGCTTCGAGTCACCATAGGACATCAGCAGAAGAGGCGGTCGCACAACACACACACTTCCCCTTCTCCACTGTCACAGTCTTCATTATACGGCAAACAGCTGGAGGCCTCTGGGAAGGTCGAGAGTGTTTGTATGTGTGCGAGAGTCCTGAGGGGAAGGTTTGGACCTAATTGGCACCGGCATGTCAAACGTTCCCATGAACCAAGCTGGCAACCCCATACGTCAAAACGCCACGTTCCCAACAAACGCAGCACTGCATGAATGAGAATAAGAGTGACGACCCCTGAGTGACTTTTAGCATCCCAGCGCTGCAGGCAATGACGACGGAGACAGGACGGCGTGGGGGGTAGAGGGGGGGTGTGGGACGTGGAATGAGTGCATTAAAATGAACGCACACGCACACACAAAAATCCCCTGACTGGAATAAAACCCAACATGACAGCTACAAGGTCACACGCATCTAACATCTAAATCTCCATCATGCACATTGGGAATTAGGTTAATTTGAGATTCCAAAAAGTGACAATAGCTATGAATGTGAGTGCGACTGGTCCTCTTTTTGCGGCTGTCCTGTGATTGGCTGGTGTGTGCGTGTTTTTTTTAAAATTATTTTACTGTAAAATAAAACATTTGGGGTACACTGTGTGTTCAGCTGAGTCAATGAGCTGATTAAACTCTGCAACGGCTCAGTGGCTAAATGAAGATATTAATTAGGAGGAAAACTCACTAACTTAATAAGTGAAGATGCAGAGCTCTCATTTATAATAGCCATTATGCAGAGGCAAAGATGCTGACATAGAATTATTCGCTAATGAAAGTGAATGAGGTTAATGAATGGCCTCATTAACATAACTACTTATGTTCAATACATCACAGAGATATGGTGGGACATTAAGCAGCTCAAGTGCCTCTCGCTTATTACAGCTCCACTTTATTTTGTTACACATTTTAAATATTGTATACCGTGTTCTATTGGCACATATTACACATGCTGTTACAACTACTCACAATGCAGTTAGGAAACTTTGCCGGTGTGTAGCTGAGGTGAAAGGAACAGGAAGTGAGACGTGATGGGTATGTCGAGGCAGCCCAGATCCATACACACGCGCACACACACACACACACACACACTATGTAGACTGGGACACAGGCTTTTATGGTTTTCTGCTGCTGTTGTGTTTGTCTCTAACACAGTCTGAAAAACCTCAGCTGGCTGCTGTGAAAACAATGTGTGTTCTGTGAATTAGCAGATAAAAATAGAGGCCTTCTCTTGTTCCCCCTCTCCAAACCCCCAACCCATAGACTGCACAGAAAACTGCTCCCAGTGCAGCTTTGTAGTTACACCGTGCTGCAAGCCAAAAGGCAGATGAACAGAGCAACGCTGACACTGATCTGAGAAGACAAAGCGTTGTTGTGCTGCTCCTCGGAGCTGTTTGAACCGAGGCTCCAATTAGGGAGCGTTACTGAGCTGCACGTGCGCTAAACGCTGATTGTTGATTGTTGTTCTGGTCCTGATCGGGTGAAAATTAAATTAGGAGGAGAGAAGCTGACGGCTGATATCGCCGCTTCCTTATTGACCAAAACGTATTATCATTATGTCTTTCTCTTCTTTACCTCATTTCATTACGGCGGATGTTTACGTCATAAGTGTACAGGAGGAACTGTCTATACATTTAATAATAATGGCCATTTGCTCTCACTCATGATGAGTCCTGCAGTAGGACAAGCGGATGTATTATGCTATGTCCGTGTGTGTGTGTGTGTGACTCATTACGCTGGGTGGTGCTGACAGCTGCTGGAGGAGAGCTATGACCAGAATGCCCGGCTATCCTTAAGGGAAGCATCATTTCAACATTTAACTCATGACTGATGGCGTGGCAGCCAAATGCCTGTACTGCCCCCCCCACTGCATCACACAAAGAGACAGCGAGGTCACCTCAACCCACCACAGCTACTGATTGCCCTCTTGACACACACACACATATACACCACACAACTTTAAAAACACGTGAACACAAGGACAAGGTCTGTAAACTCTGGTAAAACCTCCTGCTGTGTATACAAAACCATGGTACATAAATGACATAAACACTTACATGCGCCTTGCTACTGTGGATTTAGTAGGAAATAGTAACTATGTATATTGACAAATACAATGTACACAAAATAGTTGTTTCAATACACGCAGTTTGTCAAGTGGAGGCCTAGTAACTTTAACATGTTGTTGCCTAAACCGCAGGTTTAATGCAGAAATATTTGTATATACAGGGGGTCTTCGAGTTACGACGGTCGCGAGTTACGTCGTTTTCGTGGTTACGACACATCTCCCGTAAACTTCCTTGTTTCGGCTTAAGCGGTTTGCCCCGTAAAGACGTACAGACTTCACACGGGAACTAGTTGGTGAGCGCTCTCTCTGTCTCTCAGCGCGCCTGCCGGCTCTCCAACACCTCCACAGCACAGCTAGGCACCACAGTAAACTCTTATTGTAGGGTGGTGTTATAGCGACATCTAGTGGCACAACTTTGTAACTACCTTACCTATGAATGTATGTTCCGACTTACGTCGAAATTCGGTTACGAGACATTCTCAGGAACGGATCTCCGTCATAACTCGAGGACCCCCTGTATTTATAAACTAGTTTGAAAATAGAGCCAGCAAGTGACAAAGTAAACTGTACATAGGAGGTTAATGCAGTTTATCTGACCTGTGCATGGTTTAGACTTATAATGAATCTAGTGTTGTGGCGGTGTATGATGCCCACCCACACAAAAACTGACCCCCAAAGTGGACAAGGAGACTGAGCTGAGCTGTCAGGCCCTGTCACAGTTTTGTCATGGTGAACAAATGGTAAAAGGTGCCATGTTTGGCAGTGTGTCTTTAGGACGGTCTAAAAATACACTGAATCCATCACGCAAAGCAGCGGGGGTGACAGGAACCTCGAAACGACTCTGAGGTGAAACACTTACATGCGCCTTGCTACTGTGGATTTAGTAGGAAATAGTAACTTTGTATATTGACAAATACAATGTACACAAAATATTTGTTTCAATACACGCAGTTTGTCAAGTGGAGGCCTAGTAACTTTAACATGTTGTTGCCTAAACCACAGGTTTAATGCAGAAATATTTGTATATATTTATAAACTAGTATGAAAATAGAGACAGCAAGTGACAAAGTAAACTGTACATAGGAGGTTAATGCAGTTTATCTGACCTGTGCATGGTTTAGACTTATAATGAATCTAGTGTTGTGGCGGTGTATGATGCCCACCCACACAAAAACTGACCCCCAAAGTGGACAAGGAGACTGAGCTGAGCTGTCAGGCCCTGTCACAGTTTTGTCATGGTGAACAAATGGTAAAAGGTGCCATGTTTGGCAGTGTGTCTTTAGGACGGTCTAAAAATACACTGAATCCATCACGCAAAGCAGCGGGGGTGACAGGAACCTCGAAACGACTCTGAGGTGTCATTTACAGTGTCGCTTCAAACTGCCCTAAACTGTACCAAAGTTCCTGACACTCAGTCTTCCTCTGGTTTGACACGGAGCGTTTGTGAACAAAAACAAAAACTAAACTCTAATCTAATCTAATCTAATCCACAATCATGTCAACAAAGTTAACAGCATTGCCTTGTAACTCAGTCACACACACATACTGCAATTGAAAAAGTTAAACATCAGCATTTACCAAACTTAAATTAAATTAAATTAAAATGGAGCGATCAAAGTTTCAGCAACTTTCAGAATTTGTTTTTTTGCCTTCCTTTAAAAACGAAGTATTTCTTGGGCATGTTTGTTTAAATTCATTTTAAATGTCATAATCTGTCTTTTTTCACATTTTCCCTCCATTCACTGTGTCGACAACACTTCCCTGTCTTTCACATACACACCTGTACTATCTGTCAGACCACTGGAATCAGGGCTCAGAGATGAATAATTACACCCTCAAGATGAAAAAAAGGAACAATGCCAATTTTTTTTATGTCTTCCCTTTCTATAGTGGGGAAACACAATAAACATGAGGAGTAGAGGGACTGAGCCACTTACCCAAGTTAATAGCCTTAAAATAATGTCACCTGAACTTGTCAAGGTCACAGAGCAAGACGAAAGTCTAAACATCTAAACGTCTCCATCCACCTCCATATTGATCTCTTGGCATCCAATCAACCTAGAAATGAAGTGAGATTTCCATGGAATGAATAACAACTCAAACCCACTTTGTTATTCCCACACCCAAGATGAAGTACTCAAACACCGTTGAGCAAGATGGTTAGGCAGCTTACCATTGACCTCCGACCTCCCAGTGATGGGGGGATCCAATGAGTCAGGTCTTAGAGCTGGTTTGTGTAAACACAAGGTCTTCTAGTGACCCCGTGTGGGTGTAAACAGGTACTGCAACGCAGGGCCAAAAAGCACAATGAGTGTTGTGGATTTTGACATGAACAGACAGAGATGAGTGAAATACTTTAAACTCATTTACTTAAATTAAAAAAAATGTACATCACATTATTCTTTACAGTAGACATGTCTTTTAAAAACTCAGTGGTTTTCAGTTCTCTTCCCTGTACTTTTCCACAATTTGTATACAAACTCTTGACAAAAAGAAAAAAGGTCCTCATTTTGACTGTCACAGACAACAAATTAATTTCTAATTATAATAATAATAATAAAGTTTCCTAGGACCACTCAGGCTTTAATTTGCAATTTACTGTCTGTACAAAACGTCAAGAGTGATGCGTTTATTTGTCCGAGCTGTTAAATTCACATCATAATGTCACAATGTCAGGCACAAGGCTGTTTTTGTAGCCATGACAGCTTCCTCATAGTTAATCTGCCGATTGACTGAATTGATACAGGCGTCCTAATTCACCTGCGTACTGTTTACCATTAATTAACATTTACACATTTAGAGGAACTACATGTTCAATACAAAAGCAAGGACACCGGCTTTAATGAAGGAAAAAATGGTAACAACAATAGCACTGTTTTTGACAAAGTTCCCCCTCCATGATGACAACAGTCACATTCTCAGCAATCTGTATCATTCACCGGGAGCAACACACACACACACGCACGCACGCACGCACGCACACACAAAAAAGGAGAGGAACATTTCAACATTTTGGGGAAAACATGGTTTTTGGTTGTCTTGCAGAGCTCTGTGAGAAGAGTGATGTCACTCAGTGATGTGACACGTGTCACTGGACTAATCTGTTAATTTGTTAAAGGCAGCTGTTTGCTGTGTTTAGCTCAGCGACTGAGCCATTTGTTCTTTCCTGTGGTATTTGTCCATAAAGTGGGCCACACAGGACATAAAAACACAAACACTTTGTTAGCACAGTGAGATTACATGGGTTGATGTGTAATTTAAAATGCTACAGCCGATAATGTTGTGTTTGTATCTTAGCTACAGTCCCCTTTTTTGCGAAATTGAAACTTACGCATTCATTCGTTTAATTCCGCTTTAAATGGTAATGTTTGTTTTTATGAGAAAGTATCCATGGTACTGTTGTTGCCGTGGCAACACACATCCACGGTGTTGGTATTTTTATATAACTTTTTATAATTTTCCCACATTTTCAGCCAGTTTACTATAAGCCATTTATAGGACACTTCCCTCCAAAGTGCCTTACAGTAGAGTGCATACATTTATCTGCCGTTCTATTTCTGCCTTTACGCTATTATCATCAAAAGGTGTGTCAAGTCACAGCAGGAAAAACATGTCAAAAACACTAACATTGCCATTTAAGTCCATCAAGAACATCTCTGCTCTGAATGAAGCTCGTGTTAAACTGCAACTGACACTACGACGTCACCAAGTACTGTGATGTTGGATATGACATTCGACATGCTGTGTGTGATGTAAATTACTGCCCCTGTCACTATGACCTGAGTGTCATGTAGGTGCCTGATGAGCAGAGATGGTCAGGTGGTGCAGAACCAATAAGAGCTGAGACAGAAATTCAACAACAGTGTAGCCAACCAGTCTTCATTACTCCAGAGTCAAAGGAATTCAAACTGGGGTCTTGACAAAAAGTACAAAATAATAAAATAATATTTACAACAATCTGTAAACATGAGCATAGGCAGAATATGGCAGACAGAAATGTAAAGATTTGGCAAAGGGAAAAAATAAAATCAAACGCAATACATTCTCTGCTTGATCTGAGTGCAGCCTTGCAGATTACAAAAGGCTTCAGGTAAAAGCTTTAAGACTACAACCAGCCATCTAATCACACAGTGAGACAGCATTAAAGTTACTTTACTGATTTCACCTACGCTAAAAGGTGACGGGTTCTCCCGTTCGTGGGTCAAATTTATTTCTGAACATAAAATAGAAACCCATGTCCAAAAAGGCAGCTGATTAAATAACAGGCCTAAGTATATTTTGTGCACGTCAGAAGACTATCTCCATCCTTAATTAGTCTGAACTTACGATTCTAATAAAAGGTGGTTGTTGGAACTGGTCCATTGCATCTCTAGCGACTTCATATCCAGTCCAGTTTATTTTGATGAATAACAATGACATGAGGACTTTTATAGAGTTCAGGGAGAACCTTGACATTTTAGCCTAAGGGAAGTTTTGAAAGACAGATCTGAAAATAATCCTCTTGTGTTCTTAAAGATTTTGAAAAAGAAGTGTTCAGTGAGTATTAATCCCCAGAATAACGGTAAATATAAAATGTGAGGGTCTCCCTTTGGACAGTGTTTTGTACGTTTTACAAGGGAACTGAGGCCTGTGCTGGCAGGCATTCAGCGTGTTGGAGCAGAGAGTGTGGAATAGCTACTCAGCCGGCTCTTGTATTAAAATCTGAAGAGACATCACAATGACCTCCTCCTCTTTTATCCCATCACCATTTATCTCCAAAAACACAGTAATGTGTCTGACGTAGTTTGGCATTGTATTTCTACACATCAAACCATTCTGCAATTTCAAAGACCAGCTTTAGACTTGCGAACAGTGTCTTCATTAAAGTGACCTTGAAGTATTATGTCCCGGCTAGACATTTATCCATATACTTCATAGACTAATTACTAAAAAGCTTTCATTTAGAAGATCTGGAACAAGAGTAAGAGCTCCCAGATGACTGGCTCTACTAACTGTGGCATTTCACATATGCAGCAACAAGCGCAAACAAAAGAAACTAATTAGGCGTCGTCTCTGTAGCACATAATCCTAGTTTAAAAAAATAAATATTGACCCAGAATCAGGTACTGCTCATCTAACTAAGGTCCAAAGAAGACATCCCTAATGGATATCTCTGCTCTGGTCTTGGATGATCAGGCTTAGATTTATATTTCAAAGGTTGAAATACATCACTGCTTTACTGTGTGAGGGGCCATGACGTGAAGGTAATGTGCCAAGGTAAAGTACCTATTACTCATATGGTAAGTTTGAAGGTCATCTGACTCATAGTAACCTCCTCCGTGTGCTAGGCATCGATCCTTTGTTAATACAGTGTGCTCAGACTGCATTCGTGCTCCAGTCTGAAACAGTAATAACATAACTGACAGCTTTAAAACCATTTGCCAACACTGACCATGGATTCCAGCTGAAGAGTTGAGCATATGAATTATTTGCACCACAACAATGGTCAGAAATTCCAGTTAACTGTGTAATAAAGTGCACAGAGAATACCATTTATGGAAGAAAAGAAAATCTCACTAAACATGTTCAGATTGTTATTGGAAAAAAGACACAGGAGGCTGTGTCTGTGTCCAATGTACCATAACTCTAAATGGCAGTCAGTGTTGTGCTCTCATCTCTGACACAATCAGCAGCTCCAGGACAAACAGCTGCTCATCCTAAACGCTGTTTGTTACAAAGACAGGAAAAAACTGTTTTCAAAAAGAAAGGCATTAAAAAAAAAGCTGTTCACTGTACAGTTCACATACACCCACTAACAAACACCGAAGCCGATACTGAACGCAGTGTATGTTTCCTGTTTGTTGGATCAACACAAAAGACTCACAGCGTAAGTGTTGCTGCTAAAATTTGTCCAGAAGGAAGAAAGGGAAATCCAGAAGTTATACAGCAGCAATGTAAACTAACAGAAAGGCTCTGTGTCTGTAAAACAGTGATCAGACATTTCACAGCTAATACACATTTAAAAAAACACACATACACAATCACTGACCAATCACACCTGTTTACTCCTATTATTTTGATGGGCAATACCAAGAGGCACCACTCAGCCAGATTAATGTCAAAATATTTCATCTTCAGTGGTTGATTTTATACTGATTAATTGTCTAAACGTTCATATCTGGCCATTAAAGGATTGTTTTTTTCTAGGTTTATGATATATTCATTATACAGCCAGCCTGCCAGGATACACTTCCTGAAATAGCAGGCCACTGACCGAGGAACAAAGAGAGCTACGCGACAATATTAACACACACACGCACACACACACACAGAAGGTCAGACACCAGTCCACCAGTCAGTGAGTGGGAAAAGGAGAACCAGCTCCCTCACCTGCCTCCTGCTGATTAATAAAAACCACAGTTTGCTCCTCACTCCTGACAACACATACTGTTTCCATTGTCCTACAAAAAGTGTCTACATCACAACAACACCCCCAGTTCTCCTCAAATGTTTCCATGACACGGATGCCAGAAATCAAAACCAGCCACAGGCCACCAATAAGGAAGCTGGTGCCCATCACAAGAGGAGCAGGTGCTCGCAGAGCAGAGAAGTGTGGTGTAGATGAGTCGTCTTCCAGTCCAGTGCAAACTCAGGAGGCTCTCTGGATCAGGCTTCAGCCTCACTACAGTGAAGTGCTGCAGGGATGCAGACTGTCTAGAGCTCTGCACTGGCTGGGGGCTTGCTGGTGGTCATCATCTTCATGTACTGTGTGAAGATGGCCTCGAAAGCCTCATCTCTGTGAATCATGGCACCAAACACCAGTGGCTGGGGGAGATAGAGATGATGAGTGATTAAAACATATCTACAAACTACATGTTATAGCTGCAAGAGGTGAACCCAACAAGCCAAGCCACAGTTACATATCAGAGGACAAAGACAAATTGTTGCTGTCCTGGTAAGGCCTAAAAGAAGAGCTAGAAATACAATTACTGATGACATAGGGTTCAATGTGTACTAGTATAGTTAGGTTATATCTTGAGTCAAAGACACTGAAGGGCATTCAATATTTTAAAAACATGTGAGGTCACATTTCAAACAGCAAAAGGCCAAACAATCATTTAATATATGATTAGTATAAAAAAAAAATCCCCCATGAATCCAGAAAAAATAGGAAAGACAACTGTATAATACCTTCTGAGTGGACGGAGTGGCTATGGAGATGCCCATTCCACTTCCAGGGAGGACTGACAGCACTTTGTACTGCCGAGTTAGAAAATAAGAAAAAGGGGGTCAGTTTTGACTAATTAAATTATTTAGCAGGTGTATAACATCTGGCGGATGCAATGCCTTTCTACTGCGTTCAACTACGTTTGCAAAATTAATTAAATTGATATTGATTATTACCTTTTGTATATCAGTGATGTCCACCAGCTTGATAACTTTATTCTTTTTGGAGGAGCTGGATCTGGCGCTTGAGCTCTCAAAGCACAGGTAGCTAACAGAGAGGGGGGGGGGGGGGTTAAGAGATTTAAAGATCACAGATTACCATAAGGAGAAGCCATGTCTTACATGATCCACTGCTCACTGACTGACTAACTGCGAGTGAGAGAGAAAAAGAGAGAGAGGTTGTGGTGTATCTTAACACCACACATCCGGGTGTCAAAGTGATTCCTCTCTCCTCTTTCTCTCTCTCTTGCAGTGAGAGATTTCATGATAGAAGATACTCTCATGTGGGAGGATGTCCCACTTACTTCTCTGTGACGTAAAGTATACCGTTCCTGATGTAGTCTGTTGGCATCTTCCTGTCTCTATTTATAAGGCAACATCTCCAGCCGTTCTCACACACTGAACATAGGGGGGGAAAACACAGCATCTAGTATAATATAAACAATTTTTTTATGATATTTCAATGAAAATCTGATTCATTTATTATAGTCAACCTCAACTAATTCATTAATTTGGAATGCTGCAGTAGGTCTCCTTACCCGCCAGGGGGCGCTCTGATTCTGGTAGGTTGAAAACCTCATGAAAGGCTCCCTTCTTGGTGCTGTGGGCACGACCTGTCTCCTCCTCTCTGCTCATGCCACATGGGACCGTAGCAAGGCTGCTACGAGAGACCACCGGCTGGACCTGAACAGAGACAGAGGAAAAGGAGGGATGGGAGGAAAGGAAGGAGGAAGTGGACGTGAAAGAAGGAAAAAGACAAAACGATAGGAAGTAAAAGGAAAAAACTGCAATCACTGCACATGATGTGGTACCATCCATTATGACTGTATGTCCTCAGATCAGCTGGGACAAGTGGCCACACTCAAAACACCCCTCTGCTTTTATTATTGCGTCATGTGCTTCTCTGCATGTGCACTTCTGTGCAGCAGGCTCATGTGTGACGTGCAATGAGAAGAGTGAGGCCGTCATTCCCTCAGCATACACACTGTTAGAGTAAGACAGCTGGTATGCCGAAAATACTTGTTAGTTTGTGAGGACCTGAGAGAAACGTTCTTCATTTCATTTCATTTCATTTAACCTATTTTGATGTTGGAACATCCATTTAAGTCCATTTAACTTAAAATTCTAAAACAAGTACATTATATGGTTTAATTGCTATATACAATATATAAAGCAGCTGTTCTATGCGCATATAAACTACTCAGTAAACACACTGCTACCTCTCACAGAGCATCTAAATCGATGGATCAAAAATGCCAGTTATGATTCAATATTTCACATATGCACAACATTATATTCATGACAAATTACAATCAACGCATTTAATTGAATTATAGATTTCAGGCGTTTCTGACATTTTGATCCATTTCATTTACAATAACTGTTAGCCAGTTCCAAGGTGTGTCAGGCATCTCACACACGCACGCACGCACGCACACGCACACACACACACACACACAGAGGTGAGCTGGTGGGACACCCAGGCACAGTAGAGGAACCAAAGAGACACACACTAGTCCCTACCTTCTCAATGCCAGAGAGCTGAGAGAGAGAAACGACAGAGTATACCTGTGACTGAGGCCACAGCAAAGACACACACATACACACACACACACACACACTCAAACCAAAACAAACACTGTATGATAGTCACAATATGAAAACAGACAGTGATTGTGACTGACACTTAATGTATTATTGGCGGAAGTCAGAGGCAGGAGAAGGCAGACGAACACTAGAGGACAAACATTAGTCTGTCATATGTCTGACATATGTCATCTGTACATTTAACACCTGACATTTTTCCTCGTGCTAAATAAAAATTGGCATTTAGTAAGCATCTTAACTTGATTAGCTCTTTAACCAGTTATGTGGAAATGGACATTTCTGGGCTTCTATGGGGTAGCACTCACTTTAACTAAGCAACAAAGACAACTTCAACATAGAAGAAGGTAACAATTTGAAGATATTTTGTCGTCTCAGAGAACCTGTCGGAGGACAAACTGACTGATAAAGATAGGTGAATGCATGTGTGTTGGCGCCCTTACCCGCCGCGACATGGTGGCGTTGGTCCTCTCTTTGAGCTGGGGGTCAGTGGGAAGGCTGTTCCACACGATATACGGTGTGTCATACTTGTCCCGCAGCTTTGGACAGCTCTTAAAAATAAAGTCTATGATGAAGAACTTAATGCCAGCATACAGGCCTGCAGAGAGGAAAAGACAGAGTATGAGGAAAATCTAGAGAAACGTTCAAACAGAACAGTGGCAAATCTGGCACCGGTTGTATGAACAGATTCAGTTTCTTAAATACACAGCAAAAATACCAAATGTGGCCACGAGTCATTAGTTTTTCTCATATTGCTAGAGCAGTATGAACGTTTTATCACACTGATCTAAAACGATCACTGAACAAACATAGCCATTGTCTCAACAATTATTTTTGGTTAAGGAGCATACGGAATATGAGCCCAGAGCACTCTGGAGGGCCTTTGTTTACTCGAAGTAGCTGAAACTAAAATTATCAGAGAGATGCTAACAGCCTGTAGCTGCCTCTCACAGGCACACAGGAAAAACAGTTACACAATTATTGTATGAATGTGTTTGTCTGTTTGTGTTGGAATGTGCAAGTATTTGCATCTATTCAGAGCAAAATACTGTTTACTTACAGTATGTAAGAAGGATAAAGAGGCTTTGTGTGTGCATGCGTGTGTCTGAGTGTGTGCGTACGTGCACGCACAGCTCATTCAGGAAATATTCAAATCCATTCACTTTTCATATTTTTATGTTGCAAACTGAAATAACAATTCGTTTTTGCATTGTCATTTTGGGGTCAAACATCTCAAACAAAATCTCGGGAAAAAATACTGTTTATTTTACCATTAAGCTGAAAGAAAGTGGGTGTGAATTGTTTTCTAAAAGCACCGTATGTCTCTCACCGATCATAAAGCCCATCAGTTTGTATGGCAGGACACAGGAGGTGATGAAAGCCACCCACAGGCAGATGTAAAGTTTCCTGGTGCTCTCCGGCTGCACCCACATGAACAGACTGACAGACAAATGCACAACACATGCACAGATCAGAGCGCACAGAAACAAAGTACAAGTCAGTTAACGCATTAGACCAATTACTACTCTGTGTGCAACATACTTCTTTATCTTCTCCAGAACATCTGCCATCTTGCCGAAAAGGTTCTGCAAAGTTAAATCATTGATGGTCACCATCATATAAACCAATATCTTTTCATTATCTGCATGTTCTACTGTATGTACTGTACCTGTGCTTTTTGTGCAACATCAAGTACAAGCTGAAACTTTTCAGACACAGTCAAGTCTTCCTTAGGAGGCTCCTGCATAAAGGACAAAAGACATACTGAACTCAGTTGGTTGCTAGACAGGAAGTAGAAATAACAGGAAATGGGAAGCTGACTTACCATGGGTTCAGAGACCTCAGGCACGATGCTCCACTGGATCCTCCAACCTCTGTAAAATATGAATATTGGCCTTTTGAATAAGATTAAAAATGTACATATTTTGGAGCGTTATATTTAAAGCTAAAGTAGCAGGGTAATAACCATACAACACAAACTGGACAAAAGCACGTTGCTCCTTGACATGACATGATTTTACCTGGCGATGAGGTAATTTAAGGACAAGCGCAGAATAGCCAGGAAAAGGAGCATAGGAATGGCCCAGCCGTGCCAAGCAGCATTCATATAGATCTGCAAGGCACAGGGAACACAACTTAATAATCATCATTTTGGTTTGTTGACCATGCCTGAATGACTAATCTACTTTAGTCATTTCAGGCAATTATGCTGCCGAGTTGTCAGAATTTATAATAAGTTGATGCAATTATTTAATAATCTGAAAAGTCTACACTCACAATGAAGGCAATAGCTGAGGTGTAGACAGAGTGCCAATTAGATAAGGCGGAGAGGTTCCTTAAGAAGTTGGTGACAGGTCTGGCTCCTCGCTCTGAAACAAGGATGGAGAGAGATATTTAGTGCGATTGCTGTTTTGTCAGAATGTACTTTAGCAAAAGTAGATAATGTGTGAAGGAAATTTTAATTTTGGAAATTATGGAAGGCTAACTTCTCATTAAACCCATCCAAATAAAATGGTGTCTTCGTTATTTACGTGTCTATGGGGGAATTTGAGTACTCACTGAGTCGCCTCATATTTTCTGTCAACCTGAATGGAAAAAAGATAAAGTGAAGGTCAGAACATACGTAGGTGTTTGTGATAAACAATACATACACACAAAAGGAAAGGCTGCTTTAGATGTGAAAGGAGGTGATGACAATTTAGACGTCATCATCCTGCTATGACTCATTCACTTTATATAAGAGAAGAGACAGAATATCAGTAAAACAACCGTTTTCCTGCTCTCCGACCAATCTGAATACAACAAAAAGCAGCAAGCAAACAGAATGCAGCTGAAGACTTTGCACATTTTGAAAAGGTTAATAAAACTGTATATGATACAGCAGAATCTTATTTTCCTGTGTAAATCCAATGTGGAAAATATGAATCTATGAAGTTGACTGCTGTTCTGCTGTACTCCCCATCCCATGAACAACTGCAGATTAACTGCTCAGTTAACACAATGCCACGTTCTACTCTGGAGTGGCTCTCTCCCACCTTTTTGCACTTAGTGGTTCCTCTGTCTCCACAGTGTTTTCCTCCGGCTGGAAACGGAAGTCCTCAATGTAAACTCCGAAGCGCTCATACAGCCACTTCTGCAGACGCGAACTCCACACCTCCTTCTGCTGTTTGTCTGCTAACGATTAAAGGTCAAGGTCACTTTTACAGAAGCATCAGAGCCCACAATCAGACACAAAAGACAAAAGGCCACTGTAAATTTGTAGACGTAGGTGAGTATTATGTTCAATTAATCGAACATAATACTCATTTGTCTGTGCTCTTTAATCACACATACACAATCAATTCCATAAATCTATATAGTGAAATAAATAAATCATACACCAACACCCACACCCCAACACTAGAGCTCTGGCGTGTCTGCCCTAGATGAAGTGATCCACAATCATAACCCATTTTCTAAAATTAGCTACCCTGGTCTCTTCTTTTCTATTTTAAAATCCACACACACAAGTCAAACAAGTCAGAGGTCAAACCTGGACAAAAACTGTTGTTCAGCCCAAAAGCAGACCAAGCATGCCCCAGTACTGGCAGTGACGGTGTACATCTACACTAGTAACAGCAACTACCCAACAATGGGAAACAGTTTAATGCAAGTGTTGCACTAATGCAGTTGGCTGAAATGTGCACTTGCTCTTGCTACAACTACCTTGCACACATACACACACACACACACACACACACACACACTCACAGCCACCTTGATTACGACTGCCAGAAGACATCAAAGATTTCCTTCCCCACTCACATCCTGTCAGTCCCACCGCCCCCTTCTTCTATACAGCCTTACCTGTTCCATTGTTGGAGGGTGACTGCTGCTTTCGAGAAGGCTGTGGTGGAGAGTCCTCCAGCCTGCAGAGGAGAGAGAGGGAGGAAAAAAGGAAGCTTCATCAAGTGTCAGTCTCACTTCTCTACAGTCTGAGCTGCAGTCTTACAGCAGACATATCAAGATATACACAGATTTAAATGCAGAAAGCTGCTGCTTAGTACAAATAAACAACTGTCAAAACAGTTATAGAGTTGAAACAGAGATGAGAAAATGAATAGCTTTCTTGCTGTTGTGATTCAATATCATTTATTGATTGCTTTTAGTTTTCATTTAAACGAGTAGATGCGATATACAGAGAGAATAGCATACCAATTTTTTAGCTACTGCTAATTACCACTGTTTGCCTCTTCAATGGCCTTTCAAAAAATCTGACTGTACTATGACATTCCAACACAAATGCACTTCATTTTACAGATATTAAATATTGCATTATGGCAAGCTTTGAATCACACATGATTTTCTTCCTGGTAAATTTCAAGTCTGATAAATGTGTTAAAAAAACTCTACTGCCTTGCACAGGTCTGTTTAGATTTGACTGTGAGATGTAATGTTTATTCACGCCTACCCTTGCATGCATTATCTCAGCGGGTTACTGGTCTCTGCTAGTGTAATCACTTGGAGAGTGTGAGTGGAATTTCCCATTGGCTGCCACAGAAAGGTCATATGATCACACAAGCTCAGCACTAGATGTGCTCTCTGGATTTAAAGGTGGCTGGGCTGCTGTCAAGAGACCAGGAGTTTCCTGACACCAGGAAAGCTACAGTGTCACAGTGAGCAATATGAGATACACAGGAGTGTGTGACTTGTTTCTTGTGGGGTTTTTTCCCATCTCTCTTGAAACAAACACATCACACACACATCTCCTTGTGGAATCCCCTACCAAGACACACACACACACACACAGAGTCAATGACCAATGATGAACTCTGCTGAGATGAAATGTTAGAAAGTGCAATGTCATAATTTCCTGTGTTTATTCCTTCTTTACCACCCACATCACCGCACTTCTCTCTGCCCTTCATCTTTCGTTTATACCTGGACTTGAGCACCTCATTCATCTTCTGCTCCAGGTCTATCCGCTTGTTTCTCTCCTTTTCCAGCTCTTGCCGCAAGGAGTCCACATTTGTCTCTTCCCGCAGCTTTCTCAGCTCCTCCTCTGAAAAGAACATAAAAAAGCAAAAAATAAATGAAATAGAAATATAACTCAAAGGATATCCACACTAATGTTTGTATCATGAAAGGGCATACAAAGTATTGAAAATCGAATTTATACAGACAGATATGTATCAATTACTTACATTCATTTGGGGTAAAAGAACTTTAATGTTATTCAAACATCATAGCTAAAAAAAATCACATTCAATTATGGAAAAAACATTTTGAAAGGAGGACCAAATTTGAAGTCAAGTTTTTGTCTGGAGAGACCTCCTGTCAAAAGGAACCTTCTCTTGTCTGTGTCTTTTATTTCATCTCTCCCTCTATCTATCTACCCTTTCCACCTTCACCTGTCCCCCACTCTTCCTCCATGCCAAGCAGCTGCAAGCATCAAGTGGTATCAGATATCAGGGCTTTGTACTCCTGTGGTGCAACATCAGCAGTGTTTCCTCTCAGACTATTGTCCCTGACTAAAGGGATGCATGAATACTGGATGAGGAGAGGCTATAGCACATGCAGAGAAACAAATTAATGAATACGTGGGTGTATTTAGGTTTGTACACCATAAGGCACAAAAACACATACAGGCAAATGCACACATTACATCCTATTTAGATCACCATATAAACTGAAAAAAACTGTTTTTGAAAGACTGAATAATTATGAATCATCACAATAACAAAAACATAAGCATTACTGCCTGGACTAGTGGTTACCACATTCTTCTACCTGACTACCATCTTTTTCCTTTTCATCAAATAAACAGTTCTGGATTTATATTACAAGAGCTTAGCTGTCAGAATCTTTGTCATCACCTAATGTATTACCTTCTATCTCTTCCCATTAACGCTTATAAAACATTCATTATCAGCACCTCCTGCAGCTACAGCATCAGCTACAGGTGAGAGGGGGCATAATACTATCTCCATTTCCCATTTTACTGCACCTGCTTAGTATAGTCTTCTTTACTACTTACTGTCTCTCTGTATCTTTCTCTCAACTAATTTGTCAATAGTACAGTTTGAATGTATAAATATAAAAGCGCGAGTGTGTGTGTGTGTGTGTGTCTGTGTCTGTGTGGGGGTAAGGCAGCAGGCAAGAGGTGGTTCAAAGGTTGCTATGGGCTTAGCAGCTTAGCACTGGCTGTACTGTGCTGCCCTGCGCCAGGAGAGCCAAAGCCAACTGTAAACCTTTTTAATCAAATAGGTAACAGCAGAAGCAATGAACCATGTGTGGTGTAAATAAAACGTCTAACCCCAGATTCTGTTCACCCATTCACTGATCCCATCACAGTCATTCCTTTCCTAACCCGACGTTTCCTGTCCCTTTACGCTATAAGTCCCTTTTCTTGTTTTATCCTTCTCTCTGTGTATAGGATCCTTCACATCGCTTTTAGCCTTCCTCCACACTTTTCCTCTTTATTGTTCCACACTGACTACAACCTTCCTAACACCACAAAAATAATGCCTCAGTCCTAGAGTCCTTAATACTGTATTAGGTGTGGGGTTCCAACGGTGTGATACAGTGCAGCATGACACAATATGCTCTGTGTGTCAGATAGAGAAAGATAAAGTACAATCGTTTTCCAGTTCCCCAGGCGCCCTCTGCATTAGCTGTCCTATTAATAATATTGTCAACACACCTGTTCTGTCATCTACATACGGTGCATTCAGAAAGTACTCAGAGCCCTTTGCCTTGTGCACAATTTACTGTGTATATTTAAAACCGATTCTGTTTCCTCCAATTTCTCTTGCTTATTTTGATCATTTTGGCTAAACCCAAGATAAATGCTGGAACGGCTGATTTTACAGCGATGCTGTCAAGTGTTATTCATTCGGTCTGACAGCTGACTTGTTTTTAAATCTCTCCAATATTAAAAGGCAACACCATGGTCGATCATGTACTCTACCAGATCACACTTCAGAATGTTCTGTTCCCTTTGATGTAATCCATGAAATCACAGTTCAGGATATTCTCTAATAAATCCAATTACAAAAATAATAAATAATAATTACTTAAAATTAAAGCACATAATTTAATTTCCCTGCAACATCAGCCAGAGTACACGTTGTAATGTGGTCATTTGTTTTTTTAACAGCTGTGGTCACTTCCTGATGCTCTGATTAACAAGAAAGCTTTTGTTATGACATTTGTTTCTAAGTTTAGGGAATGTTTATGTACAAGGTAAACCTGAATATGAGTCTCACATTTCCAAAACAAGACAAAAAACTGACAGCCTATGCCGAATGGTTTTCTGGTAAAGGAGTGGTTATCAATTTCTTGCTTTTAGCTGTGATCTTTTTTCTTTGATCACCCAAACTGTCATTAGTCACATGAACAAAACAGAACTGTACTGATTGTAACAGTAGGCTTGTTTGACTGATTAAATCATGATGATAAGATCAATTTTTAACAGCACAGAATGATTAGTAAACAGGAAGCAGGAACACAGAGGCTAAGGTTACCTTATCCGAGTTTACAGGTTTATGATGGGTTCCTGATGTTGAAGCTGATAAAACTTACTGAGGTTGAGGTTACTTTTGTGCCTTTTAATTCTATCAACCGCTCCACTGTAAAGCAGCTCAAAGGTGTCAAACGTGCAGTCCTCCATCATGCATACGTCCATTTGTCTCTGTCGCCGATCCGCACCGAGGACACTCACGCATAATCAAGACGGCAGAGTGGCTGCCTTGGTTCTTCCTTGAAATTGGTTCTGGTTCTCCAGGTCTAGCACACCTTAGTTTTACACTATATAGCCTCTATATAACCTCTAAACTATGTTGATATGTCCCATTCAGAGGCAGACAGGGGACAGGCTGATCTTTCACCAACAACACAAAAGACTGTTAAGTCTTTGATTGCAGCTATGAATCAGGAGAGGAGGAGAAAAGAGAAGGAGGGCAGTGGAGGTAAAGAGAGGTGGGGTTTGCAGGCAGACCAGCAGACTAAGAGGGCCTGGAATCTAAGATTTCTGTGCACACAGGGAGCTGGCTGATAACTATTTTGCATGTTCACACATCAGTATGGGTTTATTAGAGGTGATGTCCATACTGGATACGTGAGAATGAATTATGTGTTTGTCATGTTCTGGTTTTTGTCTTCAGCTGCATTAGCAAATTTTCATCACAACGGGCATGGGGTTTAAGACGACAAAGTTGGAAAAGTCCTGTGTGGGGCTTTCAATCCAGGCCAAAGACAATGGCTCCTTTCATTAAAGAAAGGTGGGGGCACGGGCAGGGGGGGGGGGGGGGGGGTGTTCAGAGAAAGACTTGACACAGTGTGGGGATCATGATATAAACCCACGGCAAATAAAGAGTTCGAAGAATGGAGAAATACATTTGGGAATGAGAAGAAATGTTGCATCTACCTAAATGATACACGGACAACAGCATTGTTTCAATTTCACTTTCAAATTAAAACCTGTTGCATCATTACAACTACAACAGATCTGTATTGTTCAAATACTCTCACTCTCATAATGGCTAAGTATATAGAACTGAGATTTTAATAGCCTAGCCCTTTGCTCTTTATAATTTTTCTCACTTCAATTTTTCATTTTGTTATTATTCAAAATGGGTGTGTTTTTAGTTACATAGTCTCTCTGCTTGTTGTCTTGTGTCTTTTTTAAATTCTCTGACCATTCTCTGGCCTTGTTCCACTCTGGCCTTGATATCTGTGGGTGACCTAGATTTCACTTACTTCCACTTACTACTTTTCAATCCTTGACAAAACTTTGTTGACTTCTAGGCTAAGTCTTTAATTTCACCCTGTATCCCTATGACATCGAAACAACACCCTTTCAGTCTTGTGCCATGTTGTCTTTACAGCCCTCTTGTTCACATAGTGCAGAGCCAGGCTCCTTGACAGGTGGTGTGTGTGTGTGTGTGTGTCTGTCTGTCTTTTTCCATGTGTGTTTTGAGTGCAAGAATATTTATGAGCAAAGATGAAATAAACATGCAATACATGATCTATATAAACATATTCCATGATCCAATGATGCGTCAGTAGGGAGGATAGCATCTGCTTGTTTGGAGAGCAGTAATCACATCATAGATTTCATTACATCACAGTTATCTGGTACTAGCACTGGGAACCAACCAAACGAAAAACGCTATTTCTCCTATTTTTGTCCCCAAAATGAGGGGGTAACTACTGCTGTATATTTATACTGCGGGCATGCCGCCCAGTCAAAACACTGAGCCTATGATTTTTCACTGAGAACTTTGCCTCTCTGCCCACATGGCCACCTGTTGTATGCTCACACACTTGGCTGCAGCTACCACAAGATGATTCAACACTACTTTATCCAATCACATTAAACAACAGAAATGTAAACAGGTAAAAGAAAGGCAAAAACCACAACATAAACTCCAGTACAGAGTGTGATTTATAAATCTATTCAAGCATCCAATTACAGAAACCTCTGCTACTGACTAGTCAGAAGCCATTTTGTCTCGACAAGTTAACAGTTGAGCCATATTCAGATAGAATGGCACTTTTCAAGCACTTTTTGGAGTTGACATTTCAAAAAAACTCTCCTCCGAGCTTAAAGGCTCTTAATTTTCTGGAGAACCTTGGACACTAAAATCTCCTTAGCCAGAACTGAGCAAAATTACTTCATTATCATGCAGCATGTACTGCTGCTGCCTATTTATAAGGAGAATTAATCATCAACATCACTGGAGTATGTGTATGAGTAATATGGAAGTGTCCCACAGAATACTCAATCACTTGCATAATTAGCTTCAAGAACGAAACCGAAATCCAGGAATTTACAGTTACTTCTTTTTCCTCATTGTGTTTCTATTCTCCAGTACCAAAGCAACAATTACACATATTACAGGACCAAAGCCACACTTTTATGTTGAAATACTTTATATTTATTTTGTGGAAAATTTAGATTAGATAAGTTTGTATAAAAATGATGACTGCTTTGATTTGTTTTAAACATACTGTAAATTCCATCTTCAACCACTCATACAGGCAACCTATTGCATGTGTGGGAGGACTTTGGATATGTATGGGTTGTGCAGATGTATATCTCTGAATTACATACATTTCACATTTCGTGTTATTTTTTGTGGTTTCCCAGAAGCAGTACGTTTACAGAGCACCATGGTACTGGTAAGAACGCACTGCGTTACAGACTACATGTAGCTCATCTGTGACTCATAAGGTTTCTGTTGTGCTTGTGTGTAGACCTTTTGTGCATGTTCCCCTGTGCAGCATGAAATAGGACAGTAGCTAGGACACTATATTGATCAGTCAGTCACTGTAGAACAGTGTGGCCTGTTCACCCACACTGACCTTCAATACATGAGCTTAGACAGAGAAGCCTCTCTCACTGACACACACACACACACACTTACTCACATGCACATACAAACACACCTCTTTCAAATGTAAACCTGCACAGCAGAGACAAACTACATACATACACAATACATTGTCTCACGATGTACACAATACACGGTGAGACAGTGGTTGTACATAATAAGCCATTTGCCTTGGGGAATACATATTTCCTATGACAAGATCTAATATAAACATAAATCTAATATGCTAGAAGCAACAACAAGCTGAGAATAAACAATAGGCAAGAGCAAAACAAAAGAGGCTACACAGGCAATGGATTAAAGACAGTGACATTAAGAGATATGCGTGAAAGAGAATAAAAAAGGCAGCAATGAAAGGCAAGCACATTAAGTCTACACATATTTACACGTGGTGCTTTCCCCTGACACTAGCCTCTGACATTCAATTCAGAGGCTAACCTACAGGACAAATTCTAGTTGATCTATACGTTCACCTCCCACCTTCATTTGACTAATACTGTAAACAGACGGTTATCACTCAAGGAAACTGTGTCTTTGAAATGCTTCTTCTAAATCTCTGTATGTAGTTTGCAAAGACTGGGAGACACACAAGCCACAGAAACATGCTCAAAACATCATTTACATGTTCCTACGTTTAGACACACATGCACACACAAGCACACAAAAGTACACTGCAGTTTTATTCCAAATCACCTGCATAATTTACATTTGTGTGTCTTTTGTGGCTGCTGCTATAAAGCTATAACCTAAAAAAGCTCTGGAGGTTTGCATAAACTGACACTGGCACCATCTCTGTCCTTTAACATCCAATGTGCTACATGAGCCATTTTAAAAACAGTATAAAAAAAACCCAAGAATAATATGTATATAATTAATCGAGTTAAGTAGACTAATTGATTGCAACACTGCCAATAATGCAACTGATCAATTAAAAGCACATCTACCACTGTATAAACAGCGCAGCAACTTCTGTGGACTGCAAACATGAAAACTGTCACACAAGCATAAATACCACTGTAAAGGGCCACTGTCAAAATATAACAGCTTTTATTGCGTCAATCATAATTTCAGCCTCACATTAATCCCACTTGTGAATTTTTAGAACTTTTAGAATTTTTGGTAACATGGCTAAAACCAATCAGTATTAAATGTGCCTGGTTACTAAGGGTAATCCACACCACATTGCAGTTTATAAGGGGCTGCAGTGCCTCTAAGACAGACTGCTGTGGCAGTTTGCATGATCTAGGTAGAACAACATACATTTCCATATTAATGCATTTATTCTTAATGATAAAACATAAAAGGAGAGTTAGAGCTCACTGCTGGCACCTTCAGCTGATTAGTCTGTTGTGGGGTATATGTACAGACACACTACTTCAGAAGAAGACAGAGATGACAGAAGGAAAAAGATGTCAGTAAGTGAGAAAGTGAATAAAGACATAAGGCAGAGAGAATGAAAGAGGAAAGGAGAAGAATGGAAGGAAGGATGCAGAGGTGTTACACAGTACGTACACACCCTCACTGTGTGTGCGCATGTGTGCACGCGCTTAATCCTGTGTGTGATCTGACGTTCGGAAACACGGTTATTTATTAACCAATAAAGTACCTTCGGAATAGCATGGGCTAATCACAGCAACATCCATAAAGAAAAGACATGGGTGACTGTATTTGCACCACATGCACACGGCACACATACACAAACAACACACCATCTGGAATGGAAAGTCATGCCTTCTGTGAAGACAAGAGGCAATGTACTTAAGCAGGGTGTTTGTTTTAGCATAAGTGTGGGACCCAGACTAATTTTAGGCAGTAGAAAGAAAGAAGTCAGATGGAGAGAGAGGAATAGGGGGTAGGGAGAGACAGTGAGAGAAAACGCCCACACTCAATCCACTCACACGGTGCAAGAAATCCAAATGATTTCTGCGGTTAAATGTTTGTGCAACATTTGTTTCAAAGGTTGGCAAAACAACACTTAAACTAAATCCTGAAAAACAAAGGAGTTAAAGAGCTAGCAGTGGTTTAAGTGTAACTCCTCCATATTTAAGATACAGCGCACATGGTCATGATAATTTTCCAGATCCAAAAGTGAATAAGTTCATAGGGTATTTTTCAATGTAAAGCAGCCACAAGGAATGTCTTTTGGTCAGTTTGTGCTAAAAGCAATGGGCTAATTCAAAAGACAATTAATGGTAAAGATACCAAGATAAAACAAAGCATAATCATCCTTTAGCTCAGACATTGAAGTGCTACATAACCTCCCATATAAAGGAATGTTGTTTACCTATATTCACAGAAAGACATTACACAATCCATAAACTCTTAACATCATAATACAAGGAATCTTTTGTTTCACCCCACTAATCTCATTAACTCAAAATAATGACATTCAGTACATAATGATATAAGTCTGTGTACAACCCATGACATGTTAAATAACCACTGGGTGTTTCTAAGGTTGCCTAGACAGTTCAAGTCATCAGACATACTCAGTAGTTCGTTATTTCTTGTACAATGATTACATAAAGCACAGTACCAGTGCAACAGAAAACAGAAAGCAGAAACCGAAGACACAGTAATGCAGGGCAGGGAGCTTAGGACTCCATTAGGTGCTAATGGATTGTCATGCTTCAGTGTTCCCTGAAGTACAATTGTACTGGTCAGTGATAGAACAGGAGATTGAAAGGCATGAGAGAAATGGATAACCTGAAAATGAGATAGCTGAGGTGAAGCAGCAGACAGCCAAAAGAAAACAGAGGGAATAAACCAAACAAGGAACATGAGGTAATGTAGAAAGAGAAACATTACCCTTTTTCAATCAACAACACACAGCAGGTAATGAAGGTTCACCTCTGTACAAAATGCCAAGTAACATCCATCTTGGGTAAAGCTCACGACATTTCCGTTTTTAACTCTTTTAGTTCATGAAACCGTCACAGCTCTTTTAGCTGTTTTGTGTGAAAACAGCTGTGTTTGTCAGATCTTAGAGGAAACCCAGTATACTGCTGTGGTTGACAGGGAGAAAGCATAAAAGGCAGAGAAATCAAAAGGAAGAGAAAATGAGAAATGAGAGAGTTGAGATGGATCCAAAAACGCAGAGGAGAGAATGGCTGAAAGATTCTGAAAGAGCAGTTCAGCGGGATGGGGAGAAAAAGGCAAAGGGAGCCCTAGAGGATTATTTTCTTTATGAAAAAAAAAAAGAAAGGGCAAAAAGAAAGGAAGAACCAAGGAAAGGGCAAACAGGAAGGAAGCAAGGTCTCATCTAGGCTGCCTCCTGACAACGTGACAATGGATTCAGCCCTTTTAGCTCAGGCAGAGGCATTATGAGAAGGACATAGCCTGAGGTATTCTTTTTCACTCACATTCTCTCTCTCTCTCGCTCTCTCCACACACACACACCACGGGACTGACAACGTGCTGCAACCGCATAGGACAAGCACTACTTTCACTGGATTCCCAGTCAGACATGACACGGAAACACATGCGAGCTGAGTGGGCGGACTGTGGCTATGGATCATATAGTTTGTTTTATATATCAGCCTGATGCTGCCACGCTTCTCTCCTTGCTTATGTGTCATCTTTTCATTCCTCCAGCAGCACTACATTTTTTGATGTATACAAATAATCCATCACAGATCAACAGTCTATTTATCTCTGTCCCTGTACAGTTAAGCCAGGTTCACCTGTGGTGACTAGTTCATCCTGAAACTACACTGACAACTGCAGCATTATTGTATCACGATGCCGGATCATATGCAGGGCTGACATTTAAGTGACAGTTCTTTCTCGACCTTAGGAATGGTGGTTGGTTTCAAATGTAACCTTGGTGCTAGCAAAGATATGGCTTAGCTTTTCAACATTTACATTTTGTACTGGATGGGATGAGGAACAATGTGACCTCAGATGTAGCTGAAGTGGCCTGTAAGATTAAAAACAGGGCTGGTTTTATACCTGTCTTCCTTTCTTATTTTAAACAAATGTCATTAAAAGGGTATAGTCAACAGTGTGTTAAGACTTCATGGCCTTTTTAACACCATTGACACATATTTAATACACTTTTTTTGTTCAAATGTTTCTATAGACGTAGTATGTTAGTATCAGCTAGAGCATTGTTATTATGTTGCACTGATTTAGTCACTATGAGCTTCCCTGTTGACATTAAACTCATACAGATATGCCTATGCCTAACAGAAACAACAAACAAATAAGTAAACGTGTATGAGGGATAAGTGTGGAGGCACTGCTTCTTCATGGATACTTTATCGTCTAGTGGAGCCAATCCCAGCTGACTTGGGGCGAGAGGCAGGGTACACCCAGGACAGGTCAACAGCCTATCGCAAGGCCAACAGATAGAATATAAATATAAACAACCATTCACACTCACACCTATGGACAACTTAGTGGCCAATCAACCTAACCTCCATAGTGCATGTTTTTAGGCGGTGGGAGGAAGACGGAGTACCCGGAGAGAACCCACGCAGACACGGGGAGAACATGCAAACTCCACACAGAAAGACCTTCGTGCTGTGAGGCACAAGCGCTAACCACTGCGCCACCGTGCCGCCCACCTTCCAACTCAACCAAGAAAAATAAATGACAGCAAAGGAGCTTAAAATAAATTGTAGAAAGCAGCGGCATCTACAACAATGCGCCAGCAGTCAACATCTAAATTCACAATTCTTCATCATTCTGTTGCTTTCTGTATGATTGTCCTGTAAACAATCTCACAATTTATGGACTGAGCATGAGAGAAAGCCAGCTACCACAGGATTCAGGGATTTTCTCTGGGATATAAGAGCAAAAAAATCTCTCAACAGAATTAGAGGCGCAAACTGTAAACTGCAACTGGTGTGTGTGTGTGTGTGTGTGTGTGTGTGTGTGTGTGTGTGCGCGTGTGTGTGTATACTCACGCAGGAAATGTTTCTCCAGTAAGGCAATTTCCAGGTGACCTTTGACTTCATTTAATCGGTCTGACTCTGTCCTCTGGAACTCCTGGATGGCCGCAGCCATTGTGGGAGACCCTGAACCTGCCTGTGCAGCCACACACACATTTATACATACAGCACATACACAGGGATGCATACACGAGTCCATGTATGTACATACACACACATGCGCACACACAGAAAAAGAAAATTGTTTGGGATTAGAATTACAAGCACTTCAAAACAAAATACATACAGAGCATAAGATATATCCCATATGATCTAGCAAAAACACACAGACACAGAAACACACACACACACTAGCATGCCGCATGACTCACGGTTATGTTTCCTCTCCTGTATCAAGTCCAGCGGGAGTGAGATCAGATGAGAAAAGCAAAGAAGAGGATATTCCCCCTCTTCCGACTACAACACTGATGACTCGCACAACACTGACTAAGGGCTTTCACGCTGACACATGCATACCCACACAACCAGCAATATCTGTATGTTGGTGAACAGAGACAACGACAATGACTGAGCGATGACAGCTATGTACAACAGGAGAGGATGAGGTTGAGCGTGAGAGGAAAGGGAATGCAAGGACGATGAGCACTGCAGGTTTAGCATCACTCATCGACTACTGCAAGGGTCCTTTAAGAGACACACACACACATACACACACACATAAGCTGCTGCAGCTTCTCCCAGACAGCAACCAGCAGCATTTGTGTGTCTGCACCTATATACTGCAATGTCTTTTGGCTGAAGTGCTATCCGCAGGAGAGAGCGAGACAGCAAAAGAGAGAGAGCAGGAGAGAGGAAGAGAGACAGCACTAAACTGATAGTGACCAGAAAGAAAAACTGCTTTGGGAGAAAACAAAAAAGACAACAAGACAGCCAGGACGGAGACATAGAGACGGAGTGTCGGTGAATGAAGAAACAGTTCAAAGAAAACAAATGAGCGCCTCTTTCGGAAGTGTGTCACACAGAAGAAAAAAGGACATCGATACAGGTTATGAAACCTTAATGGAGACAGGAGGATGAAAAGGGAAAGTCAAAGAAAAAAGACGATGGTGAAATGGATGAAAGGAAGGAGGGAGGAGGTGGAAATGACATCATTTTGGATGTATCAGGAGCTACATGGTTTTTGGACAGCTTTGTGTTTTTTTAATATATCAAATGGGTATCTGTTTATTACATAACATAGATACATCTTCATTTGCCTACATTAATTCTCAGTTTACGCTTTTGGCCATCAAAAGTAGGTCAAGCCCTTACCCTGGGCGATTATCGTCTGTTTAATTATTGTCCCCCCCTCTCCGTCTTACATGACGGTAGCTGATGTGAACAGTGAACACCATGCTGTAAATCTCCAGAATCTTTTCCATGACGGTTTTAAAAACTGTACCCAATATCACATGGCCTTAAATTATATGTAAACAAATAGAGATCATAAATATAGTAACTACAGCAAAAGAGCTGTCAGATTAATTGCTACTGCACTGTGCTTCACATGCAATGTCTGTCCTCTGATGGAAAGGTTCAGGGATGTATACTGCCTGGTTCAAACAAAGATCAAACGAAGATTCACAGCTCTTCCAGTTCTTTCTCTTGTCTTGTATAGGCACATCAGACAAGCCTATGCATCTTACTTCCACAGGTCAGGTGACTTTCCTGCTCCACCTTCATTATAAAGCTTTCATCATCTCAGGATTCCTTTGTGCCTCTTTTCAATAAGGTTGCTGAAATCAGTCTTTCTTTCCTGTATAGAAGCTTACATTCACTGTTCTGTGTCACCTCCTGCTCATATCTGTCAACCATCAGCTGTACCTAACCATTAGAACATTTTACCCTCACTCCATTTATTGTCTATGCTTAGATTTGAGTTTATATTTTAGTAGAGTTGTTCTTCCCATTCGTGGCAGCTTATGTAAGATTGTTTCCCAATCCCCACTTCTTTGCATTTTTGTTACAGGATAGAATGGACTCAATACTCAGCCTCAGGAGGACATGCATGATGCCCATGGGTTATACTGTGTGCCTTAGAACTAGGGCTGCAACGATTAGTCGCCGTCGTCGACGACGTTGACTATTAAATATCGTCGACAAGAAATTTTGTCGTCGTCTAGTCGTATATTTTTTTAATAGCTAGGCTACTTTAAGGCCCCTTTCTTAAAAGATGATGTTAGTTTCGTTTACACGTACCAGGATATCCAAAGCCGATGACGACCGTCATGTTACGGTGCTAAAACTGTGTTTACCTTTTCACGTGTCTGAGGAACACCCGGAGTTTTTCAAAGTAACGTTAACGTCATTTTCAGTGACTGAAACCTCCGGTTAAGCCCCATTTGAAAAAAATATGCGTCTTTACTATGATACTGTAACGTCCGACCGGACGTATCAGGAAGACGAGGAGTTGTACAGCAGCCCTCTTTATTGGTAACGTTTCTCAAATACAACCTGGTCACTGTCGGCCGCAACCACGCCAACAACAACAGAACAACAAAACTTCCTTATTTATTACACACGGCTCTCTCCACCAACCAGACGCATTCACAGACTGTGGGACATCACAGAACTCTCACAATAACACTGAACATTAGTGCAGGATCACTACAATACTATTATATGCATCACTTGTGGACACATTGACTCTAATACACATAAAGATACACTGCTTTTCAATGAAATCCAATTAATACCCAACTTTGTTAAAAACGGGAAACGTAGCAAATAAATAATCGATAATCGTTGACTAATCGAAAAATTAGATTATAGATTAGTCGACTACAAAAATAATCATTAGTTGCAGCCCTACTTAGAACAGACATGGCACAGAAATGTCTAATGTACCCCAGAAAGCAGCCACAGGGACATCAAATGCTTTTTACATGCTTTCTTCTCAGCTGTAAAAGGCCCCATGCTTTTTAAGCCTCATGAGAGTGGTGCCATTCTAACAGTAGGAGGTGAGAGACACAAGGTGTAAATGCAGTCTTGTTCTGCTCGTGAACACAAATATCACAAGAGACCTTCTCCAACTGTGGCACTGTTGTTGTCCAGCAGACTGTTGTCGGGGCTGTTCCATACCGATACAGATATCTGGCAGCTAAATGTACAGCTGCGTATAACAGCATTTGGTGAAGATATGACTGTACATTAGTTTAACAATTTGTCAAATCCTTTCTCCAGTGAGGAAATAATACACAACAAGGCAACAGGTAATGAATGCTGATAGGAGACAATGGTGAAAGCAAAACGGTTGATGTGGTTAAACTTAACTTGACAGACTGGAAAACAGGAAATTATATGAAATGCTTGTTCTTCTTTTCCCTGCATGTGAAACCATACACCTTCCTCCCCACCTAACCGCATTACCTGTTAACTTTGTGATTTCTTAACTTTTTAAAACAGTATTTTACATGGACACAAAACTTGCATGGACTTAATTTTCTGTTAATGTGTTTTCAATAACAGATACGATCGCAGACTACGACACAGCACCTCTGATTTAGGCAGAGACACCGGTTCGATCGTATTCAGTTGACTGCAAGGACAGAACACCATCTGTCTGATGGCATTCTATCTATTTAGTATGGATAACACAGGCTAGTTTGTCATAAAGTTTCAGTTCGTGTACTCTGCAGCCGAAGGCATGCTATGCCCTTTTTCAACAGATAAGGTAATGAGGGTGAGGTTTGGACCCATGACATGTAATGTGACGTGATCCCTGAGACTGGAGAGCTACGCATATTAGAGTTGGGCCTTCCCCTACTCTGAAGGAGCCTTGGGGACCTATGAAGGGCACAAACGTAGGAAGAGATCCTTAATGCAGCTGCATGCTTTATGGGAGAAAAGTGCGTGTGTCTGTGTATGTGTGTCCCAGCAGGGACAACAGCTAGCCTGGTCTATTTTGGGGTTTCAGAGTGTGACTCATCACTGCCGTAATGTGGGCGATGTTTTCCTGGTGGGCTGGTAATCATGCCGCTAACACCAGAACACATACAAACATGCAAACAGCAAGTCACAGACACTTAATACATTCAAATATGGACATGTTGCATGTCAAATCCAATGGAATGCAGAAAACACCCACAAACGCACACTCAAAACTGTCAGTTTTGCATCAGCGGTTAATCTGAAAAGAAACAACAAAACAAAGGGGCTTAATAAAAAAAAAGAGGAGATCCCAGGGGCCTTCAATCAGGAAATTATACAATCAAATGACTAATCCAGCGTTTTAACTCCACCATTTTCCCATTGGAGCATGTTCAATGGTGAGGACGACAATGCTGATGTTTTTAGTCACCCACTAGAAAGAGAGCTGCATATTTCATGAAATATGAATAGTATCTAGCGTGGGAGGACGAAATAACAGAAAACATTATCTGAGTTTTTGTGTGGGTGACTTTGTCCTCACTCACTATTTCCTCCCCATCCTGTCTATCGCCTCTCCTCTAGACATCTCAGAGTCCTCTCATCTGAGGCTATATTCCTCTCCTCTAGTGTCCTTTATCACCTTCCCTGTTTTAATTTGTTCCTTTTGTCCATTTTTCATTGTCTTCCTGCAATAAAATATTTGTTCATCTCACCACTGATGTCACTTTTTCTGTTTTTGTCTGCTGCTGATTATGTTTTCTCTTTGGCCAAGACTGGAAAATCTATCGCTGCAATCTCCTCCATTTTTCTTCCTTTATCATAACAATGTCTTTATCCAACATTCTTCTTCTCAGCACAGCGGCAAACGGTGTACAAACACAAAATGTTGTTTTTGTTATTCAAGAAAAGGGGGGATGGACATTATTAAACTGAATTAAGAAAAAGAAGAATATACAGATCAAATGAAACAGAAACTAACTAAACCAGAGGAAATGAAACAAATTCATTTCTGCTTCCTCCCTAAAACTGAACTGAAAAATGTACAGTCGTTATAGGTCAAAAGCCCAGCCCAAACAGACCCACAGACAGTCATATTAATCCACGGTAAGTACTCACAGGGTCTCGCAGGAGGTCCTCTGTGTCCCGTGAAGCTGCTCTGGGCTTTAGCTGCATGTCATCGCTGCATTCGTTGTCAGAGGCAGGTGGAGACTCGGCCAGATCCGGGAAGTCATCTCTCGCTCTGGGGCCTCGGAAGCGGATCTTGTCCAGGCGCTTTAGCATGGTCAACACCGCGCACCTGGGCTTTACCTTAACATGGTGGACAGCAACCCTGCAGGATAAATAAAAATAAAAAAAATCAATTGGTTTACAAAACCCATATGATTCATTCATTTTCTAAAAGAAGCAATATGTAGAAACAAACTGGGCTTGTAATATTGATTGAGATTAACTGTGTGAATCCAAACAAATAAAAACTCTGTGGAAATTCTACCGCTTTTCTTTTATTCTCTAGAATTTCTCATACTTTTTATGTTGCCCAATGTTGCCTTTTATGTTTCATAGACATGTTGAAATATGCTGTACAGAATGAGCTGCCTTGCTCTGCCTCTAACCTCTCATCTTTAACACAACTGATGCTCTAACCTTGTCAACACTCTAGATTTCCTCTCCCCTTGGGCCTACACAGGAAGAAGAAGCCAGTAACCAAGTTAGTTCCAAAATAACCATATCCCTTCTCTCAGATACTAGCAGCAGATCTGCTGACGTCACAAATTAATTTGATTTTTACAGCAGTAATGGTGGCAGCACTGGGGGCTGTTAAAAGCTTAATGATTGTTTATTTTAGGTGGTGAGGGGCAAGACAGAATGATGACAGATAATTCAGGGGAGCTGTATGTGTCATTGCACACAGAGCCAAAGCAGACACAATACTGCAGTATTTCCTCTGCATTCAGCAACAGAGGTTCGACACTGCAGTAAAATTAATCCTAATGCTGAAAACTAAATGCAGACAGGATTTGTGACCTCAATTACACTCACAAAAAGGAAGCCAACACGGTGCAAGTGCACTGTTATTCCATATTAGCACTGAAATGGGAACTCCTTTGAAAACACAAGTGCCTCCATTTTCTCATTGCTACCAGTTCATGATTGTTACCAGCTCATTAATCTCAGTCTCAGTGTGCAAAAATTACCACTAACCAAAACCAAATGCTTTGCTAAAAAACTTCTGTCACGACAGCACATACTTTACTTTCACTGATCCATACTGTCTGCCATTGCTATAGCTCAAGGCAAGTAAAAATGTCAGTTTTTGCATGCAGCTAAATATAACAGTAAGCACTGAGGAGTCTGCACTGCAAAAATCTTGGTAGTGTCTCCTCTGGTAACATGTTTCCATGGCGGTCTTTCAAAATATATAATTGTTTTTCCTAATAATTAATATCAATATATCCATAATTTACTACCCATTTAATGAGAAGTGCTACATTTTAAACTGTGTCTCAATTACGGCCTTTGTTTCAATGAAAATTGCTGACTGAGTGAATCAGACACTTGTCCATAGTACTACTACTATTCCTTATCTGACTGATTGCAGTATGTCAACAACCCTTGACCCAGTGATCCGTCATCCTTCCAGCAGCTCAGCATGGAGCCGCGGAAACCCCCTTGTAAACATGACAGCATTGTTTTTGACTGTGAAGAGTGATTTGTCATTTGGGCAGCAATTAAGTATAACTCGACTGGTTGTAATCCTCAGAGATTACTTAATCTGCTTGACTGGATGACAGTCTGTCACACTGCCAAGATCTGACATAAGATGCTGGCCTGCTTATTGTGAATGACGGGCTAACTGATGACTGGTTGTTGGGCTTGTTGTCTCCTAGGACTGGCAAACACAGAACTGTAACAGCAGTTTTGCAATGCTGCAGTTTTCCATCTCTCTACACATTCTCAGCAATATCCACAGACTACTTGACAAACAGGTATAAAGCTAACTAAAATTATTTTTTGTATCTGAACGTACGTTTTAGATAAACTGATAAACAGTGTATTTCCTCCCACCACATAAATGGAACCAACAGTGGGGACTAGTGGGTTCCTCTTTCCTCTCTGAGGGGTGGTAATATGGTGAGTGGTGGGTTAATAAGCACCAAGATCCTCCAGTCAAGACATCTGCAACAGTGAAATCTGTTCTCACAACAACTTGAACCGACTAATAGCCAGCTCCATACAACAGCTCAGTAAGCCACTTGTCAATCTAAACGACCTACAGTTACCACCATACCAAAACCCACACATGAAAGCATCAGAGGCACATTTACTTATTTTTTCTAGTCTATGAATAATATATTATTATATCTATTATTAATGTATTATGAATAATATATAATTAAAGTGTTTGTAATTCATTCTCCGTTTAAGTAGTTCTTTCTCCAGTTCAGAGGCACTCTCAACCACACTTCCTCGAAAAGATGAAAAGAGAGGACAGGAGGAGGAGGAGGAAGGCTTTTGCTCAAGGTCTGATCACTATGAATGTTACTGTTGGGACACACACAAAGAGCTCTAATGACTCATTTGCTTGGCTATGTACGAACACAAAGACACCTCCATCCACCTCCACCTAATCATAAAGTCACTATGAACACATCTGTTCGGGGAGAGGCTGGTGCACTCATAAACTATAACAAGGGACACAAGGATAAGCACATAGACATGTATGCAAAACAAAAGGACATTGTAGCAACACACACGGGCTACAGGTTTTTGTTTTAACAGCACACGTTAGTCAAGGGTGAGTAGCTTTACAAGCTCCAGTACAAGCTAATGTAATGTGTCTGTTACGTGTGTGTGCTTATGTCTGTCCAAGTAATCTTCAGCTAATGACCTGTAGTAGCTGGAGGTTACTCTTGGCCAAACAGGTCACACTCACAAACACAGGCATTCTTGGTCTTATGCCTTTTGCACTAAATTGCCCATTTCTCAGTTCTATAACACAAAGGTCATACGCTGGAGTGAAAATATTTTTAAAGACTGAAAACAGTCATTTCATTTTACTTTAATGTTAACAAGACAAGAATATAATTGAGAATTGTTATGCTTAAAGATTATTGAGCTAAACGTATTTAAAAGTAGTCAGTCCACTGCTGGTCAAACATTTTAACATGTGAAATAATGTTCCTGGATTTAAGTTATAACCCTTATTTTCATAAACTCAAAATCCATTTACGCCACTCCAGTTCATCATTATTCTACACTAATTATTCAATATACCTTAAATCAGTTATTCTTTTTCTGTGTTTTGCGTTCACAGTAGTAGTATCTGCAATTCCTGTGCTGAATTCAAGCAGCCTTCACAGGAAACAAAGAGTTTACCACATTCAACATGTGTTATGTCTCATTGATATCAGCCTCATTGTTCATGAAACTTCATCTTGTCATTATATTATCAATTACTGTACTTCTACACTGTACACTGAATCTCTGGCTGATAAACCTTTATGTTCTCTCAGCTACATGCCAACACACTCATCATACTCTAGTAACTATCAATGGCCACTCTATCCATCCCGTGGATCTACATCTCTAAGATAGAGATGGCATTTGGCATGATAGAGCCACGTGAGGTGGGAGTGATAAAACTGCAATGTATTTCACTGTTGCCCATCAGCCATGCATGAAAGAGGAGTGAGGGAGAGGATGCACTCAGACAGACACATACTGTTGAGTGCAAGAGACCATACCACTCGCACAAGGAGGCCACTCTCTATGCAAGTGCATTTTCTGGGACATTAGCGCAGTCAGGTTTCATTTTACAATAACATTAAGTTTGACAATAACTTCTTGTTAGGTGGAAATGCCAGTGTGGTGTTTTCCGCTTGGGTTAATGATGCAACCTAGTTTCCTTTTCAGCTGTTGACACTCAAAGGTGCAGCACAAAACCACAGACAGCCATCCTGCCTTCCATCATTGTCGTCATCATCATCACCTAAAGAATTTAGTTTTCACAGAAACGGGAGTAAATATAGCAAAGAGTCTCCTCTCAACGTCAACAAGCTTCAAAGGAAACATAACGTAAACATCTCATCGGTTAGCACCAAATAGGGCAAAATTTTTTTATCTTTGTTAATTTTATTGCATGCATAAGGACAAGGGACAAGGACAAAGGGGCTCATAACCTCTCTAATTCTACCACGAAGTGCACGAAGCTTGCAAGGATCCATGTTCTTGTTAAGATGGAACAAATTTTCATGTTTGATGCACCCTGATGTTGTAAATATTTTCATCTAGTCCACTTATGTGGTTTTGTGATGTAAACCCTGGGGATGGTGCAGGAGGAAGGGAGGAGAGCGCAGGCTTGATGGACTTTAATTAAACCTATTAGACAACTTCTACTCTGCGTCTAAAGGACAGAGAAATGCAGTTCAGCTAGAGTATATCAACAAATGCAAAGGAAAGAGATGAAGAACAAGAAAAGGATGGGAACAGGAGCAATGGTTTTAACTGGCTCACCAATGCAACCTCCTGGACAGAGTGTTCTTAGCCGAGTCAACATGGCATTCATTTTTCAAAGCCATCATCATGATAAGGTTATTAATTGTCTATTAATTGAATGCTACCCCTCAGGTTATGTTTTGGACTTAACATAAATTGTTTGGAGGATATTTAATAATAAAAAGGAGTAAAAAAAAGCATCCCTGAGTAAACAGTTTCAACAAGCCACTGGTTCGTCAGTCAGACATTTTATTTACAACATAAAGAGACAACACTGAAATCAAATAATCTGCTATCGGAATGACCCTAAAGGCAGAGACAAATTACATATTACCCTTCATAACAGTAGTACGTACACCAAAAAAAAAAAGCTATTTCCACAGGTTTCTCAAAGAAGACAAAGTCAATCAATAATCATCAAGACAACAAGGAGGGATCAATTTAAAGTCTGCAGGAGAAGATAGACTGAGATGGTGGATATGGGGTCACCTGCAGAACACCATGTTAGTTTAGAGAGAAAGAACATAAGTTCAGTAGCTCCTTAACACACCCGAAAGCAGACACATGACACACTTTGTTGTTGTTGTCATCCTCCAATGCTAACCTCATAGCCATGCAGCAAACGTCCTACTCAGCTGCCATCGTTTCACCGCGCAGTTACATAAACAAAGATACTAACAATCAATTCTTTCTCAACAACTGGTCGATCAGGCCCGTCTATCTATTTGGACAGTTTGGACTCGGGTCAAATTGTAATCAGATGTGAACTGTGTGAGGTGAGGACAGCATTATCAGGACAGGGCAGGAGACTAAAGCCTGTCACCACTCCTACGCTGAATATGAAAGGCTAATTCATTTTTCCTCTGACGGCGCGCAGAGCTTCTTTCTGTGTCCTTGAACACACCACGCCAGCACTCTCCACACAATTGTGCACTTTAAGGTGCATTACGTAACTTGAAACAAACATTATAAAAGGCTTATAAAAACGAACTGCCTGTTAGCAGATACAGAAATTTAACCTATGGTAGAAAAACAGGTCGACTTTCAACTCTGAAACTTAATTTTCCTACGAACTTAAATGAAACGCGCCACCAACGGTATTTTACACACGTGAAACGGATAATGGAAATTAGGCATGGAAAGAGAGACCGAGTTGTATAATTCGGTTTTGGGGGGGTGCTTAAACACAACACATACATAAAAAGAACAAACGGTGTCGACAGTGGGAGTTGGATATTGACAGTGGTACAGGTTGATTAGGTTAGCTAGGCTAAACCACAACACTCAACACAAATGTGTCCGTTAGGTTTTAGCCTTAGAGGCAGCGGCTCCGTTATAGTTTGACATTCGGCCCCGTGTAAACACTTTCAACACACCACTGGTTGGTCGGTCGGACATTTTTTATTCGTAACATAAAGAGACACGACACTATCAAATAGTCCGCAATTTGAACGACCCCCGAAGGCACAAGCGAATTCCACCAAACATAGCCGTCATTTTTGTTTTCTTTTCCTTTTTTTAACCGTAGTAGACATTTTAACAAGACAAGGTGGTGGAAAATATTACATACCCAGCACGTAAATCGTAGCGAAGTTTCATGAACACTGAGATTTCCTGTCGTCGGCTTTATCCGTCAGTACACCTGCTGCTCAGGAGCGTCCGAATTAGCTCCAGTGTCACGGCGAGAACCGCTCACTTGGTGCGTCCATCCCTACAGCCCCCGCCCCTTTCTGATCCGCTACACGTCCTAACACACTGACGGAGCCAATAATAATAATGATGATGATGATAATAATAATAGCAGTCGCGTCCCCTTCCTCACTGGAGAGCGGTGTCCCAGGCAGCGCAGTCGGCCCGCGGCTCGCTGGAAGCAGCTTCGCCTGCGTCTCTGGTTGATTTCGCAGAATCTGGCGAAGCATCAGGGCCGAGGAAGTTTCGTCAGTGTTCGGTGCCGCTTTCTTAAAGGGGCCGAGTCCACGGACGCCGCTCCCGAACCCCGCCCCCCATCCACACACCCGGCACGAATCAATTTCACAACAGGTGGAGGAAAAAATAAAACGCTTCCTTATTAGTTTTAAATCAGAATCAGAACACTTTATTAATCCCTAAGGGTAAAATGCTGATGCTATAAAGTGTCTGTTTAGTTCAACTGGAGCTGTGATCCCCCACAAATCAACACAAATGATGTTTACACATTCCAGACTGCATAGCACTAACCCATCAGGAAATGATGAGGGTGTTACTGGTGAAGTGGTTTGATAGAGATTTATGGTTTTATCACGTTGTTTAGTACCAAAAACATCCATCTCATGTAAAAACACTGTTTCCAGTGGTTTCAAGGGTAAAACATCAACTGTTCAGGAAAAACACAGAGGTAACGACCTCGGTGTACTCATTGGCAGTTCTGTCCTGGACTCTTACAGACTTACCACTTTATGAAGCAGTTTAAACGAATCAGCTGAATCACAATGTTCAGCATTATACATTTATTCCTGTTTTTAAAACGCTGACACTTCTGTATATGACCTTGAATCATCCATTCAGCAGGCTGAATAGATGGAGAGTTTCATTTTGCAAATCAAGAGTTTTAAACTAAACATAATTTCAACATACTTGCGTGTCTGAGGTGCTGACCTTTGCATGGCTGTCTTGTCAGTCAGTGAGATTGTCTCCTGTAATCTCCCCCTATCTCAGGCACAGCGATGGAGCGGCCTCCTTTGACAGTCCTCATGTCTCTGCTCTGTCACTGTGAAGGAGCCGAGGAGACAAAAAAGAAGAGGAGCTGAGCATGAAATCAATAGAAAGTGAAAGAGAAACAGGAGTCATCTGACCCTTGACCCTGAGATGAGACCATAGATTACGGGGATGTAATCGCACGTATTTCTCCCGTCTGCAGTCAGACTATCAATGAGGATCGGTTGGTCCTGCGGCTGCCATGCTGCTACCTCAGCACGCAGCAGAGCGTTTTTAAAAAACAGTTAGTTTTCTGTATTCAGGAACTGAGAGAGACAGGAAAAAGTCATGGCTGTTTCTTACCATCAGGTGGGTGCATCGTCTGTTCAGGTCCATGTCCGTGTGGCCTCAGGTGCCACAGGAGGCAAAGACACATGGCGGTGATAAGCATAGATAAGCACCATATTTGTTTAGGCAAATGTCTGCAGGACTGAGAGATGATTTTCCATTCACAGTCCTTGTGTACTTTCCATGCACCTCACATGAAAGTCTCTATTTACAGTCTCTGGATTTTTATCCCAATCATGTTTTGCATCACTGGTCTGATGATATGAAAAGTAGCAGGGAAGGCCTGAAGATGGGTAACTCCTTTACCACACAACCAAAACAATTAATATATTTTATGTTTATTTCGCTAATACTGTGGTGCACTTGTTTGTTGTGCTAAACCTTGTTGTGCTTTTTCCGCTTGGAATTGAAACAGTGTATTTTTGTCTGAAATGAATGTAACATGTACATAACATAACCTACAGAGAGTTACTGCAGGACAGTTCCTTTTCGCTCCACAAGGATCGGTCTCCTCGGAATTATAAAGCTTAGCAGGCAATAATAATCCACATTCTCCTTTGGAATCATTTGAATATGTTGTTTCATTGGATATGACAAATAACAAAACTTCATCTATACTGTAAGTTCCATGGTGCACCACCGTGGGTTAACACACGCGCACACGCACGCACACACACACACATTTAGAAAGCCTCTTAATCCGAAACCAGTCATTTCCTACAGGGTTGCACAACCACATGTCTTATGCAACTGGCAGGCTACTTGGGGTCAGTTAGGAAAAGGAGGTCAGATAATAAAGCTGCTGATGCAAAACACATTTGGATAAGATGTCTGATTGAATCTTAACATGTCCTTTGAAATGCTGACAAATGATCTCAGAAGCCCCAACTGTATATGACATAGATACAAGAATTATTTTTTTTTAATTGTGTGTTTTGTCCTTTTATCACAGTTCATCCCTTCTCACACACACACAGGATACAAAGTTCTCTTCATCCCTCACCAGTAGATGGCTCTGTTGTCTCAGTCATCCTCTCCCTTCCTGTCTGGTCCTGCTCTGCACAGTCCACTGTCCCACTTGTTGCTTCCATGAGTGTAAATTATTCAGTCTCCCTGGCTGTGATGGAGCGGAGATAAAGAGCGGAGCAGACAGTCGGTCTGATAGACACGGGTTCCTGGTGCCTGTTCAACTCCTCCGGTTTCATCGCACAGAGAAATATAGACCTGACAACATGATACCTTGTTTTGATGGGAGTTATGATGGACGTCAGTGTAATGTAATGTTAAAGGGAAGACGCTGACATCAAACATGCTTCAGGACTGTGATGACTAAGGCAAGTCTGCTCCAACTCCAACTACTTCATATCTGCACCTTGTGTCACCTAAAGGGGAGGACTGGCTTCAGTCGCCATAACAACTAACCACCCAATAGGCTTCTGAAACCTGACCCTCTGGTATAACGTTTCACTTCAATCCATTTACAATAAATGACTTGGCAATGCCCGGTGGCAGCCGCCTTTATGCCTACATGTTTTTGTGACAGACTTGGCACAGATGCCATTTTCAGGCTCTGACACGGCGTCTAACTTTCCAAAAAAACACATTACATCAGTGAGATAAGAAGCGACGAGGAAGAGACAGATCCCACGACTTGTAGTGATATAATTTACTTGCTTCCCCTTTCCCAGTTTAAGCAAAAGGAGCATTGGGGGCCTTTTTACTCTATCTCCCCAGCTTTGATCCACCTCCACTTAAGAGCATCTCCACTAATCTGCTGCATGTGGCAGAGGAAGGACTCCTCCAGACAAACATTAAAGAGGGGGGACGCGTACAGCCGGCTTAGCCTGGAATGCCACACCAAAGTGCCGCATCTGTGAGTGTGTATAGCTAAGGGGATATAATGTAAATAACCTGAGGGGAAAGGTTTACTTTAGTTTCAGGGTCATGTGCAAGTAAGATTTATGTATAGTGCAAAATTTCTAATTATAATCAGTCTATTTAACACAGGTACAGATACATAGACTTCTCATCTGGCTGATTGTTTACAACCATCCACACCTCCAACTATCATAAAAGGTTTACTCCATTGTCTGATCGTTCATTTGGGCACTGATCACTAGGCACGAGACAGAGCGAGACAGAAAGACTGCTCTCACTTCACATTACCTTGTATGGACAACATCTCCACAGCTGTTCTGTGTTAGAGTCTTAAAAGCTTGTTGTCTATTTATCTGTCACTCCAAAGCCCCCCAGGAAGACTTTTTCTTCATGAAGTATTCATTGGTTAAAATATATACATATTTTTATATACACACACATTTTCAAGTGGCACTTTGAGGGATAATGGAACTGGAACATCTCCAGTTATCAATGATCAGATTTGACTCAGTCAATAAAAAACAATCACTGATCTAGGCTGCTGTAAAATGGATACAAAATATATTTTGCATTTTACACAAAAAATCTTTTATACTTTAAGCACATTTTATTACCGACGCTAAAACTATGAAGTAAGTGCATCACAATTCCTGTTACTCATAGGCTACGTCAGACAAGTTTGTCGAAATCCCCTTTTCTTTGCGTAGTGTACAAGTTGCGGCTGGCCGTGATCCCTTCCAGCTAAAAAGATGCGAAAGACTGCAACACAGTTTTAAAAAGTCATCATGTCATCTTTTAATTTTACAGTCACAATCATCTTTTCTTTCCAGTGTCTTAAAACCATAAAAAATAAATATACATTATGTTACAAAACATTTCCAGTGTCTCGGATCAATAAAACAATCAAGGACGCTCATCGGCAGCGCTGACTGCATGGGGGCAAAACACTGAGGGGACACTTCCTGTGGTGCTAAGGCTTTAACTGAGTTTAAGTCGCATTGCTTTAACTGCAAAGTGCATTAGAGTCGGTTTTGATTTTCACTCTGAATTCACGTTCTGAAATTTAGTGATGAAAAGAAAATGGTACAAAAGGGGTCGTTCATATTCATCTTCCATTTCGTGCTTTACTTTTATCTGAACTACTTTCGAATGAGACTGGTTTCAAAGCGAACTAACTCCAACTCTAGGCTACACATTGAAGGAATTTCTTGAATTTGGTGGAATATGTGTCGCATTGAACAAGCAGGCAGGTTTGTGACACTGGAAAAGAAGGCTTCAGGTTCATAGTGCTCTCACTAACGTAATAGGTTTTTGACAGGAAACACAAACACACCAGTCTCGATTCCGTTGTGTGTGCGGATGCGTCTGTATGGCAAAATGTGCTGCCAGAGATTATGTTCCATCACCTGAAATCCCACTCCGGGCTGAAACAGTGAGTGTGTGTGTGAGTGTGTGTGTCCTGGATTGAGGCCTGGAGGCACACACATTACAGTCCTCAGTCAATTAAACCAGCATATCGAGTGATTTGCCCAACAGTAGAGTTTCCCAGTCTAACGCGCGCAACTGATTTTGAGTGTAGAAACTTGAAATACAAAATAGATCCTTTCTTCTTCTTCATCGTTGACAATATCTACACGTTAATTACTCTATAAATGCACTGAGTGGAGAGGCTGGGGAAGGCCTTCTTTGTGTTAGGGGGGAAAAAAAGCACTTGGTGCAAGTTGGACGTGTCCGCGAGAACAGCTTGTATCAGGTTTACATCTGGGGCTTTGGTGGTCCGCTGAACCGGTACATACGGGGTCATGCACAGTGATTATACAGTATGTCTGTCTTTCCCCACGAGGAAGAAACAAAGTCCAAAGAGTTCGGTCACAGTTTTCCTAACCGAGGCGACATAAAGCTCCCTCATAACAGTGATCACCTTGGGGCATGCAATGCATTCTGGGGGCGTTCTTCATCTTCTGATTCTCCCGTCCCATTTACTTTAGTGGTTTTGGCACACGTGGCTCCATTTCATCCTGTCCTCCTGGTACAGTCCATAAGATTCCCTTTATTATTTGTCTCTGCTGCTTTCCCTATCCCAGGCAGTCTCTAAGTCTGCAAGTAATACTGCTCTCCAGAGAGAGGGAACATGAGAGGAGGGATGGAAAGACAGATCGGGTGTGAGGAACAACTTTTTTTTTCCCCCCCTCTTGTCACACAGTCTTGAGCACCCCTCCATCTTCTCTTCCTCTACGCTCTTGTCTCCCAGTGGGGTTTCCACTCGGCCCTTCTTCCACAAGCGCCGGCTGTTCGGGGTTTCCCTCACAGGTCAGATCGATGTCTCATTACTGCCGCTGTTGGTGAGAGAAATAGAGAGAGGTGAAGAGGGGGTATAGAACCGTGCATTATAGAAGTGAACACAAGGATGCAGATGGTTATTGTGCAGCATTTAAGCCTGAGGATCTGATTATTTCTTGCTATAAACAAAGAAACACCATTCTAGCATAGATGTTTTGTAGAATGATACATATACCTAAAATATATATTAAGTTAAGCTAAGGCAAGGGCCGACCTTATGACCTTATGTAGTTGCCATAGGGCCTGAACCTGAATAAGAATAATGTCATTAACGATGGTCATTGCCTTTTTCATGGCAGCCACTTACTCCGAGTCGGACTCGTTGCCTCCATTTACCGTCCCTGACTTCAAGTGCATGGCGACGCCCCCGTTGGTCTCTCGGTAGATGCCAGCCGCAGGCCCAACGGGCACCTGTGGCCGCGCAGTGATTGGCGGCTTGATGAGGGAGCTGCTGTCGTGGTTGCCTGGGCGACCGCCGTCATTGGATGCCAGCGAGGGCGGCCGGGACGACGGGGTCATGATGTTGACGGAGGACGGAGGTGCCACAGAGGTGGTGGTGTTGTTGTTGTTGGGGGGAGGGGTGGTGATGGTCGGGGGGTTGTAGTCGCTCAGCTTCTCCCTCAGGCGGTTCTTCATGTTCTTGTCGGTCAGTGGAGGAGGGTAGCTGATCTTGTTCTTTAAGATGCCTGAGTTGGAACAAAGTTCCAGTGTAAATCAAATGACATCAATTAATAAATGAAATTAAAGTCGCTTGGGTTCTGTCCTCCTACCTTTTCTCTGCTCTGGTTGATGGTTGCTGTTGCTGTTGGGTTGGGGCGCCGCATCTCTCACATTGCTCGGCGTCTGCCTGTCTCTCTCCGGGAGCATCTCCCTCTCTCTTTCTCCAGTATGGTTCAGCTTGTTTTCCGGGTGCAGCTCCACGTTGACCTTGGTCTCCACCCGCAGCCTCTCTGTGCCGCCGGGATCCTCGCTGTCACTGGCTGTGGTGGCGTCTGCTGGCCAGTAAGGCTTCATGTGATTGGGCACTGAATCCACTAATAGGAAATAAGGAAATTAGACATATTTAAAGCAACAAGAACTAAAACTAAAATTACACAAGGACAGTCCTAGAGTACTGTGTAGATATACTTCATCTACATTCATACTTTAGTACTTTAGTAGCCTCAGCTACTGTGTTTCCCTTGCAGGTTTCCTTATTTCTTCAAATGTATTTTATCTATTTTATTGTAAAACTCAAATAAATATAATAAAATGGACGAAAAATATAATTGGGTATTTTTTTAAGTATAAAATTGCATATTAATGAAAAAAAGCCAGTACAGTCATTTAAAATTGCAACATTAGTCATCTACCCACTGACCACGCAACACTTTTTAGTGCTCAGCTGGACTTCACACATACCTTTAGGCGTGCTGTGAATGGGCTGCCTCTCGTTGTTCCACTTGGGCTTGACGTCCATGTCGTCATCCTCACTGTCCGAGGAGTGGGAGGAGGCGTAGGAGGAGCTGTGCTCATCCGCTGACAGCTCGCTGTCTGAGTCCGAGTCTGATGGCAGGAAGGGGAGGAGTTAGCTGAGAAACGTCTATTGTTACTAATATGTCAAAAAAATAAAAAAAAGTCAGCTCACCATCTCCCTTGGTGCCGTTCCTGTGGAACAGAGGTCCATCCAGATCGGTGCGTCCTTTGGCCGTTCCTGAAGAGACGCTGGGCTTCTGACCAGTCTCCTCCCTTAGGACAGAAAGACAAGACACAGCAGGAGAGGAGAGGAGGATGGGGAGGTGAAGAAGATGGGTGTGGAGAAGTAGAGGAGGAGATTAGCAGAATGCAGAAGTTAAGTATGGTGCTGCTGGAAATTAAATCAAGCCCCAACTTGAGGTATAAGTCAACACTTGAACCATTAGTCAGCTCATATTACATAGCTTCTGCTGGGGGCTTCGAAAAAAGAGACAGATCATAAAACGTGGTACAGGAGTCCCTGTGTCAGGTAAAGTCATTAAACCGCCTGTTCAATCATCAACAACAACAACATATATTTTGATTATTGATCTGATATAATGACCTTCCCTAATCTGATACATCGTTCATCTGCAGATGTTGTTCCTCATTTCTCTCCTCTCCTATGTTATGTTGTATGTGTGTGCATGTGTGTAGACAAAAGTGTGTGTGTGTGAGTTAAATTCTTCTTCTTACTATTCTTACCTTCTAAAAAAAAAGTGTGTAGATGGAAATGTGTGATATGTTTGATTCTTCTTCTTCTTATTATTATTATTCCTTTTTATGTCTGTGGTGTTTGAATTTATTTAACTATTCTATGTTATTTTTTCTGATGATAATAAGCTGGATTTGGAAAAATTGACAAATAAAAGGATGGTTAAAGGTCAAAGGTCTCCTCTCCTCTCCTCTCCTCTCCTCTCCTCTCCTGTCGGTTAGAGATTGAGATGTTGGCTCAAGGGTAAAATATGCTGCTGGAGACGCTGACTTGACTCTGATGGCTGTTCTCAGTAAAGATTCTTAAAGCAGCTGACATCATGCCAACAGCCACAGGGAAGAGGTAGATATATGCATTAGCGTCCTCCACTTTCAACAGGCACAGTCCCATCTCCATTCTTTCCCAAGCCTCCTGCCCTCTCCCATCTTCTCCCATTTCTCCCCCTTCCCCCGTGGCTGTCTCTCAAAGGCGGCACGCCGCAACGCACGCCGCGAGCGTTCCTCCTCTCGTTGACCCCGTGTGCCAGGTCACATTACCCGGATGACAGCTTTACGAGTCACGGCGCACAGTCAGACTTAAATCCAAGTCTGTAAAACTGTTTAAAACACCAGGTACATGTAACACCACACCACACCACTGCTATGGAGACACGCCTGTGGTAGTCTGAAAACACGATTTCCATCTCAAGCTACGCCTTAATGACCACGCCATTTTCTGTTGTCCTGTTGTTCAAGTGGTCAGCACAATTAGGAAGGAAGAAAGGAATGATGATTTATATAATGTATTTAACATAATAGACTTTACTCATAGTAAGAAAGCGATGATGTTGATGATAGTGAATCAACCGAAACACCTACCTACTGTCCATCTATTTAAAATGATATGAAACAATCTGGACATTAAAACATGACAGTATTTAAAAATGATCACATATTTACCACATTACCATTCTTGCACATATTCTTTGAGCATATGGTGAAAACATAACACAACAATGTGAGAGTATGGACGAGCAGTGTGAAGTGGAGCTACAGTTGCCGTGTGGTGCTGTATGGCTGGGTGATCTGTGAGAGTCTATGTGTGCGTGTCTGTGTGCGGTTTTGCACAGCGTGGTCATTCATGCATGCTGAATTACCATACAATGCGGCAGCCATTGACTGGCATGCATTCATATTTGTAAGCAAAGGAAATATAGAGATATTCAGCAACTTAATTGATCCCTGGCTTTGCACTGGGCTTAGAGTAAGGACAGGGTGAGAGGGTGTGACAGCGGAGTGCGTTTGTGTGTACAAATTAGGGCCTTGTGGTGTGTTAGTATATGTGAGACAGTTGATGCGTCAGCAGACATGCTGGGAGGGCGACATGCAAACGTGGAGGAGAGAAAAGGAAACGTAGTCCAAGCCAAACAAACACCTTCGCACACATGCGCAGACGCACACATGCTAGTCATGCAGCAGTGTAGTGAAAGCAGCCATGCAGTCAGTGAGCGTGTTGTACCTGCGTGTGTGAGCCAGGTAGCTGCTGCGGCTCTTAGCTGACCTGAGCGTACTGTCCAGGGAAACGGTGGACTCTCCGATGCCCGAGCGGTACAAGTGGCCGTCCTCCGTGTACGTGTTGTTGCAGTTGAGAGAACGCTGAGAACGGAAAAAAAAAACAAAAAACGACATTTACCAAACATACAAAAACACACAGTGAAATAGTTCACTAAAAAGAAAAGGAAAAAAGATGCAACATTTTGTGAGTCCGTGTACTCACTGTCAGCAGAGACGCCCTGGTCGTGCTGGACTCGTCCGGTACACTCTTCTTTCCTGTGAAGACGTTCTTCAGATGTTTCCTCACCTCTTTGTTGAAGACCACATGGAAGAAGAAGATGAAGACCCCCTGTACCGATAAGCAAAAGAGATTCTATATATTAGACCGGAAATAAAACCTGTGATTATGCGTTCAAATCAGCTGAGTGAAATAAATTATGGGATGATTCATAACACGGTGTCACCTGTAGGCAGCTGAAGACGGCGAAAAGGTAATGGAAAGTCATCACGTCGCTGTTGACTGCCATTAGGCCGAGGAGCCAGGTGGCGCTGATGAGTAGCAGGAGGAGGAAGGCCATTCGAAGCGCAGCGCTGCAGAGGGAAACGCACAAATGATGACACACCTGTATGCTATGAAAATGCAAACGCTATTGTGATGCAAGAGAGAAACGTACATCGCTCCAGACTTCTCCATCGCCTTCTGCCTGCGACCACACGAAGCCTTCGCCGCCAGGATAAAGATCACTATGTTCACCTACAGCGACGGGGAGGAGGAGAGTTTAATCACATTTGACTTTCGTTTTTTTTTTTTATACATCAGTTTGTGCATTTCATGTATACGTGATGTAACTCGACATGACAGTTACTATAAGCCGAAATGCATCAAATCTCCAGGCACCACATAGTTGTGTGTGTGGAATAATTAATTTCATGCCATTACCAGGACGACAACAAAGATGGGTCCTGCGAAGCTCCAGATGAGCGTGTCATGGACAGAAAGCCAACAGAAATCTGGGTTTCCGTATCCCTGAGGGTCAAGACCTACAGCCAGACCTATACACATGGAAAGACACACACACACACACACACACAGTGTTAATCTTTGGCTTTTAATGCTTCTTCTGCATAAATAACAAAAACAAGTCGCGACAAAACCTTGACTCCATTAAAAAAAAAATCCTTTCTCATCCTTTGTTATTTTTTTAACTGTATATCTCTCACATCAATTCCAGCTAAGTAAGCTGTACTGGTATCAGATAGTACCACGTCATGTCAAAAGTATTTAATCCATCACATTCATCAGAAATGTCACAAAAGTACAAAAGCAGATGGCAATTGAATTTTCAATCAAATTTTCAAATTTCAGTCCCAATAAATATTTTTGGTTTATTGTCACATATTGATATATGATTATATATCCGAAAAGCAGGAATTTTCTGTCCTCCTCTTTTATTTTTCCTTGTCGCTCCTTTGACAATTTTCCCACGGGGATTACACAAAACAAGAGGCGAGTCGCGACGTGAATCTCTCTGACACTCTTCCACCTTCAACCGCCCCGTTTCTGAGCACGTAAACGTGTGTTGTATGTTTGTGTGTGTGTGTGTGTGTCTCACCAGTGATGATAGCTGGTATGCCCCAGCCAATGGCGTAGTAGAACCTCATGTGGCCGTGGTTGATGTTGCGCAGCTCGGTCAGCATGCGGTAGATGTGCAGCCCTTCCACAAACATCCAGGCAAAGGTGCACATGTAGAAGTAATGGAGGAGGATGGCGATCACTGTGCACACAAACTGGGAGGAAGACAGGACGACGGAGATACATAAGAGTCTGCATTTGGATGGACTCGAACCAACAATCACAAAAGAGCTACTTTGTCTTTTCCATGAAACATTTATCACTTTAATTTGATTATTTAGACACTTTATTTTAGTCTTATATTAGATAGATAGATAGATAGATAGATAGATAGATAGATAGATAGATAGATAGATAGATAGATAGATAGATAGATAGATAGATAGATAGATAGATAGAATCTTGACAGGGTTATAAATCATCCTGCAGATGGCCCTAGGCACACACTGACGGCATTCCACAGTTCTGACACACACACACACACACACACACACACACACACACACACACACACCCATAACATATGTGCACGCTGCACACAAACGCACCGACATGAATTAGGAGACGAAAACTAACAACCAAAGACAAATCTCGTATCTTAATCTTGTAACCTCACACACACACACAGGTGCAGAAACCGTGTGTAAGTCCCCCTCACACTCGCCACAGTCAAAACACTGCGAGTCAGAACATTTTAACATCAAATAACAACAACCTCACAACTTCTGTGAAACCTTACAGGAAGTGACTCGCGTGTAACACTTACCATTGCACTTGTGTGAAATTCAAAAGCTGTCGATATATGATGATATATGAGAAAGAAAGAAAAAATCACGTGCTCTCTAGCGCCACTAACCGCACACAGTTATAAACTCTGCAAAACATATGCATCCAAGGAACCTTTGTTTCAGACTGTCGACATCTGGTTTAACCAGGCTAGTCAGGGCTGACACATTCATTTTAAAGCGGGTGCTGTGTAAGAAGACAATACACAATAAAGCACACCACTGCCTAGTTGGCTACACTCAGGTGGTGTCCTGCTTGGTCTGGTATGACTCGCCACTGGTGCTGCAGCGTCTGCTCTTCCACAAACATCACCCCGCATGACAACAGTAATTATGTGCCACAAGCCGATGCTGCATTCACGTCACTCACGGCCCTACAAAAACAAACTCTGACAATTTACCTGCTTGTTTTGAATCTCAGGATCACCGGTCAATTAACAGGATCGTGATGTTTCTGGACCACAGACATTCAAGACATCTAACCAGCGAGGTGTAACGAGGCGTTCTGGGGAACCCTTGCCAAAGTCTACAAGCCCAAGGCCTGTCTCTGGAGACAGGTACCAGTCACAGCATGCCTCCACAACTGGCCCACAGAGGTGTGTGTGTGTGTGTGTGTGTATGTGTGTGCGTGTCTAAATGTCTATGTCAGCAGACTTCAAAGTATGCCCACACCTTTTGATCCTTTGCTGTATGTGTCAATGTTTCTGGCCACAAACATGACCAATCAAATTCCAGACTGGACTCTGAATTTCACATAATAAGCAAATTAGCCAGACGTCAGACTCTATAGTATCTCACCCTACACCCTATATCTCTTTTAATTCAAGAAACATAAAATAAAAGAGTTTGCCTGGACGAAAATAAAGTGGCTGTAACGTCCTATTATGTTGAGAGAAAGCTTTGGCAACCAGCGCATTCCGATCTGTTATAGTCATGATCTCAGCATCAAAACACATCATCTGTCAAATAACGACGCTCTCAGAGGTAAGCCTTGGTCTATTAAGCCTGGTAAAGCACCTGTCAACACACAGCTCGGCTTTTGCCCGCAGGCCAAACTTATTATTGTAGGATGCCTGGCAGTTTAATACGGTAAACATCGGAACGAGACATCTTTATCCGCTGAAAGAATTCGGGAGAGTTGTCTCCATCTAAACAGAGGATGGAGAGGAAAAGCAAAAAAAAAAAAAAAGATGATTTCATGAAAAGTATGTTCCCATTGACTCACATGGAACACATAAACACTGCTGAAATTCAATCGTGTTGTGGAATGTGTTTGGTAAACAGCCGGAACGTGATAATACTTGGGAATGGGATAATGCTTGAAATGTCCAGCTTCTGCCGTGACAAGTACAAACTTGACAAAACCGCCAAAGCAGACATTTGAAAAAACACATTACTGTAACAATATCCACTGATAGTATGAAATGGCATTCAATTTAGAATCACTTCAAAAGAACACATTTTGACAATGATGGGTGGCACTGATTATAAGGCACGGGCACATACCACTGTGAAGTTATCCAGTTTCCTGTGGAGTGAAAACACACTCACCGGGTTGTCGGTCTGGTTGATGCCGAGCAGGAAGACGAGCTCAGAGAAGAAGAGCGCTGCCACCAGGTTCCTGTGGATGGCGTGCAGGTTGGAGCGGAGTCGGCGCAAGAGGCACAGTAAGATGAAGGTGATGAGGAGGAGGGTGAGGGAGATGGACACCGTGGTATAGGTGACGATCTTCAGGGGGAGGACGTCGCCGTGCTGTGGAGACAGATTTGGACATTGGGTCAGTGAAGAGCGAACGCTTCACTGACTCAATGTCGGAAGATAGAGCGGAAAGAAAGTACCTCTCTCTTCGAGATGTCCATCAGCACTGCAAAGCTGGTCAGGTGATTACACTGACAGCTTATGTGGCTGTTGTTTCTATTTAGCACCTCACAGCCTTTGGAAGACCAGCCGCCTGTTCCTCCGATCCTAAACACCCACAAACACACACACACACACACAGAAACGCACAAACCAGACATCAGGAATGTAGGCGACAACATCTACAAAAGCTGACGCCTGAAAGACTCGTAAAGTGCAACTCACGCAATGGAGTGGTTCCAAAAGACACAGACGGGCTTGGTCCTCTCCTCCGTCTCCAGCAGGGTGTACTCCAGCGTGATGGGGGGGTCGAGCGTGAGGGGGAGAGGCGGGCCCTCGCTGTGGACCGTGGCGCTCACGATGGCTGTGTTGATCACTGGGCGGTTAGGAATCCTGGAAACACGGGACAAAGTACAGTAAGTATGAGCGCAAATGATTCATATGTCTATTATTCATTCATGATATTTGAATACTTCCTTGTGTGTTTCCCCTTTTTTACATTCTGCATTCACTCTTATTTGAATACTTTTTATTCATGTCTTGGGAAGGTTCCTTTATCTCATGTTTCCATTGGATAAAGTATATCAGGATCTCTGCTGATTCCACGGTCGACAACATTACAGTATCAAAGAGTCCTATGCATGCCGTGATAGAGTGGTTCTTCCAAACATGCCTGAAGTAAATATTGTGATTTTAGCATTAAAGATCTGAAACGGGAATGTTAAAACGTGTGATAGGGTAGGGACTGTTTAAAGGTTATTATGAATTATGGTGAGTATAGAGTTCACACAGAGTATGGGCTCTCTTTTTTTCCCTGTGTTTAAAACCTTTACTCATTCTCTGAGGTTGTGTCTGCGTCTGTTCCACTGGATCGCACATCATAATTTAAATTCCGCAAAAAAAGCGCATGGGAAAGCTGAGTCTACCTCAGACTCCTACGATCAGGGTCGTATCTCTCAGGGAGCAGTTTTCCCAGTGATTTGTACACGATCACCACGGCAACCGGCAGAGGAGCAGCTGGCTCGAGGTGTCTGCGTCTCCTATCAGGCGGCGTGTGCTCTTCCTCCTGTGGGGGATCGGTCCGTGTTGGAGGGCCCGGAGTGGGCTCCGCTGCATTAGATTGCAAGGAAATGGAAAAAGTAAGTAACTGGGAAGGAATGCAGTTTTAAACAACTGTACATTCCCACACTTTTTATCCCAGCGTCTTGATTTTACCTCTGTGCCCCAGAGTGCGGAGGTTGAACTGGGGGAACTGGACAGAGGACCTGAGCTCGTTGGGATAAGCCTCCCGGATGTCCTGGAACCGAGGGAATGTCGCCTTTTCCGGGTCGGACACATCCAGGTAGTCCACGGTTAGAACTAGACACGGACAGAGAGGGGGGAAAAACATTTTAAAAATATTAGTGCGATATGGTGTGCGTATCGGTTTCTCACATATCGTTTCAACCTTTCACTCACTCATGTTGTCAGTAACAATGGTGAAGGGTTTCAGGTAGGTTTTCCTGACGTTCTGTGCCAGCGTGTTGGCGTAGTCCTCAAAGTTGCGGAGGAGGTGAGCGGTGCCGCCCTCTGTCTTCTGGATGTGCTCCCAGTGCTCCTGGGTGGCAGGATCCAGTATGGCACTGCTTGCTCGCACCAAATTCTGGAAAAGCAATGGAGTGAATGAAAGCTTGATGTTTTGGTACTGGAGATTACTTGAATGTCAACGATTTCATGAGGTTGGATGTTGGATAACATTTCGTTAAGTTATTCAAATCAAAGATGAGATGATGCTACATCCTGTCTCATTTCCTTTGTACCTCATTGAACTCTGCGTCCCTCATAGCCGTGAGGTCAAATCCCGCCTGCCGGCTCTCATACAGCAGCACATGGTTCAGCAGCTGAGCGGCCATCTTCACGTCATTGCCGTAGTAGTGCGGCGTGTTGCTGGTGGCGCCGTGAAGCAGACGCACAATGGCCTTGGAGCGTTCGGCGTCCATCTTCGAGCCGTTGCGGCTCAGGTCTTCGTTCTGGAAGGATGGGGGGGTGGAAACGGGGCGAGAATGAGCAGGTCAGGGCAAAGGAAAGCTGAGTGGGCGCAATGAGACACAACAAGAAGCTGGTCAATCCCAGGATTAGTGAGACTTTGAGAAAGTATTAGGTTCAGGTTCAAGAACAATAGGTTAAAATACTTGCTGAAGACTCCTATAGACCGGCGATTGAATTACACTTTGCACACAGTAATGACATGTCAGCTCCTCTACAACAGTACATTGTATTTTTTAAATAAATACCCGTAATCACTTCGGAGTATTTCGGTATACTTATTACCTGAGAGGAAGAATTTGATTTTAAGTTTGATAATTTTCTCCTGACTCACCAGCTTCTTCAGATGGGAGAAGGTGACGGTGGTGCAGTTGAAGAGCTCGGGCGTCAGCCAGCCTTTCTCGTCACTGCAGTGGCGGATGGCAGTGCCTGACAAACAGATGCAGGGGAAACCAAGTTTAGCTCACGTCAACTTCCTAATAACCAACTCGCTTAGTTTATTCCAGACATCCTCTGCCTTACATTTAGTTTTTCATCTTTGGGCAACAGTGTCGTGATGAAGATGCTTTAAATTGTTAGAGTCAAATACATGGAAAGTAAATAACAGTGCATTATGTACTCATATAGACAAGATCAGATTTGGATATCAATAAAACTATTTTGATTAGATACTGGAAACAGCTTTGACATAATTAAACATATGAAAAACATCTTCTGTTTCATGGTTTTACACAGTTTCATCTGAATGCATCTGTTGCGTCTCGTGCTTTTGTTGCAACTGCGGGAAAAGCGTCTGAGAGAGTTGCTAGCTGAAGCCAGGAGAGGGTGACGAGCTCTGTTAGCAGAGACATTCCCCCATGAGTCTCGGGGAGGACAACAGAGGGGTCACCATGGCGACGGCAGTTACCAAGGGGGTAACTGGGAGAGTGGCAGCGCTTTACTGGCCCCAGGTCAATGAGATCAAGTTAAACTCTCGGCCCCCCCACTCTCTCTCACATACACACAAATACAGAGCTAATGGAGGTGGAGTATTACTGTCAGCTACTGGACCTAGTGTTTTTCCAAAAGTCTCTGCAGATTAAACCTCTGCATGTTGTCACTGGTGAAAAAGCCTCTTGGATTAACCGACCAATCACAGAGCCTCATTTGATGCTTTGCGCACATGTGTATTTTACGTGTTTATGTGCTGCATTAACTCAAAAACACACAGCCACACCTGCAGGTGGACTATATATGTACCACATGGAAACACAATTCTAGTCGGAGAAATAAAAAGAGCCAGCGGCCGATTAGTGGAGCTTAGCACAAGGACAAGAGAGAATGGAAAAACACCTGGTCCCTTTACACAACTTATTATTACTACATTTACACAAACTGTGGTGAGAAAACGTAACCTCCAGCTTGTTATCTCCATTGATATTAACACGCCCATTAGTGGCCTGGATATCATCTGATCTCAATTCATTCAAAGTGAATCACTCTGCCACAACTAAACAATAACGTCCCACTCACCGATGGATCCTTTGGGACAGTCTGCCGCAGCCGGGCTTCCAAATTTGGTCTTGGACCACCAGATTCCTGCGTCAAACACCCTGGGACAGCTGTCATACACCACTGTGGTGGACAGGACAAAGAAACACTGCATCAGTATATGTTTATGAACAAAAATATATATCAGGTATATGTTCAAAGATTAAAAATAATAATAATTTGAGACTTACATTTCCCCTATGAAAAATATAGTAGTAAAATAATCCTGAACTGTATTAACTTTTATGTGACCAAGAAAATAAAAAATGCACATGAAAACATAAACAGCTCTCAGGGCAACACCTCATCAGTGCTCTCCATACAAAGTCTGCAGCCAGACAAACTGGCACAGTGGCATCGAGGCAAATTATGCCTGCAGAGATATTGCACAAGCAGTGAATCATAATTAATTTCAGCGTATCTCTGTAATAAACATCCAGGACAAATCAAGGTGGGACCTGCAGGGTTATTAGCTTGTTTGTGGCTTTGCTCAAACCGATTAGTTTTTCCATTAAGTTTTACACACAAGTTCATTATTATTATATTTAACCTTAACCTAAGTGGTCACTATCAGTTTTACATTTTCTTTCAACAAAAAAAGAAAATTCGAAATGTGCTATGTGGGAAGGAAAATTGTAGGATATGCAGCCATTAACAGTCTGAGCACGTTCTGCGTCTCAGAGGAGATTCCTATTGGATCAAACTGCAACGACACTGACATTCATTTTCTCTGCAGGACTTTGTCGTTTTGTCCTCTATTCATCTCTACTGTATTGTGTGTGTGTGTGTGTGTGTGTGTGTGTGTGTGTGTGTGTGTGTGTGTGCAGTGCCACGGCCAAGTCCGCCCACAGGCCAGAGTTTGCCTCTTCTGCTTGGCTGGGCGGTGACAAAGATGTGAAGTTAGCTTCACTGCAGCACCAGCAGATGTGAGCGACACCATTTTGTCTCCCTCTGACGCTACATCAATGCATCTGGGTACACTTTGTGAACGGCAACACTTAAAGGACTAATGCACCCAACTTTTGAAAAGATTTTCTCATATAGGCTGTTGTTTATTTGAACGTCATGGTTTTCATAAACAACACATTATTTCTGGCAGCATTTTGAAAAAAGCTATGGACTAATTTGAATGAGATATTTAAATTAATCCTTATGATTAATTTATGACTTTGGATATGAATGCATCTTAATTAATATATTTGTAATTTTTTTTTGTTTTCTTTTTTACACAAACTAAACAACCATGGGTTGCTTAGAAAAAAAAAAGGTTTACATTTGAAATAAACAGAGCACTTGTATACCTTGACATCCAGTGGGTGTGACCTCTGCAAAGTGGTTATCACAGCGGTTACACTGACGACCTATGACCCCTCCTTTGCAGGGGCACTGCCCAGTGATGGGATCGCAGGTCCGAGACTCGGAGCCGATCGAGAAACACTCACACGGGTAGCACGTGTCGTCCCCCTCTGGACGATAGTGGTTCTCCTGTAAGGAACAGAGGATGTGATCAACAAATAAATGATCCTGTATTCTGTGTCAACACGCAAAATCTCCCGCGTTGTGCGTGTTCTTACCTTGCAGCGACACTCTCCAGTGGTCTTGTTGCAGTCTTTATGAAATCCTTTGCTGGTATCACAGTTACAGGGGCCACACATGGGACTGCCCCACCAGCCTTGGGGACACGGCTTCTCCGCCCTGCCATCACAACAAAGTGAAGGTGCAGAAGAAGAGGGGACGCGTTGAGGAGAAAACTGCATCAGTTGTATTTACAGCCAGTCAAATTGTAGCGATAGATCGTCAGATATCAGTGGTACAAATCTGATCGTCGACTATCGGTTGAGTTTATCTCAAGCTAAACGCTCTGTGTCGCCCTGAGTCTTAAATAAACTCCCTCTGCAGTTTGAAGTGAATGAATCAAGTGTGACTCATTCATACAAACGCACAGAGACTTCCTTTCTCCTGAGAGAGAGATGCGATCTCCTGCCGAGCGATGCGATCTGATAGGGGACAAGAGCCAGTATGAGGGCAACAGAGACTAAACACCTGTGAGGGATCAGTCAGGCGTGGAGGGGGAATCCCGCATCCTGCCTACGACAGGAAGTGATGCGTGTCAGACAGGTCAGGGTTCAGAGGGGTTCTCAATCAGGGCGAACTAATTCGAGTGAACTCTCTCAAGCCTCTCTCTGTGTTGATACATTGTTTTCCTAGTTTCACCTGAGTATTCCTGATTGACCTCTGCTTCGCACACACACACACACACACCCACACACACACACACACACACACACACAGCCACACAAACTCTATTGGGCTCCGATTACTGACTAATAAATCTGCTCTCAAAGACTCAGGACATTGGCAACAGTACAAAGAGAGCAAGAGCCTAACATAACAAAAGATTAGTGGGCTTTGTCTCTGTGGGAGGCAAAGTCCATTTGTTTGGAAACTGTTTGGCAAAGGTCTTTTAACAAGAACATAAAAAAACATGTACAAAATGTAAGGGCCTTTGCAAAAATAGCTTTTATGGACAAATGAAACCTGATGGACAAAACTTCACCACACACTCATGTTTTCTACTCATAAAATAATCATGCAACATCCTACTGGCATACTTGCAATATACAGACTGTGCAAATGTTAATGTTGTGATTGACCATAAAAGCTTTTCAGGCCCTGCTGCTTCCTACATCTGTGGAATAGTTCAGTGCATAACACAAGAAGTTACATTCAGGTACCTTCAGAACAGATAGTAAATACTCACAGAAGATAGACAGACAGAGAGGATGTGACCTTACTTGTATTCGCAGTACTGGCCGTAGTAGTTCTGTCCACACTCGCAGGTGTAGCCATGGGAGGAACTCGGTTTGCGAACGCAAGTGGACACGTGCTCGCAGGGGTTGAGCTGACAAGCGTCAACACAGTCCTTACCGAAGTAACCTGGACAGACAAGAAAAAATGACACCGTATCCATAGCAAGAACTTTCTACAGGTGCTTGTTGTGTGTTTGTATGCATGTGTATGTGTGCTACCTGGGTCACAGACGCAGGAGTACGTGCTCCAGTCGTCACTGCAGTGGCTGTTCTCCGGGCAGATGCTGGAGTCGCAGGGGTCGTTCAGGTCGCAGCCGTCCTCCACGCGGATCTTCAGGCCCTGAGCCATGTTCACGTTGGCCACGTTGGTGGACGTCTCTCCCATTCGCACGCCCTGATGCGGAGAGGAAGCATAAGGAGGACAAGAAGAAAGTGAGAAAAGAGGAGATGTGAGGGCGAACTGGTGTTTTACAAAAAATACAATGTTTTTAGAAAACACGCACACACACACAGACACGCAATCAAACTGACCTGTATGCAGCCAACAAATCCTTTGTTGACGTGGTTTCCGTCTCCGGGCAGACCTCCAACATGAAGAGTTTGCAGCTTCAAACCTGGCAGATCGTTACCGATCTCTACTGACTTCTGATTAGGGGGAAAAAACCAAACATGAATAACTCTTGTTTCCCCAAGAAAAACCTGAATATGGCGTCTTCACTATTCTTGTTGCACGCTCTGTACCTGGTACATGCTGTAGTCCAGAGAGACAGTGGCCATGTATTTAATGTCCTTGCCATCTTTAATACTCCTTAATTCGACCAGCAAGTGGTGCCACTCCCCGTCATTGACGCGGACTTGGGGGAAGCTGACTGATGCCACCAGCTTCTGCCTCAGCAGCACTTCCATACGCACCTGCTGCTCACTCACCTGGAGGGTGGGTGAATATTAATGATTTAATGACAGGATCGTTTTGATGAGAATCTATTAGTTGACATTGTGTGCGCATCTCACCATGAGGTTAATGGTGGAGGAAGGTCCAACATTGGCCTGCATGAGGGTGCCAGCAGGCTGCTTGGTGCGGAACATGAGGCCCATGTACCAGGGCACAGCGACGGTGATGTCCGGGTCGCTCCATGAAACCAGCGCCTGACCATCAAAGAACTGAGGAGATGGCATCACTGGGAAGCAGCAGGACAAGAAGAAACCAGGATCAGGAGAAGCCAACAGATGTGTGTTAAGAGTGCTTGGGTGTCACTTAAAGAGCAAACCGGTGCCATATTTATACTGAAAGAATTAATGCAATTCCAATAAACTTGTCGACTAGGATGCAAGGTGTAACAGGACTGGACAAGCTTTGGGAATTTCACTGTGAACAGCCAGGTGGGAAAGCAACATAATTATGCTCCTCGGAGCAGCAGAAGAGGAATCTAAATGATGGGCAGAGACGAAAAGCAGCGGTCTGCGTGTCTTTGTCAGGAAGCTGCGCCATAATCGTATTCATATACAGCAATGATTTGGAAATGTGACAGATACGACTTAACGAATATAAAAGAGTGGAATAAATATTAATGTGAGGGAACAACAACAACTTAATGTCTGAAGCTTTAACTAGAAATGAACTCTTATACAAACATCCACGGTCTCGAGACGATCTAATCCATACAATACCCGACAGTCACAACACATGATGTATAAACTCCTGTCAGTGTTGAGTGCTCACACACACACACACACACACACACACACACACACACACACACACACACACAGAGCAAGGGTCCGTCTTTCAGCAGAGCCCACAGTCAGTCTTCACTGCTGCGTAATCCGCTGCGTAGACTGCGTATAGTTCCTCAGGGCACAGCTTTTAACTAAAGCGTTCACAAATACATACGTCCAAAAGCTGCAATTAGGAGACAAAGCACATATTTGTGCGGCAGGCAGCAATAGGGGCTTCAGTTAGAACACTTTCCCAAAGCTCAGTCCTCCGTGAAATAAAAATAACAACCGCATCTCAGTTTTCATCAGCTCTGTGGAAGAAAATAAAGGAAAAGAGCTGATTGCAACATGAATGACCTGATGATGGGGCAAATCAGCAAAAACACAATGTCCTCGAGGGGACACGTGGGTGAATCTGGGAGTTATTTCACAGTGCATGGATGACAAGTAAGTTTGTGGATTTCTGATAAGGGCGAGGTTCATACTGTTTAGTGTGTAGCAGCTACACTGAGTGGATGGGAGCGCAGAGATAGAGGAGCTTTGATCAGATCTGAAAACAAAATATGAAAAAAAACAACTTTCACACTTTCGTCTGTGAAGACTCCACGAAAATATCAACCTATTAACCAGATGTGTTGACTGTAAACAAACCGAATTACGGCAACAGCTTGTTTGACACCGGTCCAGAGATTCACACTTGAGATCAACTTGTCATAACAGGTCAATGCCACCCATGAGGGTGCAGACTTTTATATTTAGCCTGGCTTTTAGGTGGCATGACAGAACTCATTCCCCGGCTTAGAAAATGCTCTGCAAAGTCGAAATCGGATCTGAGTGAACACAGAGTAAAACAAAGTGTCTGACCAGGTAGGCGGATCCGAGTCTCTTAACGTGTCTGCTCTGGATGCGTTTGGCAGTGTAAAAATAAATGATAACTAATCTCTTGTGTCTCGCGTGGCCTGAAACCAAATTGTCAACAAGCAAGCCGAGCAGCCAGAGCCTCTTCCCAGCTCGCTGTGATCCCAGCCCAGGTCAGATACTGGATACTGGAGATTGGCACCGGTGACGCGGCTACCTCATAGGCAAGATGGCAAAGAGACGCGTTCGCGCCTTCGTGCATTGTCTGCAAGTTCGCCCTGAAGGAGGAAATCAAAGTTCTCCCGTTACCATAGAGGAACACGAGATGGATTATGCAATGTAAATAATAACACTGATAGAAAGTTTGCAACGCTTTTATGTTCTCTTGGCTTAAAGGGAAAACCACTGACAAATTTATGACATCTTGCATCCTGACCAATTATCAGTGATCAGGGCAGATGGGTGTAGAAACTGTGCTGTGTGTGTTTGCGTGTGCATGAGTACATGTCTTTGGTTTCATCCTTTGAGTCTCGACCGAGTGAGTCAGAATTTGATCTTTGTCCTGGATCTCCAAACCCGAGGCCTTGTTTTGCGTTTGTGCAGCAGTGAGCGGAGGCTTTGCTGTGACTTTCCATTGGGAGGAGCGTCTCATCCCAGTATCCCACTTGATCTTCCAAAAAAAATAACATTTTGCTACAAGCCCTCAAGACCTACACGTACACACTCTAGGTAAACACACACACACACGTATGCACGCTCATTGGTGCATGCAGACACATGCACACCTGGCCGGAGACACTTAACCTTTTTAATTAACCTTTTTATAGACTGAAAATGAAAACATGAAAACGCGCGCATTAACGCACACATCTTTTAGCATCCTTTACCTTGTTCACAGTTCTTGCCTCCGTAACCAGTAGGGCAGTCGCAGGTGTAGGTGTTCCACTTGCTGACACACACTCCTCCGTTTTGACATAAATCCTTTCTGCAGAAGTTTTTCTTTGCGGGACAACCTGGACGTTACATACGCACAAATATATTAATGCTTCTATGTAAAGTCTATGTGCTGTAAAATATAACTGGAGTCGGTCAGAGCCACTGGTTGAGCGGGGCTTCGTTTTGTATCGCTACCTTCTGTGGTGCCGTTATTCGCGATGTAGCTGGCCATATCGATGGGTTTACCATCAATGCTCAGGTTTCTCATGCAGCCCACAAAGTCCCTGTTTCTGACTGGGAAGTCCTCAGGCAGGTTGGGAACGCCACCGAGCAACAATGGTCCGGTTAAATCCAGAGACCTGCCGATGACACAGACAGGAAGTCAAAATAACCTTACGTACTTTTTTTTGTCAACAAAAAAAGTCAACACCTTGAAGAACACACCATGCACAATTCATATTAGTAAATACATTTTAGATGTTAATAACCTTACTGATACCTGCAAGGCTACTATCACCACAAACCGAGTCAAGCTCCACACATGAGGTCAGAGGTCAGCAGCCTATAGGCCTACGCCCTTTGAGAGACATAATGTAATGCACTGATGCACGCAATGTTTAATCCACTCACTGTATTTCTGGGCTTGCATACTATAAACACTGCTAAATGGCCTCGAGTATGTGGAGATTATTCAAAGAGATTTAGGATTTTTTAAAAAAACGAACTAAATCAATTCTGTTGCATGTCGCTACCAGTGTCGGCGCTGTCAACAGTCTGAGAGACATTACGTTTTGATGCATGTGGCAATATAAAATCATAAAAAAAAGAAAAGCGGTTCCTTCGGTCTTTGCGACAGTCGCTTCGCATTACACACCGGGGTCATGTAATGTATATTTACGTTACAACGCAGTTAAACTATATCTGAACCGTACTTGTGCAACGGGTTCCTGTAGGAATGTAACCTCATTAACTCTACTTTACTTTCCGTCCCTCTCTCTGTCCCCACCCTCGGCATACTAACTTTGCCTCGGCACGTCGGCTCTCCGAAAAGACTCATTAAAACGAAACTCTCACGCCATAAAAATCAAAATCAATTAGTATGCGGTCAAAGCAGGGCTAGCGGCTTGGAGGTGGTGTTTTGGTGAGCTTTCGGTTGTCTGGGGCCGTGTCTGACAGCGTGACAGCAGGAACGCCGTCAAGGACGATTCCGGGGATTAGAAGACAAAAGGAGAAAAGAATGGAAGAATGAGTTGAGTAATCCGGTGTAGTGAAGGTGACTCTAGCCTCCAAGGTACAATATTCAGTCAGGCATAGCACAATATATGGAGTGAGTGTGAGTGTTTATTTTTGAGAATTGAAATGGAATGAGATGAAAAGGGGGTGTTTCAGTGTTCAGATCAAGAAGAAAAGTTGGAAGTTTACTTCTTCTGGCCAGTCTGGGTGCCCTGTGCGGCGCATGAGTAGTTCCCAATCAGCTTCCCAAAACGAATCGCCATGGACACGTCGCAGTCGTCCACCGCAACCACGGCCACCTTTTCTCCAGAGGGCCCATGAGGGATGCCGAGGCGCCCGATGTTAGGCTGAAAAATAAAATAAAAAAAGAACATTTACCGTTATTAATCAACACCTTACATGGTTGTGGACATCTGACAACACAATCTTACAAGAGAGACAGTTTATTGTTCTGTTCACTTACATGTTATTGTTATATTACATTATTTCAACTGAATTTAGTTGCAATTATTGCTTGGTTATTGTTTTTTTTTCATTCAGTCAAAGTTTCTAAGACTTTGCTGTTTGATTACATTACATTCCAGTCATTTAGCAGACGGTCAGTGTTTGTGGTTAGGGCACCCAAATGGCTTGCACCGGTCCTGGACGCACAACCTCTCCCAGCTTAAAGACAACAAAAAAACCCATTGTGCATCATAATAAAGTAAGCTAATTCCTCCATCAAGGCCTGTGGCCGACAAACGTTGATCTGAGAAAATGTGGATCGGCTTAGAGAACAGAGCCACCACATCGCTTTGGTTCTCGTAATATCTAACCTGAGACCAAAGTTCAATGGAGCATTTAGCGTACAACAGTGGACTTGGAACAAACAGCAAAGGCCATTTAAAGGGTTTAATTCAAAATATTTTAGCCGATTAAAAATAACATCTTTTCATTACCAGCCTTCATTACTGCTGAAAACAAAACGCATAATGTTAATGAGAGTGTAAGACACTTTGAGACACATGGAAACGCCAGGTTTTACTAGCACATAAATACTTTTACTTTTACTCAACACTAATAACCCTTCTGTTTTCCTTGAGTCCTGCGAGTTGCCTACATGTCGTGATTAGTCAGCTCTCTACCGTCTCTCCTGAGAGAATTCTAAATCTTTACACTACAAAAACCCCATAACAATGGAACGACAGATCCCAGACCTGCTGTTTTGTTGTGTTTACATAAGGCATCCAGGCTACTTAAAGGCTGACAGGTTGAGTGACTGCTAATGAGACTATCAAACCACAATGGTGGCGTGTTAATGAAGCGCACAGTTACAAAATGAGAAACATAAATACTGCATTTTAAAAATAATTTTAATAATTTAATTTGCTCTGTAGTCGTTTTTCTTTTTTTTTCAAAACCAGCACATTTCAGGCATGAAGTGAAAGACAATACGTGTGCATGTGTTTGTCGCCTACACAAACAGGATTAGGGTAATGAGATACTGGCCGGGTAAAAATGCAGCAAAGAAAGAGGCAGGGAAAAAAATGAAGAGGACAAAGCAACACAAAAACATACGGAAGTAGACCGTCCAGAAATAAGACCCTGAAAGAGAAAGACAAAAGAGAGGATGGCAGACCGGTAGGAAAAAAAGAGCAACAGAGAAGTGCAGTGTTTTCTGTTTTGGCTCAGGTGGACTCCGGTTTAGCGTATTTTCCGACCCAGAGGGAGTTTTATTGTAGTTTGTCACCGCCACTCCCATCAGCGGACCCTGTTTCCAAAGATTCCACGAAAAAAAAAAACTTTCCATCCAGTCAAACAGAAAGTACTGCACCATTTTCTTTTTCTATTATTCTCTCTTATCCTATAATAATAGGAATAATCATACTCACACATACACAAACACACACACACTGAAGTAAGGGAGTATAAATAGATTGCAGTGAATCTAAGTGATGCAAGAAAGAAAGTTAAAAAAAACTTTACTATTAAAAGTTGAAACCAGAGAATGTCAGTGTGTGTGTGTGTGTGTGTGTGTGTGTGTGTGCATGTGTGTGTCAGAACCCCACACTATATTCACCCCGTATGACGAACACAGACATGCTGGTAGGAAACCACGCCCCTGACACTGGCAACCGCCCAATTAACCCTCTGCACAGGTATCTGCAGGTGCCTACCTGTATTAAACCCACCCACTCTGCCTCCGAGCATCGCCATGGTAACTGCAGACACCTGTCTTTCCAGGCAGCCCACGTGTCAACTCGTAAATTCTTGTCGAAGCCTCCAGATGTTGGCTCAGTTACCACAACGCTAAACAAAAAAGCCTTTGAGACTCGTGATTAAATGCCTCGTTACATAACTTGGATTCGACTTTCTGAGACAACATGGACTGCATCGCAGGAAATCTGGGTCACAGCTGCGTTCAGGTGAGACACATAATGTATGACACATCTTATGGGATCAGAAGTTTCAGATTCTCATAATGACTCCAAAACATAAAATAAATAAATAAATAATAAGAATAAGAATAATAAATAAGAATAATCTTTGCTTCATACTTGTTTTTACTTTATTTTCTACTTTTTTTAACTTGTGCTTACTTGTGTCCAGATTTAAAGAAAATTTAAAAAACGTGCCTTAAAAAAATGCATATTTCCTGTAACAACTACTGAAAAGTAGAATTTTGCAGAAATGGCTAAACATAAGAAACTTGTTTGCTTTCTTTCCCAAAGCGAGATAAGATGTATATCGAGGTTTATGTCTAAGCCAGAGACATGAGACATGAGACAGATCCAGTGTAGTCCAAACGTACGCCACTTTTCCACATATGGGATATGTGAAAGTATATGTTCCAAAAAGCTGAACTATTCCTTTTTTTTTAAAACAACAACATAAAACTGTGGTTTAAATCACTCAAAATAGTTTTCAAGCCTGCTGAGAACAATAAGAAAAGTTTTTCAGGTTAATCTGAAGTCACACTGATATAATCTTATCAGCACTTTAGAAATCAGTCAGGTGAAGCGAGGGTGAGACAGCGACAGACAGAAAGACAGGAAGCATAACGCAGAGAGAGAGAGAGAGAGAAAGGGTGATACCCAGATGTCACACATAATGGACCCACAACCCAAACCCCCACAGGAGCAGCTGTTACATGGCCTGGTGAGTTATAGACTGTCACACACACACACACACACACTATGTGAAAGTATATGTTCCAAAAAGCTGAACTATTCCTTTTTTTTTAAAACAACAACATAAAACTGTGGTTTAAATCACTCAAAATAGTTTTCAAGCCTGCTGAGAACAATAAGAAAAGTTTTTCAGGTTAATCTGAAGTCACACTGATATAATCTTATCAGCACTTTAGAAATCAGTCAGGTGAAGCAAGGGTGAGACAGCGACAGACAGAAAGACAGGAAGCATAACACACAGAGAGAGAGAGAGAGAGAGAGAGAGAGAGAGAGAGAGAGAGAGAGAGAGAGAGAGAGAGAGAGATATACCCAGATGTCACACATAATGGACCCACAACCCAAACCCCCACAGGAGCAGCTGTTACATGGCCTGGTGAGTTATAGACTGTTACACACTCACACACACACAGTGTAAGTGTGTATAAGTGTATATAAGTGTACAAGTGACTCACTGCGTGTTTGGTATGAATGTAAATGATTTCAGCCCCATGAGAGTCTCTTATGTTCCCTCCACCACACTCTGACCTGTTAGAGATTCCCCCTCTATCAGGTGTCGTCTCCAGGGGCGATGTGCCTGTTGCGGCCATGGCAACCCACTTGATCCACACAACTAGCCACAAAGGCGGGAAGGCAGGAGACACGAGCAGAAATCTATCTATCTATCTATCTATCTATCTATCTATCTATCTATCTATCTATCTATCTATCTATCTGTCTATCTATCTATCTGTCTATCTGTCTGTCTGTCTGTCTGTCTGTCTGTCTGTCTGTCTGTCTGCACACAGAAACAAACCTGCACTCACTGATAAAACTTTTTGGCCGACTCCAATCAAAACACCCACACTTTCCCTTTACGATAACAACGAGTCCGCACAAAGACGCACCCGAACACACCCACTCCCTCCCACAGCAGAGGCACACACTGACACCTCAATTACCACCAGGCTGCCTGTCAGGGCCGACATGACAAGTCAACCTGCCCCACGGCCGGGACAAAGAGCTGCGCTGCACCGATTGAGTTACATGCTTAACACTGTCCGGCAGCTTAGTCACAAAAACACCTAGAACACTGTTGTTGAAATGAGCAACTAATGATCCTGAAATGTGCAGCCTGTGTGTGCGTGTGTGTGTGTGTGTGTGTGTGGGTGTGTGGGTGTGTGCGTGTGTGTTTAACGGACATAAGGAGGAGGGAACACTTGGTGAATATCTTGTGTTGATGCATGTGTATAGGAAGCATAGGAATGTCTGTCAAAGTGTTTGTGATGTGTGTGTGTGTGTGTGTGTGTGTGTGTGTGTGTGTGTGTGTGCGTGTGTGCGTAAGGCAGGAAGCAGCCACATGGTTCATTTTGATAATAGAGGAAAAGGGGCACACGGTCGTTTATTTTGTCTGGGCTCGCCTGAGGATGTACCATTGTTTCTGTGACTACTGGATGAAAAAATGACCCTTGATGAAAATGAGAAGTGTGTGTGTGTGTGTGTGTGTGTGTGTGTGTGTGTGTGTGTGTGTGTGTGTGTGTGTGTGTGTCTGTAAAGTTGATTTTAGGCCCTGTCGTGTACAGGCTAGTGTGTCCCACCCTCCCTCTGGCAGACTCTATCATGTCCACATTACCTCACCCGCCCACAGTGTCACTGCTGGCTTTATCTTTATGTGTCAACAGTCCAGGTAACTAGCTTCCATTCAGACATACATTTATATATACAGTATATATATATATATATACACTTCTCTAACTCTTGGCCTGGTGGTGCCTCTGCATTGACCATCTAACCACTATCTCAACAGCCTTGTAGATCACTGGTATTGATGCCCATGTTTGGCAGTAAAAGCAGTGGAGCAATAAAACAAGGCCAGATAGACATCATGCAGGCCACAGATAAGGATGTGGAGACATACCATCGCCTGGAGTTTCAACTATATGAACTATATATTTCTCTCCCTCGGCGCCATTCCTACACTTTCTGCACACTTTTATCGCTTCTTTACTCCTCTCCCCAAAATTCCACTGTCTCCCTTGGACAATCAATGTGAAGAGGGAGGTTTAGGTCATGCTAGGTGAGGTGTGTGAAATTCCCTGTCTCACAGACACACACATAGATGCAAACACACACACACACATGTGCTCTGGACAGAAACAGACATGAGACAAAGACGGAGATGCAGTGGGTTAGTCAGCCATCGGTAGTGGCAGGTTTATCAGATTTATCTTCAGTCCTGTACAGATCTGCTGTTCAAAATGACTGGTAACTCACATATTTGGACACACACACACACTCACACGCAAACACACACACACATATTGGTTGTTCAAAAAAGTACAACCATGAGGCAAGAGAACTTTTGTTGTTATGATTAATGTTACGATTAAAATATTTTTTTTTTAAAAGAACAATACACATATGGTAAGGATGGTAAATTGTTCAGCGATGATTCGACTCTTGTGTTAACTTATCAATTCATGCTCATCAGTGTGGATGAAGCCAAAGCCGCTGAGCAGACAGTCTATCCAGTAGCGAGCCAAACCCGACACGTTTGTTGTCCACAATTCTCTCTGTGTGTCATCTACGACAGGTTCATTGTGTTGTAAATCCTCTCTGACAAAATCGGTGTTTTCGTCCTGTCATTCCACTGCCAAGGAAAACACACGCGCTGCTCAGTGGGAGTCCACCGACCTGTCTGTCTCACCGCCTGCCAAGGCTCAGACATGTTCATTTCACCTGAACAAAACGTCAGTGAGAGCTGACAGATGAACACCAGGCTGTTACTGTGTCAGTTATGCTTAGTGAGTGCGTCTGTGTGTGTACTGTATGTATAAATATATATATTTAGATAGATAGATAGATAGATAGATAGATAGATAGATAGATAGATAGATAGATAGATAGATAGATAGATAGATAGATAGATAGATAGATAGATAGTAATGCAGGTCCTAAAAGACAGTGGCGTTCTGCATCAGAGACCACCAATGGACATCCATGACTCATTCCCAGAGACAGAGGAAAGCAAGATGACCACAGACCTTTGACAGCCGCACTACAGCCAAAAACAATCCTCCTCCAACCCCATCTACAGTCCACACCAGACCACAACCAGACTAAACTACACCCCCTACTGATAGAGGCCATGTTACCTCTGTGTATCTGAGGTAAGCATGTACAGCAGAGTTAGTCCAGCAGACTAGAAGCAGGGGGAAAACACCAGTGGGGACTAGGCTAGAGGTCAGAGGTTACCTCCTTCTGATTGAGCTCCAGCCAGGCAGTATAGAGCGGGAGCCGCAGAGCCCCACTGGAGTCCACCAGACTCCCCCCGTCCTGGGAGAAAGACACCATGAGAGAGAGACACCGCATTAGACCTGCAGCCCACAACCAAGCCACGTGCTTGTCCATGTTTCTGTCTATGTCTCGTCACACTGCCTCCATAAAAGAAGATTCTGCAAATTAATTATACTTATAATCATGTAAACATGTCTGCGTATACATTATCATATTCTTTAATGTTAAACAGTGCGTGTTTAATGTCTGTACTGAGGCACTGTCTTTCTCAATTGTTTGCACCAATGTATGCACAGCATGACAGCAGATAGAAGACAAAGTGTGTCTCCTGTACATACAGTATGCATGTCTGTGGTCGGACTTGCTACCAAGCAGTTTGCCAACAATAGCCACAAAACATAATTACTCCGCGCACACACCACAAACACTCCCCCCACTAACTCACACAATGGGCTACAACTCGTGTGCCTCAACCTTTGGACAAGTGGTGTCTCTGGCAGATTTATACAGTATATCATGTGTGAGGAGCAGGTGATGTTTAGAGCAGGAAAAAAAGGGAGAATATTCCTTTTGAAGCAGGTGAAAATCAGAACCAAAAACAAACCACAAACCAAAGAATCCAACTTCCATGTGTCACCACAATAACACACACACACACACACACACACACACACACACACACACACTGTATATAGACATAAAGCGTATTGCATATAAGAGTAGGGCTAGGCAATGTGTTTTAAGGCAATATGCTTATGCGTAACGATAATCACAAATGTTGTGGTCTGTGCAAACAGTGCATCAGGAAGAACAAAGGATAACATGGCCTCTTCCTTTAAAAACACACACCCCGCGGGGGAATGTGGAGTCTGGGGCTTCACCTCAAAACATAACTACTTAACCTCTCTAACAGCACTTGGCAAAGAAAATACACAAATTTGGACCTGTGTCTGTGCAGAAACACACAGCGTGGCAGTTGCTCATCATAACACACACACACACACACTCAGCAATCCCTGTGCATAGTGTGTGTGTGTGCATGTGTCTGCGTGTAAAAAAGCAGGTCCATCTCAGTCATTACGGCCATCCACAAAAGCAAAACAAAATCAACAGTCCAGACAGATGACAACTTCAGGCACTTTTATTGTGTGTGTGTGTGTGTATGTGTGTGTGTGTCCTCAATAAAAGCCATTGCCAATAAACCCTGAACTTCAAAAAAGAGACAAGAGAGGAGCCACAGATAAGGCAGGGGGGATATGTGTTTAAAGCCATTCTGCTGATAAAGCATTTAATGTTTGCAACCAGCGACAGTTCTGAGAATAGTTCAGGTTCTGTCTGGATTTCTTTCCCTATCTGAGGCAGAAGCTGCAGCTGCATCTGGAAACAAAACCGACTCCAGCAGTTAGAGTGCACTAACTGAGACCCTCGAGCTGAGGGAGTAAAAATAATCAGTGGCTTTGTCACTACGCATGACCCTTTTTATTAAACAAGTGGTCATTTTGTCTATTGTTGATTAAAAAATATTAATTATAGCAACCATAAAATCGGTCTTAAGGAATTTTAATTCATCAGAAAACTTTATGACAAAATCAATAATTTAATTGTTCAGAGAAAAACAACTACATATTCAGGAAGAGGGTGTTTCCATTAAGTTTGAATGGCTGTATCCGACAAACAGCAGTGCTACAGTGGCATCTTGGTATCAAAGGTGTGTTTTTAAACTTTCCCATTAACAAGATTTACAGCAAAGCCTTTAGCAAAACCCAACAGGTTTCCAAATTCTGCTGAGTGGTCGAGTTTCAGCTCAGTGTGTTGAGGGAGGAATGCAAAAATACACGCATGGTATATTCAGAAAGTACTTTGAGCTATGCTGTGAAGTAATTTGCACTTATGTTCTGATGATTAAAGCCCTGTCATGTAAACAGCGCCAGAGAGCGAGAGCTATGGAGGAATAGCAGACGCAGAAAGATTGAACTTCGGGTACTGACTGGTGATAAGAGCCTGTCTGGGAATGCTGTCCACATACCCCTGCTGTAAATATCACAGCCCATATAAGCCAGTGTTACATTATTATGTCTAGCATCAAGGCTGTGTGCTGTTTAAAGCCGCTTTAGAGAAATACTGCAAAACGTTTCGTATCTACAAGAGACGGCAACAGAAATGAGTGATACAAAATAATTCATGTGACAAATGGTTTGACACGTGTATATGTATTTTAGCAAATCATCACAGTCGTAAACGTACAACAGCCATCATAATCAATGGGTGTCAGTGAAAGATTGATTGATTAAAAGTTTTGTTTGAGTCCGTTACTAATGTTAGCGCTCATAATATGATTCTTATTACCTCCACCTTAAAATGCTATAATTTTACATAGGCCACTTATAGCAAAGGCTACGGTTGTGTTTATGGTTCAGTTGGGTTGAAATGAGATGAATTTAGCATGCCCTCTCATGCTGTTGTTATCCTGATGTAAGGCTTGCAGATGGTGTGGAAGACACAATCATGATTCAGCTCACATCCTGACCAGTGTCCAGCTGAGTGACATCACTTCCTTCCGCCAGAGACACTATTTCCTGCAGTTAGCACACATCAAAACCACAGACAAAGCCTTTTGCGGTTCCAAGACTAACCAAGGCTACCTCTCTTACTCTGTGTGTGTGTGTGTGTGTGTGTGTGTGTGAATGGGTGAGCGAGTTTCCTGTTTAGTTTTGCTTCACTGACATAGTCAAATGTCCTTGAGACGTTTCCACCATGGAATTTCAAAAATGTCTTTATGCTTTCTACTTCCATTGTGTAACACTCCTAATTGCGGTATGGACACATGCGCACACGTGCACACACACACAGAAAGAGAGAGTAGGTATTTATTTGTCTTCCCCCCATAGATGCAAACACACGCAAAGACAGATTTCCAAATGACCCAGATCATTGTAACAATAGCAAGTCCATGTCTGTTGTCATGCCAACCCTCTCCTGACCTTTGACCTCTGTTTTTTTTTTAAATGGAGGCACCATGCCGCTTCAGAAGAAAACAGCAACAGATTTTAAAAAAGGGGGCACCCATACAACCTCTCACAACATAAACCGCCTCATCATTTGACCCAATAAATCACCATCTGTGTGTGTGTGTGTGTGTGTGTGTGTGTGTGTGTGTGTGCGTGTAAGTAAGGAAGACTGTTAAAAACAACTCGAGCTCCCATGGGATGAATACACCCTGGATTAGGCTGTGCCCTCTTTTTTTTAAATCTCTGTTATTACTTTTCTATAACAACTGATTCCAGAGAGCAGGTTTTAATACTACTAAATGCTAGCTTATCACCCTGTGTTGTTTTTATAGTAAGGAGCAGTTATCTATCTAATCATGCTGACCATTAATCTACATTACTTTGTATGAGTCATTTTTTGTGAGACATTATTTAATCAGCCATCTGAGCAATTATTTGTTTAATTCAACTTTTATTTTGAAATTCTTCAGTCTCACACTTTGAATATAGACATTTGACTTGATTTATTTATATCGAACAGTATTCTGATCAACTGTAGGGTCACTTTTTATTTTATTTTAGACTTGTGTACGTCATAGCTTAGTCATAGCAACAGTGCAAAATGTGCTACAACTCATTCTAACAGTTTCAAATACTCCCCATAGATACGCGGGTGGAGAATGAACATCAATTATATGTGTGAGTGTTTGGATCAGGTCGCAGTTTATGAGTCGGCATCAAGTCTCTCCGTGCGATGCCAGCAAAACTGCCTCCAGATAAAATGTGTACGGCCAACATGTGTGCCTTCATTTACATCCATACCTTCACACGTCAACACGTCTAATCTGTTGTGAGAACATTACTGCTATCTGCCATATACATTTCAACTAATCCCTGCAGCGACTAATGTGGGGTTAAATTACCATCGGCCTATCTGACTTCGGATCAGTCAACATGTGAAGAAAGGCTGACCTTGTGTCAGAGGTACAGTCAGCCACGGGCTAATTTCACAGAATATGTCAGCGGCTTTGCAAATCACTAGTCTGCATCGAGAGACACACACACACACACACTCACTCATTAACTGGTGTGCGTGTTTGCGCAGGCACTACTTGTATCTACGTGTCACAGCAACACAACAGTGAGACTGCATGATCAGAAAAGCTGAATGACTACAAAGACTAAACTGCTCGGCGCAGCATCAGTCTGTTCATACGTGAGAATGAATCCCTCATTTCCATGAAGATCCCTACAAACACTCGACAACGTACTATATCCTGCAAATCATATTTGCATTAGTCAAGAGCCAGGCAGCAATGTCAAACAAAGCTCTACAGGGATTCAGCCATTGTCTCGAACATCATAAAGAAGAGGAACATACGGCCTCTATACACCTCAAACAATACATATAGATGTAACCCTGCAGCGATCACAAGACAGCGCGGTAACCTCATTCATCCTCTTTGATGAATACTCAACTGTCAAGGCTACCGAGCGAGCTATGGGATCTATAGCTGGTATACCCAAGACAGAGGTGGACGGGGTGTGAAATACGAGATTATGAGCAATGCGTGTTTTTGAATAAGTTCCACACACACACACACACACACACACACACACACACACACACACAACATAGTCACTGCTGATGAAATACAGTGCTGGATGTCCTGAGTAAAGCCAGGGTCACTACATCTCCCAGGGTCACATATATCAAGGAAGAAGTAGAAAGTAAGAGAGTGAAGTAAAGGGTGAAAAAAAGACGGATTGTTGTGTTTTGTATATGCATAGCACAACACATGCATAGGACCCAACATGCTCATTACGCTACAGTCCGACAGTTTCTCTTAAGGACTGTGTCAAATTAACTTTGACACAGCTTTAAAACTTTATCTTTATCCCGGTAGGAATGTGGCGATTTAGCCTATTAACGAAACGTAATTGCGCAAAATATCACACTTTTCATACATAACATTGCTACATAACTGTTGGATGTGCAGTGCACGCGTAGCGGGCCAGAGTCATCTTATCTCCTGTCTGGTTTAATTTTATAAGAACAAGGCCCACAGGGTCTGGAAGTTAGTTCGAAAATAATACCAGCAATTGACTGCGGTGTAAGCCCTTCTAATACGATACTCCAACTGAAGTGGTTACATGAGCTGGCCTGTGAAATAGTCCCTGTCTGCTTTGTGAGACTGGACCATCGTGGGAACGTCTTGAAAAACGAATTACCTACACGCCGCGACTGAAGCAAACGAAGATGTTGCGTGGTGAGAGAGAAAGGCTCGTGCTAAACGCTTTGACCGGGATAAAAATATAGTTGATGAACTTTCGACAGCAAACTTCTTTCAGCCCTGCCTCATTTTTCGTGTGCTGAAAATGACATTTCGGGAAAACCCACTGAAGCGGGAGCGACCACGGCCGGTTGGGCGGCCGATTGAGTTCCTTACCTTGTTGTAGTAATGGAGCTGAACCGAGTGCCACTGGCCGTCACTGACCCCGCCTGGGATGTAGGGAGACACCGTGGTCTTTGTCTCACCTGGTGGCGGACGAGGGAAGGAGGGAGAAGGAGGAAGAGAGTGAAGGGAGAGATTATCAAAATTATCTTTGTTATTATTATTCAATAGATTTATGTTTATTATCATATCCATCTTGGTCTGACATGACCACGTGCGCATGTGCATTTTATTTCCATGAATTCATCTATTTCTTCAAAAGAGGATTTTCTTCCTCATTAAACAAAGATGTTGATAAATTACTTTTTAAGGAAAACACCGTGTCCTTACTCGACATACGCAGATTAATAAGCTCAGATATGCAAACACCGCGGTCGTAAATCAACTGTTGGGAAAGCCAGCATTCGTCTGCAGTATCAATGGTTCTCAGTGAGGCGACCGTAGAGAACAATGGAACCAGATTTACTGGGGGGTTTACTCTGTTTGTCAAAGGCAGGAGCAGCCAGGGCAGGAATCCACTGCTCTAGAAATCAGTAAACCATACTGCAACACTGACAAGAAATGCCAGTCTTTGAATGTGAGTGTTAAAAAGTTAATAATTGATGCCTCTTTGCTGCAAACAGAACCACAATGGGCCCATTCTCAGGTGTCTGATCTGCTGATGATGAAATTCCGTCCTAGTTCGGATCTGAAGCAGGGAACAGGGACTTGGCACGGATCCCAAACAGGCTTCACCCAACATAATCAAACTGAAGCGGATTCCTCCCTGTATTATACCATGGGAGAGGAGATCAAGTCTGAAAACACCAGCCACCAGTCCAATGAGTGTGTGTTTGATCTGCAATCCAACAGTAACCAGTTTAAACAATGAGCTTGGGTGTTTGCTAGATTGCATGTGGCTTGTGTTTGTGTGTGTGTGTGTGTTTGTGTGTGTGTGTTATGGAGGTGATTTCTGCCCATTAATCAGCCTGGCAGCTCCGACTCTGAGGAAGCAGCTGCTTTCAAAACAGTAAAACACACCCATCCATGACCTAAACAGACAGACGCACACAACTGAACATGCAGAAACTCTGTTCTGCAGTTCATGCGCGCACAGACGTAGCTATCTGATAAGAATTATTTAGCAAGCTGTTCATAAAAGCCGCTTGAGATAAAGCGTATTTACAGATAAAGTGTATTTTAGTTTATCTACTCATAATGGAGCTGCTATTAACAATAATTACCTTGAATGATAACCACACACACACACACGCACACACACACACACATTCACACACAACACATCATGAGGCCTAACCTCCAGAGAAGGTGAGCTGAATCTGTTCGTCAATGATCTCCAGGGCGATGAAATCATGTTTCTCGTTGAATCTGCCGTTGTAGAGAAGCAGAGCGTTTCTTTCTCTCGTAGCGAACCTGCAGACCCAAATATGATTATTTTTTTATTTTTTTATTCCAAAATGTTGTGTGAATCAGAGAGGGAGAAAAAAAAAATCAGCATCAAAGATTCACTTCTATAGGAAAATTTGAGACTGAACACCAAGCGTTCAGATTTGGTGATACAGGAAACGGTAAGCGGATTCCAGTTGTTTTCCCCTCATTTAACTCGTGTTTCCTGTCACATTGCTCTGAAGCACCTGTCCAACTCAAACAGAGCGGGACTGAACGGCCGAGTGCCTCGCAGATAGCTTTCGGATGAAAGGAGCGAGGGGCTCCTGAGGAGACGCGTCTTGGAAAGGAAAGACAGGATGTGTAAAGCCTGTGGGCCGCAGAGAGGAAACAGTGCTGCCGCCTTACACGATGCATGAACCTATTCGCTGGTAAAGGAGGGCGGAAAACCTGGTGGTCGCTTTTCATGTTTTGTTCTAGGTAGGTTCAAAGTTCACACGCTGGGCTGTTAACGTGTGTGTTGAGAGAGCAAGGTGAGGGCAGAGGAGTCAGGCGGCAGATGCCAGTGAGGCCAGGAGGACAGGAAGCCAGGGTGGCCATAGCCAAACACTGATAAGGGAAACTCATCACGCAGCCTTTCCTGTTTTGAACACACTGCAAAGCCGTTCTCACCACCGTGCGTACTCACACTATCAGCACTATCAAACATACCTTACCTCCCGTATGAGTGTCAGAAACTTATGTTCCTCTCCTCTTATATGTGTATATTAGAGATATATTAGAGATGTCCGATATTATCGGCCGATATTGGCATTAAAACTTAATATCGGAAATTATCGGTATCGGTTTTTACTTTTTTAATAACGACACACACTTTAAACTGTTTGGCTACATCTCCGCTCCCTCAAAATGTCAAAATATGAGAGATGTGATGTATAGTTTTTGTTTTGTTTACTTTTGATTGTTTACCTGAAATGATTTCGTTTTTTTTTGGGGGGGGGGGGGGGGGGGGGGGGGGGGGGGTTATTGGTATCGGAAATTAATAGTTGGACAATATCGGTAAAAAAGCCAATATCGAACGTCCCCAGTGTATATGCATGCATGCATTAAACTGAGAGACAATGGAAAAGTGTGCACAGGTCTCAGCACGCCCCGGCTGACACACTTAAACGAACTGAACTATGTTTATTTGTGCAGTTCCCCACACTCCCTCAATTACCACTCACTGCACACTGCTGCAAGTATCAGACGCACCGCAATTACAGTGAGGATAGAACAAAACTATTATACAAATGATTTAACGCCCAACCATTTTATATACAAAAATGTTGTTTTGTTAACATTACTCTTTCAATGGAATGATTTAAATTATTTTCTTATTGATAATTTAACATTTAAACACAGTAATTTTTTTTTTACTATTTTTTGGGGGGAAAACAGAAACACAATGGGTTTGAGGCCAAGAATATTACTTGTAATTATATAATTGAAGTACAGCATTATTCTCTGAATAATCAATTTGCAAGGATGCTGGAAAGCATGGGTGTAAACAAAATACTGTATATATTAAAAACATCATTGGTTACTTGGATCAGTGAAAACTGTATTTGTGCCGCGTGAGAACGGAAAGGCGTAGTCAATCTCAGTCTTGAAATGAATCCAAGAGCAATTATTAGAAAGGGAGCATCTGGCAGTTCGCTGTAATTAGTAAAGAAAGAAGTGGAGGAGAGAAAGTAGCAGAGGAGGAAAGGAAAGTCGGAAAGTTAAAGCACTTACGTGAAGGAGACCGTGAAGTGGAATCTTTGCCGCAGGCCCCGGAAGGTGATGAAGGACTGACCGGGGAAGCTGCGCGTGGTCATCTCACAGTAGGGCTTCTCGTACTCTCCCGGCGGACACTGGCACATGAACCCGCCTGCCAGCCGGTTCACACACTTCCCACCGTTCTTACACACACCGGGCACACAACGGCCCGACGACGCGTTAAGCTCACAGTGTTCGCCTATGAGAAAGAATGAATGAATGAATGAATATAGGAATGTAGGAGAATGATGAACACAAATATATATTTTGTCATAATCTGATTGTTGTTGTTGTTGTATAGATTTGACAGTTATTTCCTGCAGTGGGTCTCTCTGTGGACACATTCCTCCACTACACCAGGAGACCTGTCTCTCTCTCTGACTGGAATGATATTTGGAAGTGTTTGCGGACCCCAGACCCCAACACCACAGACTGGAACCACCTAATGGCCCTTCTCTCTTCAAAATAATTCCTTTTTGTGAGGGGGGGAATTATAAGGATCTGTTTCCCTGTAATGTAGGAAACCTAAGGAGGACAGGGCAGTCCCACCCCCCCTTCCCTGCTGTCATCAAACCCATAATGGCCTCTGATGGGCCCAGGCTATCTGAGTTGAACTGTGACCTTCAAAGCGGGGGCACCGAGATGTAGGTAAGGGTAATATGATGGAGTGACAGAGGGAGGTATAATCAGGTAATGACATCAGATAAGATGGAGGAAGAGAGGTGAGAGAGAGGAGAGGTAGAGCGCTGGGAGAGGCAGAGGGAGAGGAGGGATGACGGCTGTCAGGGGCCCTCTATGGGCTCTATTAGAGAGAGACAACAGAGGAGCGGAGACAGTCAGTCAGGTATCAGATGGAAGAGGGGGAAGTTATGGGAAGACGATCACCGGCATCGGAAAATATTCCAGAGTGATTTCAGTGCTAATGATGAAAGACTTCCCATAACTCATCTAATGCCCCGCAGAGTCACTTCCAGGACAGACAGTGAGAGAGAGAGAGCGATTATTATGTCGTTTCAAATTACAGTCACAAAACTTTCTTCCACTCTTTACACAAAAATATCAGTGAAGGCTCCTTTAAGTTATGGCCACGTTTAACTGGATCACGGCTACTCAGAGCAGGAAGATTATTAACACCTGTGCGGTTTGGGTTATTGGTTATTAAGTGATATCTGAGACAGATCAGGTTTGACCAGTATAGTCAGCATTCTGCACACACACACACACACACACACACACACACACACACACACACACACACACACACACCTATACAGCAATAAATCTGCTTCACTGTATGCGCGTACGTGTGCCTGTGGGTGCGGGTGGCTTTTACCGACAGTATTCACAAAGGATGTTTTCTGCTCCTGCACTGGGGTCGACCTAAGGCTACAATAACTGGGGGGAGGGTGGGAGGAAGGGGGGGCACTTGCAACCTGTCAGTGCGGTTAGACCATTTTGTACAAGTCATTTAAGCCTTTGTCAGAGACGAGAGGAACCCGTGCACATACTTATACACGACTTTCACTGTTTCGTATGAAGAAAAAAAAACTTGTCTGCGGTTGTTTTAAAACACTGAAATAAAGTAGCTGTGGATACTATTATATATACTAATACTATATAGTTATATATACCGTATCATAGCTAGATATAGTGTATAAACTGTATTTAGCCAGCTCACCTGTGAAGTCTTCCAGGCACTCGCAGGTGTAGCCTCCCTCGCGGCTGCGGCACCTGCCGTTGTTCTTGCACGGCCCCGAGTAGCACAGGTCGATCTCGGTCTCGCAGTAGTCCCCGGTGAAACCGACCGGACAGCGGCAGCGCAGCCCGTTAATGGGATGGATGGGCCGAAACAGCACCGTGTCTGAGGCGATGAAGGGAGGCGAGCTGTCAAACTTCAGCACCGACACGCACTTCATGTAGTTTTCACACGGCTCTCGCAGGCAGATGTTGTCGTCAAACGGCAACACCTGCGAAGAGGAAGACATTTCGTTTCGCGTTAGCAGGATCCGGATTAGAGCTACACTCGTTCCGAATGTGCATTTGTGTAGTCTTGCTGTATGTTTTAACATCTACCTCCTGAGACGATATCAGCCTGAGCAGAGTCCTGTTGAGGTAGATCTGCTCCTGCAGCTCCTCAGAGGGGAAGAACGTCCCTTTACCGGCGGCTCCGCCGGGCTGCATGGCCGAGAAGGTTACGTTGAGGATGGAGCCCTGCACGTCCGTGTCGTTCTGGATGTTGAACACAAACACGGATTCCCGTTTGGTGGAGAGCACAGCCGCCACGCCTTCGAGGAAGAGGCTGAGAAGTGGGGAGAGGAAGCGCTCCTGGGACATGTTCTCCAGGCGCACGGTGATGCTGTTGGTCAACATGTCGTCGGTGATGATGGTGACACGCAGCGTGCACAGCGCCACGACACGATGGACGCCATCTGGGAGGAAGAGAGAGATGTTTCACTGTTAAACACCTTTATTCACAGGCTGCTTGGAATCACGGTGAAGAGTAAACATCATTAGAACTTATCATGATCGACCTGCTGGAAAATAAAGCAGTATTTCCTTACTGTAAAAATGTAGTATTTTATGACGAATATCAGGATAAAATGAGATCTGAATAGATAAAACCAACCAAAATCAAAAAGATAGACCACTTTTCTAGACTTGATCCAGTTTCATGTCTACAGTTGATGATGTGACTACACCTGCTTGTTTCTCTTCAGTGCATCGTAACTGTTTAAAGTGAAAATGAAGTGGCTCTCTGTCTGATTTCAGCCCCGGCTGGGAATAATTGGATCAGTCTAGGATTTCTGCCCTTGGGGATGTCTGGTCCTGGTCTTATAAACCTACATGTGGTAGAACCGCACTCAGTGGAGCCGATGGAGGGAAACAGAAGGCTCCAGGCTGCAGATTGCACAGGCTGGGTGAAATACAGCTGACAACAGGTGGTGAGGCCTGATGAAACTGCAGCGTCACGCTCAGGTCGTTTCTCAGGATTTAAACTCTCCTCGCACAAACACAGGCACGCACTGTCAATCACTGCCCGCTCATTGTGTTAGCCACATGCTAACTGCTAAGCAGAACGAGGTCAGCGCCCAGAGACGGGTGAGATCCACACCTGAGAGGCGCAGGGCGATGGGGGAAATGCTGGTGTGTAAGATCAGGAAGTGCAACGAGGCAGACGAACGTCAGAGCAGCATGAAGGAGGCGTCACTGAGATCGCATCACCATTGCGTTTTTTACATGACGTTATTTTTTACACACACTGCAAAAAAATAAACATTCAAGTTCTGACACACTTTTACAAGATAGCTGCCTGTTTCCTTTCTCTTTCCATATGCAACCCCGACCAACACTATTTATAGAGCCCACCAGCTGCTAGGATGGGATCACACACACACACACACACACACACACACACACACACACGCACACACACAGAGGATGGGCTGAACCGTGGAAAGGGTGGGTCACAGACAGACGCCAGGGGAAAAAAAAAGAATTCTTTGCATGTAAGCATGCATCACCCAGACACACACCGAGCACAGGAGATGACCTCGAAAACAACACACACACACACACACACACACACAGTATTCTGAACACTTTTGCGCTTTAATGGCACAAATCGACATCATCACTGGGGTCTGGATACGATGTTTCCTTACTGACACAATAAGATAGTGTTGACTTGTGGGCCACACATTTAGATGTGTGCAGTGTAGGTGCAGAGGTGATAAGAGCTGTTAATGAGCTGCAGAACGAGCTGTACCAATGACACACCTCTGTTTGTGTATGAGGACAAATGACCACACACACACATACAGGCACTCAAAACTAATACATTTGTTGGTCAGCTGTCTTTGGGCTTCCCTGACTATACACTGTAGTATGCACTCTTTCTCACTCTCTGACACACACATTCAACCCAGCTGTCACTAGTAACAAGCACCCACACTCCACACATAAACCTGCACATACTCAATTCTCAGTATTCTCGAGCAGGTTTTGACATCACTAACTTGATTTGTTCATAAAAAATATTCAAGAAAAATCGAAGAGCAAATTTACAACGCAGACTAAATTCAGGATCCAATCAAAACATGGCAATTAGAAATAAAAAATAATAGAGTCAATAGTATGACGACGAAATGATAATACACCCTACGTTTACAATTTATTTCCTTAATTTATCTGCATATGCACGTTACAGGGAGTTGACTTCAACTCTGGTGGCCAACACCCCCCCCAAACTCCATGGTGTTAAATCAACAACGTTGTTTAGTCAGTTACTAAGAGGGAGGGTCAGTAAAACAACAGCAAACCAATGTGACACCTGTAGCTCCAGCAGGTTTCATCGACGTGTCAAGCCCACCACAGACACACTTCACCACTTCAACACACAATGTACAAAATCCAGCAAATGCGCGCATCCAAGTTGCCATAATGATCCTTCTTTTTTTTATTGTAAAATCCTTCATTTTCATTATTTTCTTATTTTTATTGTTTTAATGGGGATCTGCAAAAACAAACAGAAGAAAACAATAGGCTACATGAATAGGGCCTCTCCTCTCAATCGTCGGTGCACAGCTGCGATCAGCTGACAAAGTGATTTCCACATGATGCTGACATTTACCGCAAGTAAAGACAACAATAATTAAATGCTGTTAAAAATCGTCTTTCTTGCAACTTTTTTACAGCACTGTGAAAGTTTTACAGCCGAGCAGTCGAATAAAAATCTCCTGTCAAAATCACAGAGAGCAACTTTCTCTCTCTTTGTCTCCTCTCCCTCCCCCTGCCTCTGCATAGGAGGTTTCAAATACTTGAATCTATACAAAGCCTGCAACGTGAGCAGCTTCTAGCCAATCACTGGAGAGAAATTCAAAAGTTAACTCCGCCTCATTGGACGCACCTGAACACCTCTGGCCAATGAGGAAGGGTAAAAAACAAAACAAATACACTAACATTGACTTCAGTGATGATCGAACACACATGCAAACACACACACACTTTCAACAATGCAACTGTGGCAACATAAATCTCATCTTCATTTCTCTTCATCTCTCAGTGCCGACATCAGGTCACATATCAGCAGCCTGCAGACACACTGACTGACATCCTGAACACAGAAAGCAGAGGGAAATCACACTGCAAACAAAAAAAAAATCCTGCACCGAGCCGAATGCAATCAAGGGGCCATCAATCAGGAGGATGTACAATCCGCTCTGCCAAAACACAAGATGAGCGGAAAGAGGGGATTAGCGAGAGCAGGAAGTGAGACCGCAACATCCCTGAGAATTGAGGACAGAAAAGGAAAGCTGAGGATGGTGAAGGAGCGAATCACAACCGGTCTACTTCAACATGTTATTTATAAAAAAAGTTTTGATCAAAACATGGTTTTGTATGAAGTAAAAACTTCCTTGTGTACATAAACACTGAACTGTTTCACATATTCCCATCACAAAGTGTGTAGTTTTAATTGTCTGCCCTTAACAGTGACTAAAGCAAACAGAGGCGAACCAGGAGTGGATGATTAACCGCAGGAATGCCAGAGGCTGCAGGTTCAAAGCTACGAACCTCAAGACTGATTTACGTCCTCTATAAGGAAAAATATAGAACACCAGCCCTTTGCTGTATATTATTCCATGACGTCTGAAAACGTCTATTTCTCACTTCAAAGGCTGGCGATTTGAGCGATGTGATGGTATCTGGAGGGAAAGCAAAGCCAGAATATGAGACTGTAGCGCGATCGCTGTCAACGTGATGGCATCTTAAGTGTTGACAGCGCCGCGATCACACTCAGCGCCAGAGATCTGCCTGCTGTCACTCATGTGTGTGTGTGTGGATTCACCGATACCTGGAAGCACTCAGCACAAGCCCCTCTCATCTCCTTCCACAAGCTGTCGGCCATATTTCTCACAGGTACGCCCGTCTGTCCGTCTGATCAAAGCGAGGAGTCGAGTCTCTGTCCTCGGCTCTGAACACTCGCGCGGACACATTCAGATAAACTGATATACAGCATGAGCGAGGTAGAGGGAATCAAACCAGAGATAAAGAACTGAAAGGAGATGGTGTATGTGTGTGAGAAATAGTGCGTTTCACTTATATCCTCCAACGCGAGAAGCTGATTAACTGCCGTGGCAGATGTGGAAAAATGTGTCTGAGCGTATATCATGACACGTAGGAGAACACATCCCCTCCACAGATGCACAAAGAGTCTCTATTAACCCCGGGTGAGGAGAGTGGGTGAGGTCTAGGGTGGGTGGGCGGGTGAGTGGTTCAGTTGTCAGAAGGATAACATCCCGGCTACAGCCAGAGAACAGGTGGGATTACACGCAGACGCGCTGACTGAACCAGGATCAGTTACAGAGGCAATCAAATGGTACTTTGACAGAACAGATGGGACGACATCGCACAGAACCGGAGCGAGACACTGAACTGAATCACTTTGCATTCCCATATTTCCACAGATGAATAATAATAAAAGTGTGAATGAGGGTCAAGATCTTACACTTGTGTTATCCACGTTCGCAGCACAATGGACTATTCTCATATAGCATCCAAAACATTCCGGACAGTGTGACGTCATGCTGGATCCTTTGACCTGGCACACGAGGGAGTTCAGAAGCTCGGATCAGCTTCTCCTCCACCTCCACCTTGAAGCAGAACGCGCTTTCACAGGATGCCCACAAGTGCCCTCAGTGGCCGTACTTAAGCAGAGCACTCAGGGGCATCGAGTGCCGGGGCCAAGAACCGACCCAGCTAGAATATCTATGTCCCATTTAGGATCCCTGGAGGGGGGGGGGATGCGAGAAGAATGGACGCACTGTTCTTGCCCAGACAATACTGAACGAGCCCGGATGAGGAGGCCAGACAATGCAAAACGAGCCCAAATGAGCGGCAGGCTTGTTTTAGTGCCTGAGGCCAGATTGGTGTTAGTGCACTTGTTAGCTCATCGCCCACTAGCCTATTGCCAAAAAGGTTGTTAAATCACAGTGAGATCCGCGGGAGACCAGTGTGCAGGTGCGGACATGAGACTGAAAGCAGAGGCTCGTTGTTGTGACAAGGTCCGTGACGATACAATCAGCAGGCGGTGGTCCGCATCACACTCGGGTGTTTTAACAAGTCGGAGGAGACACCCTCGGGAAAGAGGAAGATAGAGACGGGAAAATATAAACGATGTGGAAAACTGGATTGAACTATCCAGCCTGAGTAAATCAATGGGAGAGAAATTCTTTGCCAGATAAATTAGGTGAGTGTCATGCGATGTTTGCTGTTGCCGTGCTCACACAAACTTAATTAGAACATCTCAGAGCGTGACACCAGTTGTATCACAGACCGTCATGCTGAGAGAGAGCACAGACACATGGACACACCGTAAACCCATCAAGCACCATTAGCTCCCTAAATATAGGGGCAATCAAGAGGCACTATTAAAACCTTTTTTCATAATTGACATTAAAATTGTTAAATCAATGTAAACTCTCCTGACTAAAAGTCGCCTAAAACTTTTCAAATAAGCCGGCCCTCGTTCTCTCTCCTGAGCCGACTAATCACGTTAAAGCCTTCCACTTCCTCTTATTAAAGGTTCAAAGGTCACTGCTTCCAGGTGTTGTCTGGCTCTGCTTTCAACAGACGATGTGATGACAAACAAAAAAAAAAAAACCCTTTGGGCAAGAACGTGCACTGAGCCCACACAGTCTGAGGGTAAAATAACGAGACAGAAAAATTGTCCACACACAGCTCCTCTGTCTTAGTTTGACAACTGAGAGACAGCTTAATTGAAGACTTCTATTGCAAAATGTAATTTAACCGTCACTTGTATTTAATCGTTCAGTATCTCTTTCAAACAGCTAGCGTTGAATGTGTCATCCGGTTTTTCTCAAGGGGCCTCCAGCTGACACCACGATTTGTTTTTGCTGCTATCTGTAATTTAATAACTTTACATACTGTCGACAGCCACATTTCTACTCCAGCACAGGTCCTAACTCATATTGTAAATAACCTCCAGCAAGTAGCCAGCAACCCGTCATTGACATATAAAAACTACAGGTAATCATGATGACCTGTCAAAGCTGCGTGATGACATGAAGACGAAGCAATAGGTGATTTCATGCCTCACTTATTCGCATGCTTAACGTATGAGATGTCAATCGAAACTGTTGTCGGTCATCCGGTGCATCCAGTTATTTGTTGTGTTTGCATAAACGGTTGTGTTAAACATCAAGTGTTAAACATAAATAAATTTAAATAAATAAATGTGTGTGTGTGTGTACATATGTGTATTTTTTTTAAAAGCATATTAATCAATTGAAATTCTCTCCTAGCTGTTGTCCACGTATGCATCACAGACATGCACGCCATCACCATGGCGACTCTCCTCTCAGCGTGTGTGGTCGGCTCATTAGTATTAGCAGAATTAGGTCCAAAAAAGTCCTCATTCAGCAGAACGCAGGGAGGTGAAGAGTCAAGCGGGCCATTCTCAAAGCAAGTCAATCAGCTATAACCAGGAACGCACACACACACACACACACACACACGCACAATCTACGCAATCTTCACACATGCACGTATGCACACACTGCTCCTCCTCCTCCCACCATCTTTAGTATTGATCCCACTTGATAAGCGAACAGTGGACAAATAGGTGGTTTGGTGGGAGCGCACACTGATCAAAAGCCCCCTCACAGGTCGGCCTGCGCTGCTCTCTTAAGAGCCACCCAGCCATGAATGGCCTAATAGGACCAGAGTATCCCTTACACTGACACTAGATCCTCTCTCTCTCTCTCTCTCTCTTTGCCTTGGCTGTGTTCTGTTGCTCATCCCAGTCTTTCAACATACATACAAGACTTAGTTCTTTTTTTTTTATTATTTACCGACACTTTAAGGGTTGAAGGGTGTGGTGAGAAAAAAAAGTTTTTTTTCCACTGCCAAAAGAGCAGGTGTCCTTAAAATGCATTTTTTTTAAAAAGCAATTCAATTCCTGATATCGGGACTCATCGTTTAAACACACACACACAACCGAAACGGAATTCTTATTGCTCGGAAATTCCTGACTTTCCGTTCCACCGCTTTTCTTTTTCCTTCTCGTTTCAACTCTCTCAACTTTCTTCCATCTCTTTCTCTGCTGAGGAGGTGTCGGGTTACAGTTATTGTTGGCGCTGGTTACTGATAAATAGGGTGCCTAGTTACCAGCCAACGCACGATTGGCTCTTTTCAACAAAGCAGGGGAAGGGGAGGGGCAGGCTGGTGTGTGTGTGTGTGTGTGTGTGT